>JAVTVJ010000348.1:0-497963 GCA_034509425.1 Eopsaltria australis | reverse complement strand
GTTTCTGTGCAGCTGGTGGCCTCTCACATTTTTGAAAGTAGCTGAAAGCTTTAAAATCCTTTGGTTGGCTTGATTAGACAGTGACCCTTTGCCTGTCATTGATTTCAGGATGTAGAGTTTATTAGCAGGTCACCAGGGTACTTTTTTCTCTTTGTATTGTTGGCAACTACCCAATTTGAACAACTAAATAATAAACCAAGTCAGAAGCAATGTTATTCTCTTTTAAAAGGTTTAAATGTTTCTCTTTCCTCTATATAGTTACAGAATTTTCGTGTATATACTAGTACTTTACTAGTATAAGCATTTTATATACTTATGTGCTAGTTCTACAACTTTTATTGATTTTTTAAATATAGGAATGCAAGTGAAAAATAAATTGTGACTCAGTATGGATTTCAGTTAAAGGTTAATCTATATTAAAGTCTTTTAATGAAAAACAAACAAACAAACAAAAACCAAAACCAAAACAAGCAAAAAACAAACCATAGGGAAAAGCCAAACAAGATATTACTAAAGTAAAAGCTCATAAAGTGATTTGCAGCATGCCATATCACTCTTTTCTGAAAACAGAAGCAGAATGATAGGTTTTCTGTAGAGTACTTATATGAAAAGAACATTCAGTGAATAAAGTGCAGAGGAAAAAGAAGGGTTCCAGTCTGCAGATCGGTGGCTGTGGCATGCCTGTGCATAAAGCACTGATTGAAGGCATTGGAAGCAGAGTGCTGTACAGAGCATCCAACAACTGTGTAAACAACAGAATGAAATGGATACTGTCCAACACAGCTTTCAATACCCCCTGGTTTGGTGCAGTTTGTATATTTGGTTAATGTACCTGCTGTTCCATCATTATGGAGCTTGAAAATAGTTAACAGTAAAGGATTGTGGTCCAATTTCCATATAAAACACTCAACCCATTTTTTGTACTTTTGACTTCGATGTACAGCTGGCTATTCTCTAAACACTTTCCTGATAAGTTCTTCATGCATTTGATTGAGGCTGCAATCAGATTGTGTTCCCCTAAACTGCCCAGGAATGTCATATGAAAGAGCATCCAGGTCTTGTGTCTACATACGTGAAACATTTGCTTTATTCATAAGAGTCAATGCATTGCAGGAGGTGTAGTATTGGGTAGACAGAGAATTGAGTTTAGGCTGATACAAATAAGTTGGAGGACTATTTTCTTCAAATTTCTGCTGTGAATTGTAGCTCAGCTGATTGATACATAGTATTTTGAGTCTTTTTGTTTTATTGTTTTAGAATCAAATCATAGAATCATAGAATGGTTTGGACCTTTGAAGTCATCTAGTTCTAGTGCTCTTCCAGTGGTCTTGGACATCTTCCACTAGATCAGCATCTAGTTCCAGTGTTCTTCCAGTGGGCAGGGACATCTTTCACTAGATCAGATTGCTCAGAGCCTAGTCTACCCTGCCCATGAACACTTTCAGGGACACAACACCTACCACATTTATGGACAATGTATGCCAGTGTACCACCCTCAATATCTAATTTAAATTGATCCTATTTCAGTTAAAAAACTATTACCTCTTGTCCTATCACAACAAGCCCTGCTAAAATTTTGTCCCTATGCTTCTTAAAAACCCACTTTCTGATCTGAAAGGCCATGATAATATCTCCCTGGTGCCTTCTCTTCTCCAGGATGAAAAACTCCAACTGTCCCAGCCTGTCCTCATAGTAAAAGATTTCTATTCGTTTGATCATTTTTGTCACTCTTCTCTGGACCTGCTCCAACAGGTCTTTGTCTTCCCTTGCACTGAGGACCCCAGATCTGGATGCAGTGTTCCAGGTGAGGTCATATGAGAATGGAGCAGAGGGGCAGAATCCCCTCTCTCACCCTGCTGGCCATGCTGCTTTGGATTCAGCTCAGGGCACCACTGACTTTCTGGGCTGCAAACACATAATTGACTCATTTCCATCCTCCCATTCACCCATAGCCCCAAGTCATTCTCAATAGGACTGCTGTGAATTTGTTCATCCCCCAGCTGAACTAGAACTGTCTCTAGTTTCCTGAGATATTACTTATCTTCCATTTGTATCAAAATAGAAATTAATGTCTAGAATCGTTAGTTGTAGAAGAGCTCTGTCCTATAAAAGTAGTCAGCAAATTTCCTAGTGAAATTTCTGGCAAATGAAAGAAACAAAGAGGTTACTTTGATTTTTGGTTTTAATGTGCATGCTGTACTGTGGAATTTTTTCATAGTAGGTGTGATTATCTGCTTTGTATGTTGCCTGTAGTCATCTGAAGTTTGTGAAAAAAACATCTTTCATTAGGGCTCCCATCTCTCTTTCCAAATGAGTACTTTGAAGCGATGCTTTTAATATAGCTTCTTTAAGAAATTCTTGATTGTTTCTGATAATTTGTCACTCTAGAGCAGTTGTATTTATTTTGAGGAACCTTTCAAAAATCTCCTATTTTTTTCTGGGCTTTCATGCAAAATGGTGTATACCCAAGCAGCTCTAACCACCACCCCCGCAGCCTCTTCAGCTACCAAAATTTTCTTGTCTGTTGCCTTTGATGAATAAGCTGACAACAATGCTCTCTGTGTTTCTTTTTTCTCTGGTTTAAAGTTTCCATCTTTAAATAGGGGAAAGCAATAATATCATTTGATTTTTGCCACAATTCATGCAATATTTGCATTATGTCATGAATATTATTTTAATTTTGCATCAATAATGAAAAAAAGTTTTAACAGTTACAGTTTTCCATATTGTAATTCTGTTTCTCTTTCCTATCATAGAGAAATATAGATTGTATTTTCCTTCACTCATTTCTCTAACTCATTTCAAAACATAATTTTTTTTCATGTATTGAGGTAAATGTAACAAACTCAGTAATTGTTTTGACATGTATCTTAAATTATGATGTAAGAAGTGTAATTTTGAAACATACTCCTTTTTTTTTTATTCCATTTGCTAAATGATCTGAGACAAGAAGGAAAATTAAGTACTTTATCAAGAAAGACTACATTTGTTTATAATTCCTCTGGTAAAAGGACATTCATCATACCTCCCCATTCTCCCCATCTTTTCATCCTGAGCTATAATCCCATCATTTGCTTGACTGACTTTCTTGAACTTTGACCTTTGTTTTAGTCATGCAGTGTGAAAAGTATTAATCTGGCACATGCACCCAGGTGTGATCTGCTTGTCTACGCAGTCATGGCTTCTCTGCCTCTCGTTTGTCTTAATAATAGAGCTAGAAGCATTAAGAAGCCCAGTCAGGTCACATCAGTTAATGGACTCTTCTTGTCACAGACCAGATTTTCTTGTTAGAGGCAGAAGGGAATCACTTCAATGTTATATCTCTTCTGGACATTATCTATCTGTATACTTTCCCCCTCCCCTGCAGCTCTCCTGTCTAAACCATCACTGGTTCTAATTAATATCCCCTCTTTCTTTCTTTGAGCCAGTGAGCCAGCAATAACCTATAATGTGTCATTTTCTGTTATGTTATACTGTTTGAGCATGACATTAGATCCCATTCTGCAGCTGGAAATCTACTATTTATTGTCATGGACCACTGAAAAGAAAGCCAGAGTACTGCTTTTTCTTTTTTTTTTTTTTCTTAAATTTGGCATTTTTTTTTAAGAAAACACCGACCAAATTACTAGGTAATTTATTATTTATAAGAGTGTTAAATTCTCAATATAAAATGATAATACATTTAGATTACACCAACAACAGGATATGATCCCTAATTTCACTACAAAAAGCTGAAGTTCAGCTGAATTTTTGATATTAACTTAGTAGAATGGGGACACATTCTTTCTGAAGATTCAGATTAAAATCTAACGTGTCTTGGAAAGAAACACAATTGGAAGTGGATGAGACATCTGTTCCAGCACTGCTCACTCTTTTTGTAATTTAAATGGTGTCTTTTTCTTTCCCTGCATTTTTCAAAGCTCATAGCCTGCTTCCAACCTTGCTTTCAGAAGATAAAACTTTATATCCTGTCCTAGTTTTGGCCCAGATCAGCAGTAGGGGAGGTGGCCAAGACTAATGTTATTTGATAGAGAGAATGTTCAGACTGAGGTAAAATCCATGCTTCCTCAGTGACTTAATATGGAACACTAAATTTAAAAAATCAGTACAGAAAATCTTAACTATGGTTGATTTCAAGACTCTTTAGAATCTAAGAACTGATTAAAATTAAAAGCTGATATTTACTTGATAAACACAAGAGAGTTAGCAAATTAGTTGTCATATTGTAAGTCAAATATTTAAATTTTGAATTTTTCATTCTGTAATTCTCTGAGTTATAAAGTCAATAATTATTTGTGAAGCCTTTGCTGATTGCCAGGTATATTCCTGACATATGACTGGTTTTGTTTCACTATTTCTATCATTTACTGTTTTAAAAAGCATGAATGTGTCTGTTCTAGTAAAGGGTACCTTCCCATATCAGATGAAGCATTTGTGTAAAAGCATTATACAGTCATAAATCTATCCAAAATATTAGTGCTATTCTGTTTCTCAGGATGAGGAAAGTAGTGTAAATTCAGAAAACTGTGAACTTCATTGAACACAGGCAAACTTCTGATTGATGCAGTCTCATCATCACTGCATAGCTGGCACTTTTGTTTGCAAAAAAGAACAAAAGACAGCTGTGTAGCAACACAGTACCAAATTTTGTCTAACAAATCTCTTTCATAAAAGCAGTCAGACTTCTGCAAATTAGATTTTTATCTGAAGAGAGAACTTTTCATGCAGGTAGGCAAAGAATTCTCATTTCACCTTTAATGCTGAAAAACTACTAGGCCAGTTTTTTGGTAAATGCACAAATTGTGGGCTTGTGCAGTTAAGCATGGATGAATAACGAATATAATTTTAAAAAGTGATTTATATATTTTAAAGAAACTTAGTTCTTACATTTAATAAGCTATAATCATGGCTGACCAAACTGCTTGTAGGACTGGATGAATATGTTTTGGGTTTACTTCTTGAAATACTTTATGTTGCACAGCCTGAATAATTTGAAACTTAGATAAATGTAGTGCAACCAAAAAAATACTTGTGATTGACAGCATTATAATAACTCCTTAATACTATAATCTTTTTTTTGTTTTATGAAATTAATTGCAAAAGTCTTTTTTTTTCTCATTTTTTTCTGCTGGTAATGATAGTTGTATGTTCATTTTGTGTAAAAAAATCACAACTCATGGAGTTCTTTTCAACTTCTGTGATTTCATGTATCTTCATATTTGGAATTCATATTAAAGCAAACCCAGCTAAAACAGCAGGACTCTATATCAGTGCCTTTTTATCATATTAATATCATATACCACTTTATCATATTAATTTCTATTTTAACCATCAACAAAGGAGAAACAAAATGATGTGCAAGTGATATTTTGCGCAATGTTATGCAAAACAGTCATAAACAAACCAAACAGAAGCCTCAGTGGATGAGCAAACACGCAACAAAACCCCTGCTAGCTGTTCTTTAAAGCAAACCCTTCAGTGGAGTGGGAGGTCACGAGGGAACAGACATAGATAGCTCTCGTTTCCCTCACAGCTAGACAATTAATTCACTTAACCTCCTGAGTGGCCAGCTGATCTTGAAAGGTTTGTTGCATAAAGAAAATTTGTTTGATTTGTAGAAAATAACTCTCATCTTTTATGTATTTTCCATCAGCAGCTTGCAGCTTCTGTATTCTCCCACCACGCCCCCCAGACCTGTGATGAGAAGCTAGAGCTCCAGATCATGAGAGAAACTGCCTACATCGTGGTGGAAATCCTTCCAGAGTAATTTAAGAATGTTATTAAAAACAAGTTGTTTACAAGATTGGTTGAAGCATTTGATATCTAGCTGATGCAAATTCTTCTTCAGTGGGTGACAGCCAGGATAACAAATACAGTGACATTTAAAGAACTGTAAATAGTGTGGAACATGGAGGTGCAAAATAATTGTTCAAAAACTTGGTGAAAAATGTGATTTCAACAAAAGGAAGGAGAATATTTAATGTATAGAATTTTCTATAGCAATCAATTTGGCGCTGCTGCATAATAATTAGAAACATTTGCTGCTCTGTTGCTTCAATAAACTGCACTAATCATGAATCTGGGTTGTGTAAGCTCTCATGGAACTTGGCCAGACCTTATGTGTTGGATTGGTAAACTGCATGATTCATGAGTCAGTGATTGTGCAAGTTTTATTAAACTCAGCCAGGCTGGTGGAGCTCAATTGGTTATAATCAGAAAAGCCCAAGCCCCACCCAACCCTTCTGATCCATGAGAACCAGCTGTAAGGAAAGGGAGAATATTTTCTTCCAAACATCTATACCCTTATTGCAAGAGAAGGTAAGAACAAAATGAAGCAAAAATACTTTCTGTGAAATAATTTGAATAGAAAGAATATGTTTGGCATAGGGTTAAGCTAAGGAAGTCTGTAGAAATATTGATCACAATCATGTCTCTTTTCAGAAGATCTTTATAACTAATTCATAAAAATATTGTATTTTGCAGATAAATAAACATAATGTCAAAAATCTGTGATCCCATAATTAAATCTATAAGATACAAGGGTAATACATAAAGCAACCACAGTTTCTGTATTTAATTTATATTTATTTTTATAAGAGTAGGATTAGAAAAAAGAAACAGAGGCATTAAGTAGCACGTTAATTATGCCTTTGGTCTTACCTGTAAAGGAATAAACAAAACATTGTATAAAACGTTATCCATAATTGTGACTGAACAAGTTGGGAAGGAAAAAAAAAGACAGTTAAAAACACCCCATCTAGCTCTTCTACATCCCACTATGCTATTCCCTCAGGAACAAACATATATGGAATTTCTTGCTTATGTTCAGATGTTACCTGAAACAAAGTAGTACAGAGAGAGAGTAGAGGATGATCATTAGCCTTTAACTTCTTGGACAGTACAATGAAATCAGTAGCAAAGTCCTTTAAAGAAGCTCCCATATCTTATAAGTAATCAAATCCGAGTTCACAAAGAGTTCAATATATTACGTGGATAAATAGGATATATATACTCTTGTCCTTCTGACATGCCCACATTTTGGTAAACCTCAGTTTCTAAGCTGTCATTGATTAAGTTTTACCTGAATTATCTAAAATACTTGCTTTAGGATTATCTACCATTACTATATTAACTATTTCTGCTACAGTGATTTGCCATTCTAAACCAGACAAGATAGTTTTTAAAAATTGATCAATTGAACCATTCTTTTGTTCAGCTTCCAGCACAGCTAGTTAAACAAAAAGAAGTAAAAATAAATTGTAAAACCACCTTGTGTAATGTGAACAGTTATTAAACCTCTGGCACAGTGAATGGAGACATTCATTTAAATTAATTTGAATGGAAAGTGGGTGGTAGTGATGAAGAGGATATAACAATATTAAAAGATGAAAGCTGCAACAGTACCTCTGTCACACAAGGCTGATGAAGACTCCTCAAGCAGGAAGAAAGGGGAGTTGATGAGCTGAACAAGAAAGATAAAGCAAATCTCTCCTCCCTTGGACAAAGCATTCACCCCTCTTGCTTCTCACCCTGCATTGTGATCTACCAGCTAGCTTCCCTCTTTTCTTTTTGGACTACCACAAGCTGTTTGACATGCCTTTTGGACACATCTGTTGCTTCAGTTGTCACTGGTCATGGATTGGTCTGCTGTTGTCTATTTCCTCAAAATTAGTGTTAAATAGTAAGCATGGCTCTGTATTAAGACCAATTGTACCTGCGAGAGCTGCCATATTTTCTATTTCTTATTTAACATTGCAAACTGAATCTTTTCCTAAGGAGCCAGATAGGGGCACTGGCTTACCCCGAGTCTGTGTCAGCGATGGGAGCTGAGCAGTTTTACTCAGATAAAATTTAGTATTACACTTGCCTTTTTTTTTCTAAACTCCAGAAGTTTACATTGATTTCTAATGAATAAGTTATTCTGCAACATGAACATCGTGTCATGTTTTCTACATTATGCTAAATACATCTACTGAAATACCATCAGCTCAAGTGAAACTGTGTGTGTGATGGATATACTGCATTGATCAGAGATGCTTCCCTGGAATAAGGTCAAATTAGTGATGGAAGTGTAAAACATGCCTCATGAGGTTGGTTTAGAGATGATGTAGACATTACATCCATGCTATAAATTACATAAAGAATTATCAGATAATAAATGCCCAGTACTTGTAAAAGTTTCTGGAACACTATAGAAAGTAGTGTTGTCCTGGAAATTCAGAAAATGTTCACTTGGCTATCCGAATCAAGTCTGAAATTGGTTTCTTTTTTCAAAAGTGAGGAACAAATAAGCTTGCTGAATAGATGGAGATTTCAGTGCAAATATGTAACCCTAGAAGCTCTCTTTAAAGGTGATATTTGTGAATCCTTGGGTGTTTGTTCTTCTTTGTGATAGTGAAGCGCTTTCCATACTGTTATCTAAAGCTACAAATATCACATGTAAAATATATGCATACAAGCTATACTGGCATGTCATTCTTTTCACTTAGAGAACTGAAAGTGAAGACAAATGTAATTTTCTATGCAATGCAGCATACTTCTGAGGGGTTAAAGTTCTAAATTTGCCAGTCATCTGTTCTTTTCTAAGAATACATTTTTGGGTGAAATATATTAGCTTAAATACTTTGCTGTAGCCCAGAAGTCATAATAAAATAGAAATAAATCCACCAATTTACATATATTCACTAGAGATTAATGTTCCAATCTATGACACCATGTGAGTGTTGGTATTAGTAACTGGAGTAATGACCTGAACCTGTGGGCAGCAAGAATCAAGATATAGAACTGCAGACATTGCTGGCACCATTCCTTCCTTAATAATTCATTTCAATGACAAAATAGGTGAAAAGGTAGTTCATGATGGTAGTTCATCAATAGAAAAGGGATTTTGCCCTTCTGTAGTTCTCACTCTCACTACTGATTCTTCATTACTCAAGCCTTTACAAATTCTCTGCCTTCAGTGTACTTTCTCACTGCTCTGCCTTGGATTCCTGGTGCTTCGTGTCTTATTAGACGTCTGTCATCTTGTATTTCACAAAACTGTGTTCCAAAAACCCAGGTAGATTTTGTTATATGAACTGCTCTTACCAAATTTGTTTGGGTTGATAAGTCCATTAAAACCACAGAGCGGTCAAGCAGCATCCTAAGATTTTTGGAAATGTTTCATGTTCATATTTTGTCTTCCATCTTTTCACTGCTTTTTGAACTAAAAACACAACCTTCAATATTTCAAAACAAACAATAAAAACCAAAACAAAACAGACAAAAAAAAATAAATCAGAAAAGAACCTCTGTGGAAATACGATATGTTTTCAGATTTAAGAAATTTAACAAATTAAGAAATGCATATCTCAGCAATGACTACTTTCTAGGAGCTAGAAAGACAGAAAGAACACATTTAGAGAGTTCATGTTTAAATTATTACAGAGCTGCAGCATATATAGATAAACCCAAGGCATAGGCAAACTTTCCATTTAGTCCTTACAATCTTTTCTTCTCTTGGAGAGAGATCTGTTTTTATGAGATTCTCAGATACCATGTTACATCTACATTAGTCTCTAAGAAAGATTTCTGGATGTGTACAGGCAAAAGAGATGAGCAAATGGTCTTGGCACTTTGGATGTCACTATTAATTTTCCTGAACCCGTTTGCTTACTGTTAATTATGCATGCCCTAGCGAGGATGTTAGGAATGTCAGACCAGCTTTGCTAAAATGCTAAGTAAAGTTGCAACAAACTCAGTGGAATGAAAACACTGAATAAGTAAAAGGTTGTTATTTATAATAGATGGACTTTCTTAAGTGATATTGATTTAGGAAAGGCTCACTTGACAAGAAATAGCACTGTGCTTTTAACAGGCATTAATCACCAGATGACAGTGGCCTTTTAGAAAAAAATGTTTATTTGATTATATTATTACTAAAGTCCAGATCATGATACAATGTATCACACTCAAACGAAACATTTGCAGAAACTTTCCAAAACATTAATGTTTCTTCAATAATGGTAATTCCCGCCAAAGACTATGGGTAAATCATGATTTCTTTAGACAGTTTCATCCACTTGTTTTTAATTTTTAGGATAGAATATCACATATTACTAGCAGAACACAAGTCTGAGTGAATTAAAATGAAATATGTTCCCTGAAACTCTGTACTCTCATGGGAAGGAGCCAAACATATTCAAGTAAAATTGAAGCCTGGAATTGTTTTGATTTGTTTTAATAATTTATTGCACTAGCTATGAAACATGTGGGTGGCTAAAGTCAACTTGAAAAATAAAATGGTGTTTGTTTTTAAACTACAGACCTTGTTCAGTATTATTATTCTCTGCACTTATTCAAACTTGTTTTTTTAAATTGCTTTAGCTAATGCTTGTTTGACCTATTGCTTATCAATAGCATATATGACAGTGCTCCATGTACCATTTCTATCAAAGGTTGAGCAAGCAATGATAAGAAAAACATTCTTACAGTATAGAATTGCAGACCAAATGGAAAAGATGCATATTGACAAACATCAACATAAAAAAGAAGAAAAAAAATCGAAAAATTTGAAGACGACCTGAAGATGTTTCCACCATAAACACAAAGTTAACAAACCATTATGGATTCACTTCACCTGCACTTGCCTAAGGGACCATGAAACCATTTGCAACCAAACAGTAAGAAAGAAGTTCAGGTAATAGTGACATCTGTAAAGTACACTACTAATAATTTAATTGTGTGATTAATTTCCCCTTTTATTTTGGTTGAGCAATTTTGCTTACTGATGTGTTGTGTGGGTATAATTTTGCCTGGAACAGTAATGATTTCTGCCATATGTTAATATGCACCATAATAAGCCACCAGTATCACTGGTAAATCCATAGTTCTATATATGAGATAGTCTTTGGTTTTGCTCATAACACACTTTTGAACATAAATCCTGGGAGCATGGAGGAAGCACCCAGTGTTTGGAAGGTCTGGAATACCTCAGAGGACTAGGATGAGGAAGAGGAGGTGAGATGCTTTCTCTAAGCTACCTGCCAAAATTCACCTGAACCATCTTAACTGTCTGAACCTTCAGAATTCAGACATGAACTTGTCATTATGTATTTTTACCTATGTATGCTAATATGCAACAATCCATCCTGGTCTTACTGTTCTTGTCTTACTGAGAGAGCAATCCAAAGTTTGACACTCCCTGCAATCCAATATATTGGCAAAAGTGATGTTTTCCACATGAAGAAACATACAGTATCTGGAAATATTCTCCTCTTTAGGATTTTTAATAACAAAAATGGTATAAGGATCATAGCCTCCTTGAGGCTGAATTTACATTGTTGTTTAGCTTTTTTCCTAAAAATCATCTCATCAAATGTTTATGCCCTCATTCTAAGTCTATGTAAACAGAGCTGGAGGATGATTGCTCATTCTCTTCTTTCTCCATTCTCTCCTTTATTTTGTACTTTCCCTAGTCCTAGCCCTAGTCTCCCCTGATTTCTCTAATTATTAAAAATGCTTCTATGTCTTGCTTCTTACATTATACTTCTAAGCTTTTACTAACAGACTTTTATTTTTTCAGATTATTCTACTAGCATACACACAAGATAAATATATAATATAAATGTATACATGTGTGTATACACACACATACATGTATGTATTTATGCAGAAAATCACAAATGCTTCTAGACAAAAGTCACCCAAAATGATGCATAGTCAAAAGCTGTGTCAGGCAATGAAAAATCAAATGGGCAGGTTTGTTAATGATGAACACCAATGCAGCTCAGAATTTAGTTTCACTCAGTTGTCACTGCTTTATCAGACATACTTGGCAGAGGAACTTCAGCTGAGAAGTGACTGTGTCATCTAAGACAGTAACATTCTTCTAGCCTAATGTTTCTGCACTATAATTTAATAGGTTTGACTCACCTTTTTGCTGGCTGGCAGTGGGGGTTTTATCTTGCCTTTCCTTCTGGACTGCCTTTCTGCTAGACCACAGCCTTTGGCTTGCAGGCCTTTTGGAGGTGAAAGCAGTGGAATTCCTGTCATTATCCGTGTGTACCTACTCTGTACTTCTAATAGGCTCACAAGCCCTAAGTTTTAAGTAAGATAGAAGGATAAAAGAAAATTCCTTCCCTTGATTTCAGTCACAGGTTCATAAGTTCAAAGATAGAAACCAACATAAAATTCTTAACAGCTACATCTGCATCATGTATCCACCTGCAAATTAATGCACTAATAGGAGCAGATCAAACAGGATAAAAGAAAAAAATATGCTTAAGGGATAGTCTGACCCTAAAATACTTCTGTGTCTCAATTTTGTCATGATTGACAAGTACAAAAATTGAACTTTTTTTTTTTAAAGACATATGGATTCTTATGAAAGTATTAGATTTGGGAAACAAAATTTCTATGATGTCATACTACATCTTAATACATACAGAGTCTTGTGTTCCAGTACTATGATGTAGAAAGAAGTTCCTGAAAGATGAACTACTGCATAAATCTTAAAAAAAATATGTCTAGAGCTGGAGCTTCAAACACTTGTATTTTTGTGTCCCAGAATTCAGTTGTACCTTTTAATATGCAAATCAGTTGCATCTCAGAAATTTGATGGACCATTTCAGCCTTTTGAGAAAATTTCCAAATAGAAAAATCTGTACTATAATTTTCTTATTTTCTTTTTGGCAGTTTCATTTGTTGTTTTCCTCTGAATTTTTGTCTACATGTTTTGTAGTACTGTTGTGGGATCCTGCATTAAATATAAAAGACTACATGTGTCATACCTGTTTATCCCATTGCTTTTCCCAACGAAGAAAAATTTGATACTTTGAAGAGAAAAAAATTGTATGCCTTTTATAACAGCATAAAAACTCTTCCATTTCGGAGAGTCCCTAAAAACTCAGTGTGAAGACTGAAAGAATGATAGGGGACAATACATTACTATATTACTATTTCTTCATTTTAATGAGTAAATGGTATTCATGCTTCTCGTAGTCAGCAGACATAACAAAAAGTAATGATATAAGAATCTATGTTAGCACAGTAACAGATATGAAATATGGAAAATTTCAGCAATTATTGATTAAACTACATATTCCTTCTATGTAAGTAATGAATATATAGAATTCTAATAAACTATTTGTGTTTTAAAGTAATTCAGTATTCTTTCAGCCTGTCTGTATAAGTATACTGAAATACTAATGCAAAAGGTAAAAATATATACTTTATAAGATCTGTGCATTATTTCTAGGCAAAGGATTTAAAAATATTTAGAGCAAATTAAATATTTAGGACAAATTAAAGAGCAACATGTAATTGGCACAGAAGTCTGTCTCATTTTCAAATGCCTAAGTAGCTGAGAGCACCTAAATATTCAAATTTTTCCTAGCTGGAATTGCAAATATTGGCCTGTGATATGTTTACTAATTAATCACTTGGACTATTGACCATTAGATATGCATAGCATAAGGGAGCCACTTGAGCTGCATGTCATGTTCCTGGAGAGATATCATCCCACTTTAAAAATAGGAGAAGTAAATAATATACCATACATTTTCTATCAGTATACCATACATTTTCTGCTTTAGAGCAATGTGAGCTAAGTTCTGAACTCCTATGGCCAAAACACAGATGCACATGTGACAATGTATTTTTCAGAAATCAGTGTAAAGACACAAAAGGTTTCATTTCCTTTCTTAAAATATTAACAATACAATATTAAAAATCTCAGAATGTACTTCTTGAAAATTACTTTTATGTGCATATCTATATTGTTTTTAGCCTGATCTGATGTTATCTAGAAAAACTAGATGAGACATATGCCCAACAGTTTTGCTTGACTAAACCTGCGGACTTTTGCAAGGAGAAAGACAACATATAGTAAACAAAATTTAAGCTGACAGATCCAGTCAGTCTAAAAAATTGAAAATCTTAAATGTTAAGATCCTTTAATTTTTCTTAAAAATGCGAACTAGCAAATAAACAAATCTCCCTTATCTATCACTCAGACAAAAAATTCAAACCTATTAATTCCCCCATTATGCAACATTTCCATGGACAGATTCTGAAAGCTGAGAGGGTAAACACGATGAACATTTATACATTGCTAATGCACTACTGGAGGCACTCAGGCATTAAAATCATTCTCGTGTGATAAGACTACATGTAGAAGCAATTGATTTGACCCACAAATACACTGCACTGTCCTAGTTTTCTTTACCTACTCCTGATAATAGCATAACACTTGCATCTAAAATAAACCATATCCACAACCAGTGGCAGAGATGCAATATTACTTTCTTGTAGTCAAACAAAACATATTTAAAAAAACAAGGAGGCTGACAAGGATCTTAGTTTTTGAAAGTGTCATTTACATACTGATTTGGAAGGCCAGACACTTGGAATGTTTGACAGAAGCTTCACTGTGTGTGGAGAGACTTGTAGATATTCTGGGAATAAAACATACTTGCCTATGGAGCATTAAATGTGAGCAGAAGTGAAACGCAACAGGACCCAGAAAATTAAAATGCATTTATCTCCTTTCTTCCCAGCTTTCTTTTGCTGTTCTTCCTCTTATTCCCAGCACCCCTGAGCAGTACTTGTTGGTATTCTTTGGTTAGTACTAAAGGCAGTAGGAAAAAGAAAAAAAACAAGCACAAGACTTTTAATATTTTGAAAGAAAGCAATAAAAATAAAAGAACAAATAAATGGAAAAGCAGGAAATGAGGATACATTGAAATTATATGATACCATAAAATCAATTATTCAGAAGAAACAAGAGGGTGAGTCAAAAGCATAGAGAGAAAACAATGACATCAACAGCATGAAAAGGAGATGGGTAAAGCAATAAAAGATCAGTGCTGTGTCTGCATAATGATTTTTTCATGGATTATGTAAAAACTTCTATGCACCTTCTCATTTTCTGTATGAGGCCATAGTATGACTGTAGCATATCAAGGGAAAAGGCAGCATTTTTCTGTCATAGTACAAAACAGTTCTTCAATAATTAAATATCTACGACTTGAAGCTCATCAGGCATTTAGAGTCTTAGAAGTAACTACAGCAATGATAGGTTAAATGTCTGTGCATGAGTGAAGACCTCACAAAAACAGGTTAAAGTGCAATTCTCCTTTGAAATTGGTTCTTTAGATACTGATACCAGAAATGCAGAGTTTGCTTCTAGTTGTTTTTTGGAACATACCATGTGGAGGCAATATACTGATACACATTTGGTTACTCTTGGCTTAGCAGCATTAGGCAACCACCAGGTCATACTTCAGCAGTTGTTGGACAAAATTCCCCAAAATAACTTCCTGTCTCCACTCTTAAATCTGAGGAGTCACTAATCAAAAATCAGAAAACACAGTTTTGAAACTGAAATGCAGAGTTAAGACTGCAGAAGATTTTTGTTCATGCATTCCTTTAAAACATGGGGGAGTTTCATACCAGCATTAATCACTGTGAGATTGGAGACTGACATGCACAGATACTGCTGAAAGGCAGAGAGGCTCCCCTATGGAGTAATTTTAGATAGGAGCTGAAGTTATGTGTCCCAAATCATTCACTAGATGATGCTCTTTCTCTTATTTATACATAGGTCCTAGACAGACCAGCCACTAGGCATATTAATTGGTTGGGTTGTTATGCTTCCCTGATGCCTTTATTTATGAGGTAGGATGAGCTACTGCTACAAAGCAAGCAGAAAATATATTCATACAAAGAAAAAAGGAGCAGGTTCACTGCACCAGTGAATGAATAGAGAAAATATTCTAACAAAAAGTCAGTAGATATTCTTAATATTGCTAGTGTTTTTAATTGAATTAAATGGATTTTTATGGTAGTGCTATTTTTTTAATCAATTGATATTGGTGAGTTATGCACAAATGCATCCAATGTGTTTCTAAACAAGATATCTTGAAGATAGCTGGCCCTCAAGCCAACCCTCATGACCCGAGCATACGTAATTTTTTATTCAAGGACTTGGCCTTTTTTGTATTAGATCACATATACTGAATTCTTCTTTACTCAAAGACAACTGTACTCGGTGCTGTGTAGTAGTGTAGGGTTTTTTTGTTTCCACCTACATGCCTCCAGGTGGCTGAGTAATTGCAATTCAGGTTCTGGTTGTCACTGTGCAGGAATCATGATCAGGCATAAGGAACAAGACAAGTCTGTGCACAGCAGCCAAATGGAACTGAGACTCTAGATTTTTAGGACTGTATATATGACTGCCTTGGGACACACAATGTATCAAACAGTAAAGCAGACGAAACCTACTTTTTAATACAACTGGATAGAGAGGAATATTCAGGGCTCTGCCATACCACTTGGAGTCACATAAATGAATAAATCCTTCCTCTGTGATCTAAAAAGCTTTAGAATTATTTTATTTGGTACAGTTTGCTTAATGTGAAACCTCCAGAAGCATCTGCATTATAGTTGGGAAGATGGGTTAAAGCAAATAATATTAATTCAAGAAACTTGATTGCTACCATTTTACCTTTTTCTACAATTAACATTTGTTCTTTTTTTCTCAATCATTCTATGCTGACTTATGCAGTCAGAAGGAAAGTCTGGCAAGAACATAAGGGAGGAACCAAATATTTTCAAAGCAATCAAACAAAAAAATCAACAATGAAATTTTATTTTTTTTGTGTGTGTGAAGAGGAAATATTATTCCTTATATTTTTTTTCATCATGGTACATGGTTTTATTCAGCCCATAGATCCTGAAATTCTACCCTTCATGCAGCAGATTTCTTAGTCTGCTTAGAAAATGTTATATAGTTTTGTTTTAAAAGGATCTTTCTTTCTCCAAAAAAATGGAATTATTATATATTCAGGAGATATTTAAAGACGGCAAAATTTTAGGCTGCAAAAAAATCTTCAGTTTAATATGGATGTAGCTCTTTGCTCTGCTTGGATTTCACTTTATTGATCTTTCAGAATGTTCCTGTCAAATGGTATTTTGCCCAGTCTGTAAGGAGCAGAGGCAGCCTATCAGCAGATGCATTGCAGGTCCTTCCTGAGTGGCTCACAGAGGATTCTCTTTGGTGACAAGGACTCCAGACTGAAGTCTCTTAAGTGATTAGGGGTCTGCTACCTGGGAGTGTGGAATAGAAAGCAGGGATGATGCATGAGTTTAATTAAGAAGCTATTTTTTAATATTATTTTTGTAACTGATAAAATATACAACACATTTTCTTGGGTGATTGCATCTCATTCTTGTCAGCTGCAGCAAATACAATCTACCAGGGGATAAAACAAAATTTGTTCTGCAGTCAATAACTATATGGATCACTCACTTACTCTGATTTCTGTGTTGAGTCTAAATCTTAATTTTCCAACTTGTCTACAAAAGAGCTTACTCCAGCGATTCCCACTGGAATTTGGAATGTCCATGTAGAATTTCTCCAATGGCTCTACAGTAAAAAAGTAGCTATGAGTAGGTGATGCATTTTCTATCTGCCACATCTCATTAGATAAATAAGGGCATAGTTCAGGGAACTGAAAAAATATATTAAAAAAGCCTTCTTGATAGGAAAGTACTTTCTTATGCTAGATTCTTGTTCTTATACAGAACTGAATTAACCTCCTGGGACCATGACAAAACCGCTCTTCATCTGCAATTCCTGTTTTAACTTTATTGTGCTACATGATCTCGCTTGTAAAACATTTCCTAAAAAAAACCACTAGGGGAAATGTCATATAACTCAATTTATCTTTTAAAATGAAACTATACAATCAAGAACTGTCCTTCTGCTACAAATAATTCTGACAAGCAATTAGTCAGAACTCCCAATTTTGTGTCATTGTTTTATCTCAGCATTAGTCTTCTGAGTTCAAGAGAGATAGACTAATGGCAAAATTTTCAAATATGGTAAAAGAAGGCAAAGAATTAATTTGTAATACTTTTGTAACTTTTTAAAGAGATGTCTTCACTAAATACATGTGTCATGAAGTCTTGGCAGCTGACTTGTGAGTGAGAAGAAAAAGAGGAAGGATGTCTGCTTTGACTGAGGTGGATCACAGAGTAGGCAGAACTTGATGCTCTAGTGAGAACACATTAAAGCTGCCTTCTGTCTCAACTAGTCATTGCTTAAGAGATGATTGTTGAGACCTGAAATCAGTGACAAAACAACCAATGAAAACAATAATTTTCCTCTTCTATTTATTGTCTTCAAAAGTGAACTTGGTAGCTGAGGATGACGTCTGGAGCTGAAAGAAATAATGTATTTATATCAAACCTGTTGCTTTTGTAAAATGTAATCTAAAATTACAAGCAGAAATTCTGTGCATATCGTTTTCTAAGCCAACTGTACAGAATTTCTGGTTGTCCTTTAAATTATTATACCAGTAGTAAGTATTTAAAAAAGCACCTTTTATTAATGAATCTGCTTATACTACTAGTACTGTACATATAAAATGATGCTATTCTCTTGGGGTTCGGCTTTTTGGTTTTGGTTGCTTTCTTCTTTTTTTAACCTTGGAAATCATACGATCATTGCAAGATCAAAAAATAATGAAGTTTTGTAAAAAAAGAGGTTATTTGTATACCTCCACTGCTAAGTCTGGAAATCTGAGGATATCACGAGGAAGAAGTTTCAGAGGTAAGTAGGAAGATCAAGGATTTTCAAATGGAAGAGACTACACATATATATAATCATATTTCTCATTTAATTTTCTTGGAAGGCCAATGGGTGATATTAACTCAGAATACTGAAATACTGTCATGCATCACTCAGTTAAATCCTCAAAAACTGCAGAAAATCTTAATATTGTATCTTATGAATGAAAAATACTTTGGTGCAAGGGAAAAATGTGGGTTTTAGTAATTTTTATTGGTAAAATATTAATCAGCATATGAAATATGTTAACAAAAAGAAGTAGGGTTGCGTTGTACATATAAATACATACAAGCTTATATTTTACAGAATTTAATAATTGCATACACATTCATTTGTTCTTCATATTAATGTGAAACAAGCACAGTCAGTAGCTGAATGAAAACCTTCCTTGAAAGATAGGATGTTTTTTTTGCCTTGTAACACTGATGTTTTTCCTCCTAGGATTTCAAAGAGGGGTGCTCTCAGACGTACTTAATGAAAGCAGAAAGGATGCTTCTCTCCTGTGATGATCACATTTCTTTGTAAGGGTGAATATCAGTGAAGAAAAATCATAAAGAAAATGTCATCAGATAGAAATAGACAAAGTTGGAATACTTGATCATAATGTTAAGATTGGGGAAAAATATGAAAAAAGGTTATTATCATTACTATCATTAAGTAATAAATATTAATTTCCTTCTCCTGCAGTGCTTAGAGGCACAGGGATTACACTAGGGGAAGCAGAAAAGATAGATGCATAAAAGAATGAAAAATTTTACACCAAGCAGTTCAAACTAAGTAGTCAAACTACAATGTCCTGTTGTTTTTTAAAGACTTTGGAAAATTTTTATGGTACACTTAAATCTATACAATATATGAAACAGTAGATGGAGGCTCATTTTTGTGATGCAATTTAAACTAGGAAAAAAACCCGCTGTCTCAATCAAAACCCTAGTTTTGTTCAAAAGATTTGGCAACAACAGAGTAAATATGGGTTCATTGATCCTCTCTATTTATCGGGTAGAGAGTAAAACCTTTAAAGCATGGATTAGCTATTCTTAAATTAACATGTGTGGCAGTCAGTGCAGTATTACAGTACTGACACTACAAATGTAAGCTTGCCTATTCTTTTGTCAGGTCTTAGTTCCTTTGTCTGAAGGCAATGTCTTCCAAATACCCCTTCCAGTTCCCTCATAAGCTGCAAATTTAAACTAATTTTCCTCACTTCACTTAAGGAACCAAGAGTTCAGAGATGTTCTGAAGGATCTTGCTCTTTCCTGTTTGATCAAAATTTTTCCTCGTAATGTTTATAAAACTACTCACAGTTCAATTTCCAACTGCATGATATTATATTTTGGCTGATGTAATAGAGCTATTTCTATCTGTAGAAAGAGCTAAGATGCATTTAGAGTCCTGTGTTGTTTTCCTGCATAAATCTATACATTTTCTTATAATCTGAATTTTTAGAAGGGACTTATATGCAATGACATAATAAAAATAATAAGATGGAATAGGAGGATGACTTCATGGTATATACTGTAGAGCATAGAATAGGTAAGAAGTGAAGAGTGAGAAAATTCTCTCAAATTTATTTAACTGAGAAAAGCTGGGAAAATTTTAAAAAGTCCTATTTGCCTAACTATTTTGTGTTTTTTGGAAAGAATAACCTAAAAAACAGATAAGCTTGGAATGTCTTCTAAGAGCCTTTATATTGCAGCATAGTAGCAAAACACCAATTTCAGATTAAGTTCCACTCATCACACTACATCCTGAAGGACTAGTCAAACTTTTTTACTGAAAAGTCCTAAAAGTCTCTACTTTGATGTTCTCTGGCAGAAAGGACCTTTGACAGCTTTCCAAAAGCAAGCAAACTGTTATGTTCTGATGTAGTTTCGGTACCCATTAATTGCAAGCAGGACAAGTAGACTTAATGGCTTTTGCTACTATTACTAACATTAAGCAGTCATTCCAACAATATCACATTGTCCAATTTTTTTGCCAATCTTTTTGGGTATTTTTTTCCGCCTGGCTGCAGCACTCATTCCTTCACCTCAGGAAACATAGTGCCCCAAAGTACCACTACCAGGCCTGTTCCCAGATCATGTCTGGCCTACTGAGTGTACAACAGAAACGCTGTACAACTGATGTATTGAGGGGAAGAGGAAAAGGTTTATGCAGGAGCAAGCACACATAAGAGATGTGCACTGCTTATCTTTTGACAGAGGCCTGTGCCAGGACCCAGGAATAAGAGCAGGATTTTATATTCCAAGGGAAGATCCTCTTTGTTTCTCCCTCTCTGACAGAAATTGCTTTCAGGAATGTGTGGTTTCACCATATATAATCATTTTTAAAGACATTTCCAAATGTTAATGAAAACATCCACACAGACCTTGTAAACTGACACTATCATCAGCAAATGGGCAAATGTTCCTCCTGTTGCCTACCTACAGTGTCTACCTGTCTACTTTTCTCTGTACCAACCTTTCTCTCCCCTACAGGAAACTGAATCTCAATGTAATCCTATTAGAGTCTTTTCTGTGTAATATCTGGTGTTTTGTTTCCACTTACCAAGAAAGTTACATTCCTTACTTATTTCTTCCCATTGATTGTTTCACCATAGCCCTCTCCTTGGTTAGACTGCTCTTTTTGCTTTGAAGACTGCTCACAAGGAAGGCATTAAAGACATGTGCAAAGCTTGCATTACAAAAATGCCTGAACAAGCTCTGTGTGAGTTTCAAAAGCCATACAGAGTGGCATTTAATCTTGCTGAGGGGCAAGGTATGTTAGCATGAGTGTCTTATTATCTTCGGAAACTGAATGCTTTGTGTCCCATCATTTTCAATGTGAGCAGAAAGAGTTCAAGTTGCCTGCAGTGTATTGAACTCAAATATTTTTACTGTACCCCCAAAAGATGTAGTCGTTGTTGATAACATTACATTTATCAACACTTCCATTCTCAATCTGCACTGGCAGATTTTCTTGATTTTTTAAATCTTTCTCTTTTTTTTTTTTTGTCTGATCAAAAGCCTCTAGCAACTTTTGTCCTGAGATTGTTGCTATTCTCACTATGCCATCTTATTTGTCTGCATACAGTTTTTGACAGCCTTATTTTTTTGTGGTTTTTACACATAATACTGGTCTGATGATATCCTGTATGTCCCTTAAAGGTTTTGTCACAGGTTGAAACAGCAGCTAGAATGTGCTGAACAACTTCAAGGGTGTCTGGCATTTTAGCCTTTATTTGACAGCTGGGTATCAATGTTATACTCCAAAAACACAGTTGCAAACCAAAATGAAAGAAAATAATGCTTTAAACTCTTTATACAAGAGATCCAAGACTGGATCTGAAAGATCTGTCCCAAATTTATTTGATTAGTGTCGATTGATTTGTGTCCCAATCCACTGGTGCAGGGACTCTGTACTCTATATCTTCTGGGTTATTTCTCCATTAAAACAACCTAGTTTTAAGAAAAAAACTGTTAGTGGACAGGGAACATAAGAGTCCTCTCTATCTCACATACAGCTATGCAGATGCAGTCTCCTATGTTTATGTACTCTAATTCAGGAGATGAGCTGTGGAAAACATTTAACTAAACTAACAGCTTCCTGTCTTATTTGGGAATTGCTAGAAAACCAATTTTGTAAATGGAGATTTGTCAGAACAGTTGTCTTCTCCTGCAGTATCACAAAAGAATTTACCTTGATTTCTGTTCCAAACTCCATTCAAAGCAAGGTCAGCTTTAAAGCTGAACAACCGTTTAACAGCCACTTAGAAACTTCCTAGTGAGAAAATGAGACATCTCTTAATGCATGGTCATGTGAAGTATTTTTATTTATTGAATCAATATCACAGGCTATTTTCAATAAGGTCACAAAGAGATGCTTTACAAAGAACTAAACCTTATGAAACTGTAGCTTACTCTGACCCTAGAGACTAAACACAAGAATCATCAGCTATGCTGGGTTAACAGCATCCTTAAGACAATTAATATGTCTTAATTTTTTTCTATAAGCACTATTGAACTTTCCTACACATCATCCACTACGCAGGAAGAAGCCCAGACGCTGAGATAAAAGTGTCCAGGCTTCTTGTCTTCATCCTTTTGCTCACTACTATACCTTTCTATTGACATAATGCTCACAGAACAGAAAAAGCATTTAAGGAGCAATTGACTTCTAGAATTTCTTTATGTTGGTCACAACTTACTACAAAGTGGATTCAACTAGGGCATCAAGGTGTTAGCTGCAGGTCAGTTGTTTCAGCCCCTGTTTGTTTTGGGTCCAGGTCATGGAGAACTCCAGTTTGTGGATGGCTCCAGCTCATTACAGCTTCAGTTTGATTTTGCCTCCAGCTCATTCATAGCTCCCATGTTTCTGCTCCGATTTGTTTCAGGTCCAGCATGTAGATGGCCTCAGTAATTATGTCTCAGTTTGTCCGCAGGTCCTCTTCAGTACCAGTTCCTTACAGCACCTATTTAATTTAATTTCTCTTTGTTCAAACAACTGTGAGTTTTGACAAGTTTCTAAATCACTGGGCCCTGCCAGGGGAACCAGTTCCGACCTGCTGGGCTGGCTGCCATGGCACGATGGGTCAATGAAAGGAGAGCAGTGGATGCTGTCTACCTTGATTTCAGCAAGGCTTTTGACACTGTCTCCCAGAATATCCTCATAGGTAAGACCAGGAAATGTGGGTTAGATGAACGAGCAGTGAGGTGGATCAAGAACTAAGGGAATTCAGAGCTCAGAAGGCCATGATTAGCAGAGTAGAATCCAGTTGGAGGTCCTTGTGGCCAGGATAATCAATCATATCCTGGGGTGCATTGGGAAGAGCAGCAGGTCAAGGGAGGTGATCCTGCCTCTGTCAGCCCTGTTGAGGCCACATCTGGGGTGCTGTGTGCAGTTCTGGGCTCCTCAATATTAGAAAGACAAGGAGCTATTGGAGAGGATTGAGTGAAGGGCCAAAAAGACGATGAGGTATCTGAAACATTTCTCTTATGAGGAGAGATTGAGGGAGCAGGGCCTGTTTACTCTGGAGACGACTAAGAGCATATAAATATTTCAAAGGCAGGTGCCAACAGAATGGTGCAAAATCTTTTCCTATGGTGTCCAGTGACAAAACAAGAAGTAATGGCCATAAAGTAAAACACACCTTTCACCTCAACTGAAGAAGAATTTCTTTACTTTGAGGGTGGCAGAGCACTAGAACAGGCTGCCCAGGGAAATTATGGATTCTCCCACTCTACAGACATGCAAAACCAACCTGAACACCTTCTGTTGTAACCTGCCCTAAGTGATTCTGCCTTGGCAGGTGGATTGGATTAGATGATCTCCAGAGGTCCTTTCCAACCCTAATGATTCTGTGACTGTCTTACTGATGATGTGCATGTCAATTCCTTTCTCACTTGTATTCATTTCAATTCTGCATGGAAAAAGAAAATAGCAACAAAAATAATAAAATTTTAATGAACATTTCTTTGAGGAAAGTCTGTATTGGCTAAGTGTCTTCAGCATGAAAGGTAGATGTGGAGTATTTGTTAGATATAAAAAAAGGCAACACCACAGAGAAGATCAGTAAGGAATACTTTATGAGCATATGAAAAAAATCTGTGAAGTTTGTTTCCACATTAAGCAGCTCAGTCTAAATTGATTTGAAATAGTACTAAACACGTACATGGCAGAGAGACCAAGCAGTGACTTTTGCAAATAAAACTCTAGGTGAAATTCAAAACTCTAGGAGACCCCAAACTAAAAGTCAGAAAGATAAAGCAGGAGAAGGTTCTCTCCTTAACTAACTGTAGTTGTTCACTCTCACAGGTATAAAATTGGGTAAGATGCAACTTCTAGTCTGATCATGCAGACATTTCATCTGTCACATACTGTTTATTAAGATGAGATCAAATAACTTGTCTTACACAATACATACTCAGAAAGCACAAAGTTAAAAAATGGGAATACATACTTGTTTCCTTCTTTTATATTTTAGCAGTCTCATTCTATATTTATAGTGTCACTGACAGAAAAAATTGTAGGTAAACAAGCAGAGGAGCTATTTCAAATACAGTTAACAAACTATTTCCACTAATCAGAGTTTTTTTGATAAAATAATCCCAAATTTTATGTTGGAATGAAATTGGAGGATTTTAGTATTTTGTAAGAATACATTCTGTTAGTTGAGTGACTGTACAGCAGAGAGTAATATTTACTCAACAGTTTGCAATTATTAATTGAAATAAAATAACAAGATTTTGTTGAATTTGGCTTTCTAAGCCTTCTTGAGGATTATATAAAAATGGAATAATTCTTAAGCTTTATGTCAGATGTTCTTGGGAAATGAAGTGCAACTTTCATAATACTTTATGAGAAAATGAGATTTAAAAAAATGCTAGCATTCTAAAAAATTCTGCATTGGTATTTGTAGTAATAATAATTAGAAGAATAAGTCTGATACACTTAGCCCACTTTGTTAGGGCATCATGTGGAATGGGAAACAAAAATTGTAGGAAAAGCCACCCAACCATCGTTTCTCTCCTCACTTATTTTTCCTGTGTTACATTCTTCCCACATAAAAAATCCACACCTTCCATCTTCAAGACATGGCAATTTACTGATTTTCCTCATGAGTATGGTTAATCCATTTCAGGTTACATTTATATTCCTGAACTTAACAGCCTTTGTTATGAGGCAAAAGTGGTTAAGGGACAGAGAGATATAGTGACTGCATTTTAAATTTAAATGAGCTATATATTCCTGCTCCTGACTAGTTCTTGGATGGAATGGGAAACAGAACTTTTATGCACATGGAAAAGAATATTGCCAAAAATATTAGTTGGCCAAAGAGCTTAGCGTTTCAAAAATCAGTTTTCTTATACTGCCTCTGTGGAACAGACACGGTGGTGTGAACTTCTTATTCCCCAATCTAATGTTTTTATTATGATTTGTCACAATAAAACTTAAGATTGTGTTTTGCAACATTTCTTTTGGGAGATAGTATTTTTTATAAAATGTGAAGTTCAATTGCTTCAGAAAATCTGTCTGCATACTCCCCTCTAATGAAAGCCTGAGAAGCTTTTGAAAAAAGAGAAAGCTGAGGATGTGAAATTGTGTCTACTGTTGTAAAAGGTATTATTTAAAGAAATAAGGATAATTGCTGACATTCATGCAGACAACTGCTTATAAGGAAAGAAAAATGTTGAACCTAAGAACAGAACATAAAGAAAAAAAAAAAAAAAGAAATAACAATTTAAATAGATTGCTTCTTCTGCGGAGAACTCTTGAATAATGACAACATTCCAAGCAATTTAGCCAAAGAAATGTTAGAAATAGTGGTTATTGGAATTGGAACTTCCAGTTCTAAGTTTCTATCTTTTGTTTCAAAATCAGTCGGGGCTCTGGGGGTTTTTTGGCTTTGTTTGGTTTGGCTTGTTTGTAATTTCGGCACAGAAGCCGTCAGAGCAATTCATACCATCTAGTCAGATATATTTTTCTTAAAACAGTTGATGCAACATTTTTTAATTACAACTTTTATTTCTTGGAGAGGATGAGAAGCTGGGGATAAAGGAATGGAGTCGACTCATTTATATATCAAATAGTAGCTGGATTATAAAATCTTATGGTGAAATTAATGGGAATTATGGTGTAAAGCAATATTCTCCATAAGGGTACCAGATTCTGTGTTTGTGCACAGTATAGTATCTGGATGGCTTGGATAAAAAGGTGTCAGCTGAGACCTGGCATAGTGACAGTGAAGAACAGTCTAAACAGCTAATAACAGCTAGTTCTGAACATTTGTTTGAAAAATTGACATTTCCTTAATTTTTCTGTGTCTGAGGGTGTCTTGCAGATGAAATCTTAAGGCTGTATACACTGCAAAATTCCTAGTTAGATTTGTAATTAAGTTAGAGAGATCTGACGACAATATCTATGTCTTCTATATTTTTATTGAACTGAAAATCATCATTTTGCAATATAATAGAAATGAGGTACAGGAGACTCAATAAATTTTCTTTTTTCTCTGAATGTCACAATAAGGAAATTAGATCTTAAATTATTAGATATGAGGTTTAGTATTAATTTTAGCTTGATGAGTTACTTGTTTGATCCATTTAACAGCACAAAAAGTTTTGACTCAGGGATTTGGAGGATTTGTTATTCTTTTGTTCAGCTCCAGGAAAGCTTTGAATAAGATCTCAAAAGAAAATTTAAAAAATGAAGCAGTATACATTTTTAAAAATTCAATTTACTGTTAGGGAAATGTGTGCATACTATTCTAGAAAGTTAATTTTTCTGCATCCCATTAGGTGCTTTGTCGCTACTAGGTGGGGAAAGCTCCTCGAGTCTTTAAGAAAACAAGTCTAGTGAGACTGTAGGCTTTGCTGAGAAATGTGTTTATTTGCATATATATATATATGTACACATATTTCCCTGTCTCACAACAACTTTCATGCCAGGTATCAGAGATCTGAGATGATGATTTTTACCCCAATTTGACAAGCGAACAAGTGGAGTTAGAAATTCCTGTATCAAACTAAATGCCTGGATAGAAGAGGGTACCCTAATAGGGCTAAGCTCTCCCCATTGTGGAAATAATCCATCCCAACTCACCAAAGAGTAACGCTGGTGCATAAGGGCATTTTGGGACACACGGCAGAGACTCTATAGAAGAGAGCTGTTGTAAGTGTAAGAAAATCCTTTGAACCATAAATTTAAAACAAGTCAGGCTTCATTAGTCCTGCTATTCATAGAAACGCTTGTTTCTATAATCACTGGCAAATGTGCCAGCACAAACATCCCAGCACACTGACCAAGGGATTCTAATCAATCAGGTCTGATAAGAGTCTGGCACATATCATTTCTTCCCTGGTGAAAAATTAAAAAGTCAGGAAGTTGAACTTTGACATGACGCTTTCTTCAAACTTTGCAACTCTGTCTGAAGCAAATACATTAATGATGATGAGACAGTTAATAGACATTAATGGACATCAGGTACTGAACTCTGAATGAATTTGCAAGGCTAATTGAAAAAAGTAAAGGACAGAGGTACTATGGGGTTATTTCTTTGTCCACCAGGGCCCAATAAAGATGTAACCCCTCCTGCTCAAACATCATATCTGCATTTCTTGAACCCATTTTATGGTAACAAAAAACAAATTTACTGATTTACACTGAGGAAATACAGTGAAAGAAAAGGCAATAATGCCTAGTCAGGCCTCCACGTTAGGATGTGTGATGTCTTTTGCAGCATATATTATTTTAATTGATTGTATCTTGTACTGTTTAAATAATACTGTCTCTCTGTCTCTCTTGGCCTTTTGACTGAAAAAAAAAGTTGTTTTATGTTCCAAATAGTGCTATTTGTCCATAGCACTGCTGGAATTTTCTGAAGAGATTTGAAAGGAGACCTGTAGAATGAAAGCTTTCCTTACAGTTATCTTGTGCGTGTAGATAAGAGGGATCTTACTTGTACACTCTTGTCTTTATGCTTCCATTTTTTCACCAGTTTTGGAAATCAGGAACTACCAGTGTTACACATCTGGCTTCAAGCATGTATCTAGAAAGAATGTAAATAATGTAAAACTAGATCTGATGTGAAACAACCAGTATCAGGGTGAATCTAGATTCAATAATTTCAAGATTGAAAAACCTGTGGTTCCTGTTAAGATCTCAAAATATAAGTCAAAACACCAAGAATTACTTTCAATTTCCAATATTGTAGGGGTGGAAACATAAGTATAAACATGTACCAACCCTTCAAGAAAAGCAAAGTGCCAGAAACATCAGCAATGTTTTAACTGAAACTCCACTTGATACACTTTTTACGTGCACAGGGAAATTAATAATTTTTAAAATTTTGGTTTTATTTGTAACCCAAAATAATAAACCACCAAGAGCTCTTCTAATTGTGAATCCCATGATAAAAATGAAAATTATATCAGCTTGGGTCCCAGAAAGATTCATAGGCTGACCTTTTGGTCAATGTCATTCTAAGAGCTTTGTTTAAGCTCTCAGAGTCTGCAGTGATTGGATTGTTCTGCTTTTCCTAATATTTTGAAGTCTACTCATTACTTCAATAAAGAAGATAAAGTAAAAGCATCATGCAGAGTGAGATATCGGACTTATATTTCTGATTTTAGATACTTAGCTCATATATCTAAATTAAAACTCCTCTTGCTATAAACTTTTAACATAATGAATTAAACAGAAATGTACTACTGTCTCTTTTCTGAGGAAGTCTGCAGTGTTTAAAAACCTAATTTAAGTATCTGATTTACATAAAATTAAGCAGGTAAGCCTCAGCTTTGGTACTGTTCTCTTCCATCTCTTACTGTCACCTCCTCTGGCCAGGCATAATGAAAACTCACCCTGTTGCTAGTGGCTGGCCTTCTGAGCTACCTGCACTGAAGCACATAGGGTTTTGAACATGAAGTGAAGTGCATCTTACTGTGAAAATCTGTCAAAGACCTCTGCAGCACAGGAATCCAGACAGATCTGATCTGAGGCTCCCAGCAGTAACTGTCTGTATGCTTGATGATGAAAAGGCTCCTGGCTTGTATCCCTCTGGAAAAGACTTGGATGAAAATTGTCAAGAATTCTGTTAAAAAAAATAAAACGAAAAAAAAAAACCCTATAACCAAAACCAAATAAATTAAAAAAAAAATCCAAACTATATAAGATTACATTTATTCAAATGCATCAAATTCAAATGAATTGATGAGATGAGAGACACAGACCATCTTTAAGGCATATAGATTTGTGGCTATTGAAGACCTAAGTTCTTCCTCAGATCTTCTCAGATGACAGAGGTTGCTTTCATTATTTTGGTGGCGGGTTTTTTTTGCTTTTTTTTTCTAGCATGAGAGATTGAGAATGACCTAATTCTGACTGATCAATAGATAAAAGACGAAATGTGAGAGAACTTCAAAATACGATCTTCCCTCAGGGTCTTCCACATTTCCAACTAGGAGTCCTTGTTGTACAGATATTGTCTTTCTATTCTAGGAGGAAAAACAAAAGGAAAAAAAACCAGCTTAGTGTTGTCTATCAATTTTTTTATCGGTCTGTGGAAAAAGCTTCTTAGAGCACAAGAGGATGATCTACAGTAAAAAAAAAACAGGCCAGTGTTGCTGCAAACTGAGCAGAGAGCTGATAGGTGGTGTTTTAGTCTGCAGAGAAGATACTTTGAGGGTGTAGTGAGAGCACAGTGTGGAGTCTGGGGTGTGCTGCCCCAGTGCTACTGCTGCTGTCAGTTATCACTGACCTCATGTCTGCAGCTTTGTTAGCACTGGGTTTTACTCTGGAAAAGGCACAGGAATGGCTAATCCATCAGCACTTCTTTGAAGTGCTGTGAAATAAGTGAGAAGACTGCAACATAAACTAAAAGTTTACTGCGTGATGTCAGAAGAAATTCAGTCTCCTGGTGTGAGTTGAATGTTCCTTGAATTGTCTACTGAAATAATTTGGCATTATAAGGAGTCTTTATCAGTAAGTAAAATATTCATGCAAATAAAAATATTCCCAAACAGGTCTTGAAAAAACAGCTTTGCAAATGTGCAAACTAAAATTCCTTAAGTGTTTAATTCTTTAGGTACAGCAACAAGTAAATTCTCCCAGTACACCTTCTTTCTAATCTCTATGTTCTGACTCTTCAAGAGTCTGAGCTATGGGAAATTTTAGCCAAGAGCCTTCTGTTTTTACCAGTGTTCAGAGTGAAAAGAGCAAAGCCAAGGACGTAGTTAGCATTCTGCATTTAAACAGCAGCTGATTAGGTGATAACAGCATTAATTAGTCATTGGCAGGCAAACAGCCTAGGTAATCAAAAATGTATTTTCTGCAGTGAGATTTGTATTGTCATGAGAAAATAGGTGCCAGACACAGCATTTTGGAGAAGGAATCTGGACCAACTCAGCCTTCTCTCTCTCTAGATGTAATAGCAATACTGCCAGCTGGTAGATTGATTGCAGCACAACATCGTTGAGAACTGGTCTTAGGCCGCACCCTCCTACTAGATGAAATGGCATTATTGTATAAGTACTAATAATACATTTGCACAGAAAAATTATAAATAATAGTTATTACTTCCTAAAAATTAGAAAAAATATATTAAAGCTACTATTAAACTATAATTGCTAGATTTTATTTTTTGGGGAGGTAATATGGTTTGCTGTTTTCTTTTAAGTGCATAAGATGTAGCTTCTGGCATTTATATGGTTTGAAAATGAAGTAAAGTTTTACAATGAAGAAAAATCACGCACCACAGTGAAATTATAGTTGAATATCACAAATATTTACTAGGAAATACATTACCAATAATAATTAACATCATGCATTAGCTACATCTGAGATGTTATCTCTGGAGGGATACTCCAGCTCATTCATTTTCACAGATACTTTTTTACTGGCATTTCATTGAATCCCTCTTTATTTACATTTTATTGAATCCCTCTTTTCTTTTATGTCAAAAAAAAATACAGTTCCAATTATGATGAAGTAATAAAAATGTGTTCATTTAGAAACATAATCTGAAAATCAGATGTCCTTATAAACAGTATGTTTAGTTATTTTTTCTTATATTTCAGTTACTACTTTCAGAATTTTTATTCAAAATAAACCTAAACTCTCATTATAACAAAGCTGTCAAGAAAATCGATAATGAAGAGTATTCTGAAAGTTATCTACAATGTACATTTTTAGCAAGGAGCTATTGATTGCTTCTCCATGAAGATGGGTGAGGTTAGGTGAACTCACATAACTAGCACTTGGCATCTTCTGAGAACAGTTCCAGAACATAGAGGAGCTCTACTTACAATTTTCAGATTTCGAAAGACATATAACACTAATTCAAAAAGATGGGAGAGTACTCTAAATCTCAGGACACTGAAGAAAATTCTAATCTTTTATGATGCTGCTAGCACAAACTTGTTTTTTATAGTGCTGTACATGGGGTATTTCTCATTTGTTTGGTGTGATATTTAATTGCAGTTTTTGTTTCAGTTCATCCTGCCAAAGGGAACTCCTCGTTTATGTTTCATTGGTGTGTCCAGTTATTAGAATCATTGCATTAATGCCAGGGTCTTGTCACAAATTCAATTACAACAGCTGTTGCATACAAGCAATTAGACATCTGCGCAGCAGCTCCCTTACTGCCGTTGCCTTTTATCATTCCATTGCTGCAACTAGAGTCATAATTTATATCTGTACTGTGCCTTCCATGCATGGGATCTTGAACAATTAGCTGCTTATAACCCCTTCCAAGGCAGGTAAAATGCCAATATATTCACCTTCCCTTGTGGAGCAGCTGGCAAAGCACTTGGAGCCTGATTTACCTGTAGAAGGACAAAGGACAGAAGGCCAATAGCCAAGACCAGTTGCACCAAACATTGTTTTAAATTGGAAAGAACAGAGGGTCAAGGATACCTACTCTGAAACACACCTTTGCTAAGCAAGAGGGCATAAAAATTAGTTGAGAGAAAGATGAAAGGACTGTTCAATTTGCTGTTGGAAAACTGAACAGAATTGTGCTACAAGTAAGTGATGTATTCTTCCTTTTCCTGAAGGAATATAGTGATATAAAAAATCCCTTTGTACAGGTATTTTTATTCTGTACAAAAAAAGGAAAGAAATCACTGTTCATCATGGTTACACAGCCTTACTCTATACACATGGGGGTTTATTAGTGCAGATGTTTGTCTGAAAAGAAATCACAGATCAGATTGAAGTAGCTCTTCTTAAAACTATTAAGCTATTTAGCTGAGGGTTGTTTAAGATGGAATGAGGGAAATGAAGCATTCTTTCTTCTCATAAAATTCAAATTTGTCTAAATGTTTTGGTGTATAATCTCCCCTTCCTCTCCAATTTGTGCCATCAGTCACTGCAGGATGGGATGAACAGGTGTGTTACACAACCATACTGTGAATGATACTGAATTCCAGCAGTGTTGTCTTGAATCAAGACGTCACATGAGTATCTCATGACTCTCACTTCAAGGTGCAGTTCAATGAGCCAAGGGCCTCAACATCAGCACCAAATAAAGAAATTCTTACCACTTCTCAGTGCTGGCTCTGCTCTGGAGTCTGCCTCCCCTCTACACTTTCTTGGCAGAGGCCAAATGGATATCTAGGGAATGTTAATATTATAGTGGGTGTATCACAGTAATATTACTCCTGCTCAATCCTTCGTTCTTCAGGTTTTTTTTGTTTAACTAAGATCAATTCTGGTGACTGGATTACAGTAATTTTAACAAAATGAGGGGCACTTTAAAGGTAAGTACAAGCAAGCAGTAGAAGCAAGGGAAACTCTTAAGGTGAATGTGCTGCCAAACCATGGTACTACAGTCATGTGTTATAAATTACTGTCAGAGACTTTGTTTTGATAATGAATTTTGAGCAATGACTTGGATATTTGTCTTCTGTGACAGACAGGGAGACTGCTGCAGCATAACATAATTAATTATTCCTGGTGCATTTATGGGACAGAAACAAGACTAGCATTTACACTTCCTCTTTCCTCTGAAGATTAAGTGATTTTTATATCCTTGTCATTTAATTTTCTAAACATATCATGGATAGATCCCTATTGAAGTTCGTACTTGTAGAAGTATGCCTGAATTCTGAAAAAAATTTCATACACATTTCCATACACATACCACAGCTCTGCATCTCCAGTGATAAAGATTAATTGTAACAAAGGATTTCACTTTCCCAAATATAGACACTCAGACCAATTAGTGGGAAGACTAACAGTAAGATGAGATGAGAATAACTATTCAGTCTCTTCACTGCATTCTTTATAGGAAGGTCCTTTTACCTAGTCCTATATTCAGTTAATTTTTCTGAGTTTTACCAGAATCATACCCTTTCTCTAGCTCTCTTACAGTTTTTTCATCCTATCACTTCTGACATTTGCCTGTTTATTTGTTCTGTTATTCTCCAAAGTCTTTCTTTTGGTCTTACAGTTTCTTCTGCTCATTTTCTGTTGCTGTTTGTATCCTGTGTGTATAGGACAGTCACCCACTCAAGCAGTGTCATGCATGATCTGCAGAGGCATTACCCTTGCAAACCGTTGCAAACCCTTGCCCTCTAGAGGGGTTTGCAGGATGTGGAGATTAGCAGGCAGAACAAGGAAAACAGTTCTTCTGCGCAGCCACGCTCTTTAATAGAAAAGATTAACTGTGAGCAGATCAGATACCACCCATCACAGAAAGCAGCATTTGCAATTGGCTTTTGAAGGGAAATTAAGTGTGTTGTTTACAAAACCTTACTTGTTCTGTGCACTTAGAATTGTGGCCATTCACTGAGATAGCTCTTTCTGTTGTGAGTTCTGTTTTTCAAGAGTAGGAGGAAAATGCTTCTATCTTCTGTTGGATTTAAAACCGCACAATCTGATTGCAGCAATTTCAAATCTAAATATATGATTTCTATGGCAGCCGCCTGTGAAAGGTTCATTTTATGAATAGCGTAATCATGTTTAACATAGGAGATGCTTGTGCTGCTTAGTAGGCAATGTTTCAAAGTAAAGAAACTTTAGACAAGAAGAAAAAGCATTGGGAAACAAGACCTGTTATAGAGCTTCTTCAATTTGTGTGGAGTTGATGGGAAGAAGGAACTTCATCACATTGTATGATGGTTCATTACTTGATAAATGAGCCATAAATGTGCTCACTTGTACATCCAGCTCACACTACTCTCAAAATCACAGCAAGATTTTCTCTTGATGAGCCACATGGGCAGTTATTTTATCTTCCTTGCCCGAACTCCAGTTCCATGCACTGTGGGATTTTTCTTGCTGCACATTTTGCGATAAAAATGAGAGCCAGCTGGAAGCAATAGCAATTCTGGCACCAGAGGTCAAGCACCAAGGTTCTCTTTTCCAAATATCCTGTTGTTTCTCTTTTTTTGGCCAAGTGACTCCATTTATAACTATTACCAGCCAGAATGGACAAAACATTGCTCTTTGCTATGAAGTAGGTAACTTCAAATATGCGGTGCTTTGCATAGGCACATGAAACAAACCACCTTAGCACCAGGCTTGCTGTGCTTTGCCTGCTGGATCTCCACACTCCTCAGCATCATTTCCAGCACGTTTTTACCCGTGTTGGCAGATACCAATAGCTGTCAATAGTTTTCATGACAGGATAATGCATACCAACTGCTTAGGAAAACACTCTTCCTGTATAAAGCAACATGTCTACATATGCTGGTACCTACAATGTGATATCTGTACACTGATATCTGGAGGTGTTTTTTACTTTTCATTTGTTTTCCCTGTTAGTTTGTTTTTTGTTTGTTTGTTTGGAGTTTTTTACAGTAACTGCAGATAAGGAAAGTATCTACTCAGTGCTTATGGGACAGTCTTTCAGATATTTTCAGAATGTGATAATAGGACAAAGACATTCTCCTTAAAATGGCAATGCCCACAGTGATGAACATTGAATGCCATATGTTTCTGCAGCAAAAATAACAGCCCTTGCAACTGTTCTTAATTCACACGATGTGGAAAATATATAGTCATATTTCATGTCATTTTGTGAGAACTTCAAGAGTTACATCAGGACTATTTATGTACATTTTGAAAATAGGTAAGTATATCCTAGATTCCTTCTATTGGTATGTTTAAATATATGCAATTTAATCCCAAGTTTACCTACTTTAAAATGTCTACAATTCATTTGATTTATACTTTTTCTGGAAATTTTTAAATATATTGGATTTTATATTTTATACATTCTTTGCAATAGCTGAAAAAGCTATTTCTTAACTTTCCCCTAAATCCAAGTACAAGTGGATATAAATGCTTTTAATGGAAAATGTGCAAATATTTAACTAAAATTCAAAATCAGAGCAAGCAAATATGAAACAACTGAAAGATACAGTTTCAGATCATATTCTGTTGGAAGCCCTTACTTGGAAAGTACCACCCATGGAGCAGAAAGTAATAATTGACCCAACCTGCACTTTTGAAGAGGGATGGCATAATTTCTTAAAAACAAAACCAAAACTACCGGATATGGAATGACTTGCAAGACAATTTTCTGCCTGTAACTTCAAAATAGGGATAAAGACATTGAATACCTAATAATCCATTTATACTTGCTCTAATGTGCATATCAAAATTAAACTAGTAGATGTTTTCAATTATTTACAACTACTGAGCCTTAATTGAGCTTTCATTATAGTTCATAACAGTGACTTTTGCTGCCTCATTTTTTCATATTTTTCCCCCTTTAGCAAATGCTTCAAATATCCGTGTTGTGAAAAATGGGATTTTTCTGTTTGTTAGTGTGTTTGTTTGTTTGTTTCTTTTCTCCCAGTGATCTCCTAGGCTGACAAGAAAAGTCACAATCCCTTGATGACTTAAAGAGAATGTATTTGGTCTGGTACTGCATCACAGTGTCATGCAGGTATCGACTTTGGATGAATACAAAAATCAGCCAATCAAATCTGAGTGAGACCAAGTGAACATGATTTCAAATCACGAAAGAACACTTAAACAAAAGTTCTGGTAAAATGTTTATCTAAATCTGTGTTGTGTGCAAACATGGGATGACAGCCAAGCAGCTGTCCAGCAAGCATTTTTCCATCTGTTGCCAAACCTACGCTAGGTTACCACTCACTGAAGAGGGAGTCCAGAATCTGCATTGTCTCGTCAGGGACGATAGGTGCAAGACATTCCTAAGTGTAGAAACTAAGCTTTGGGTAAACTGACTCCTGCAAGTCAAGCACAAGGCCATCCAGAGCAAAGGAAAGAAGCATGTGACAATTAGAAGAGTTTTTTTTAAATAGCATAAGAAACACTACTCTTTCTTGAGTAGAAAAATCCAGCCTAACAGTAGCAGCTCTGCTTCCAAATTTTCAACCTGTACCAGGATTTCCTAGGCAATAACTGCTTACTACTAAATTTAAAAGAACAAACTGGTATTAAAAGGTAGAGGAGCATTTCCTTAGTCTGTTTACTCTGGGTCTTTGAAAGGCCTATGATGCCTTCAGTGCTATGATTGCATTTTCCTTCCATTTCTGTCATTGCAAGACTGAACAGAGGAAACTGTTCATTGGGACTCAGTCTTTCATACTCAGAAACCTTGAAAAATCATACAAACATGTTAATGCATCATAATGTATTTTAACACAAATATAATTCGAACTCAATAGAGGGGCAGAAAGTCAGGCACATTATTTAGGGACATTTATTTCTCATTTGTCAGTATTGCTGTAGATACTAATTAACCTTTTTATCATTTACTCTTGGCATACATGGTGAAGATGTTAGAGTTTTGTTCTATTAATTCAGTTATCTTTACAACAAATTAGGAAGGTAATATTTAGAACTCAAGATTGACACCAAAATCACCCAGAGGTCATAAATCTCTGGGTGAAGGCTTACTTGTCTGACACTCCCTAATGGTCCTCATCCATAAGATTTCAAGCAAGTATTGGATTGTACTGCTTCATCACAGCTTCCCTTTCTGATACCTTTTTGTCTAGGGAGTTTCTGTTCTATTCTTTTGTCCTTCAAAATATCAACTTTAATAAAAATCCCCAGTATGCAATACCAATTGGAAAAACGATTGATTTATTTATGTTGCAATAATTACCTTGATGTGCAACATTATTAGAAACACATCTGACTTTATCTCCTTAAAGTCAGTGTCTCCTTCAATGTTTTCATGTCATCTGATATTTTCTTCATCTAGACAAATCCGGGAAAAATGTTCCATGTCTTCAAGAATATTTCATGAAAAACAATATTGAGTTAGCTATCTCAGCCCCCAAAAGACATCTAAAAATGCATGAAAGAAACAAATTATGTCTGCTTTAGGAAAGACACTCATCTGAGTCCTTGAGTAGCCTACACACTGAATGATATGTAGAAGTTTGTGTCCAGTTCATTCTTCTCCCTCTTCTAGACTTGTGCTCACAGCACCTTGTATAGAACCTGCCCCATATTCATGACTAGAATACCCATAGAACAGACCATGGGAGCTGTCCACATTCATCTTTGACTTTTCTCTGGCACATGACTATATGCACTCTGCAAAGAGACCACTGACAACATCTAAAATTAGAGCATTTGCTGTACAGTGACAACACATCCCTCTATAGGATATTGGGGTTGCCATGGTGTGCTGGAAATAAAGACAGAATTATGAACATGCTTTACTATCCCATTCAGTGAATATCTGGTTTAATTTGGAGATTTGTCAAGGATTATTGTTTTATCCTAGGTGTTATTTTATTCTGCTTGGGCTGACAGAATATTTATTTTTACTACCTTTGAAGAAATCTGCTCTGATATTGTTCTGAGAGAGTTAAACAATATTGAAAGCCTAAGGTAAGAATGCTTAAAATATATCTGTGCAGGCTCACTGGGGAACAACAACAAGTAAATTGCACCAGTGTGAACTTACTAATGCAGATGAGGTTTGCATTCAGCACAGAAATATTCCTCATAGGCTTGCTAAGGAATGTTTGAGAATGTGACGAGTGTGTGTCTAAGGTTGATTCTTATTGGGGAATTTTCCCCAAAATTTTATACATTGATAATACAAACCAGTCCAGTGAAGAGAATTCAAATTAAATCCTGCGGTCCGTTATGTCATCTGAATATATCTCCTACCCTTTTATATAGGCTTCTTCAAACATTAGTTTTGAGAACTAATTCAAACTAGTAAAAGTTAAGTTTTGAGATTGCAGAAAGCTGAAAATGTTTTAATGAGAGGCAATCAAACATTCTGTTATGTCTGATCATATACTTATCTGTTACTTCATTGCAAACATTTTCTTATTACAAGCTGCGGTGACCTCATCAGCTAAGACGGTATAAATATCTTGGGAGAAGGGTAACTGCTCAAACCCTGTAGTATTAAATTAAGAAGCAGCCTTGATATTTATTTTTTTTTAACAAAGCCTTAAGGAATTGAGGATCTTCATTCTGGGCTCCTCCTTCAAAGTCTCTAATTCCATCTTGCTCATTTTACTGGTCCCCAGGCCTTTCTGAGAACATCTGCTTCTCCCATCTTGATAGCTGCAGTGTTTCTAACATGGAATAATAAGCATGCTTCATTACGGGTGCACAAAAAGGATAGGCATTTGCCAGAATGGAGCTGCAGATGCAGCTTTAACCCTGCAACTGCCCACTGAACCAAGAATGCCATTTAAAAAAAAGAAATAGATGAATCTCCTCATGAACAATAATTAAATTAACAGGGACTAAGGACATGAATTGGCAGAGCTAAAAAACTTCAGTGATTTTCTTGAATGAAACTGTACTTTTATCAGAAAATGTGTCTGATACTTGCAGTACATTTTCACAGCTGCTATGTCATATTCAGTGCACCACAAAGAAGAAAGTTTGCTCTCATCAGAGTAAAGAACTAAAACATTCAAGGAAAATTATGTGTGTAAAGGCTGAAAAATCTATGCTGCTGTGTGCTGGAAAAATACAAAAGGATTTCAGATTTCATAATTCTGGAATTCTGAACACCTTTTTTTCATTCTTTTGAGGGTAGCATAAAAGGTAGAATCTCAAGCATCAGCTATACATTCTACTCTTTTCACAGATGATCATATCACTCTTTTAAGAGGAGAAATATTATATTTAAATCAAACATTCTTTACTCCTGGAGACTTCCATTATAAGAGGTTAGCAGAGGTGATATTGGCTGATTCAAAGGTCAGTAATAGCTTCCCAAAGCTGCTGACATTTTAATTGTATAAGTGTTACCACTTTCATTTCACACAGTTTTATCATACTGAGACCCCACAGTAATGCCAATTATTTAATCTTCCAATAGGTTTTCTAGTGTTGGGATTCTTCAGTCATCACATATTGCAAGTTTGCTCAGAGGGTGTTTGGGCACTGGAACAGCTCCCCAGGGAAGTGGTCACAGCACCAAGCCTGACAGAGTTCAAGGAGTGTTTGGACACCTCTCTCAGACACATGGTGTGACTCTTGGAAAGTCCTGTGCAGGGCTAGGAGTCGGACTGATGATCCTTGAGGGTCCCTTCCGACTCAGCATAGTCTGTGATTCTGTGAAATATCAGGATGCATACCCCAATTTATGACTGTGGCTTTGTACTTTTTTCTTTGCGGATGAGTGAGAAAGCTTTGTTTCTGCTTTGTCAATTACCTACATTTCCTGTAAGCTTAGTCTGTGTCTCTTCTTATCCTCACTTTGTGCTACAAGTTTTCAAAGTTCCAACTCCAAGATATTTTATGAGGAGCAGAACTGATTAAGTCTAATTTCGTGTGAATGTATTCCACAGGCTTTTTAGCTGTTTCTTACTTAAACTGTTACTACTTTGTCCCCAATCTTGCCTTCTAGCACCTTAGCTTTTGTCCTTATCTCTTTTTCTCCTCCACGAAAGCTTTTATGTTCCGTGTGCCTGGCAAGACTGCTGAGCTGAAACTGAACATTTTTTCTTGTAGTAAGGGCAATAATCTTTCTACTCCTGTGCCTGTTTTCATGAGACATATTGGAACTTAATAGCTGTGAGCTCTCTACTTCTGTGCTAAATGTGGTAGAAATTGGACCAATGCTTCAAAATTATTAGGGAAAGTATTAGCAGATCACATAATCTATATCTCACAGAAATAAAATGGGTTCTTTATGAGGAGAATTATGATCAGGTCACAAAGAATAATAGTTGTCAGAATTTTATTTTGGTCACGCTAAAGAAAAATCAAATTGATAATTAATGAAACTAAAAGTATCTTTGTGAGTGACATATTCTCTTGTGCTCGGGAAGGTTTGTTTGATTGTGTGATGTACATTCAACCCTCAGCTTTTAAGGGCTTTCTGTCCAACAGCCCTATTTTCAGCATATCATTCACTGCCCTCAACTTGGATTTACCTTTGTATTTACTGAGGTTGCTTTCTTTTCCATCAGAAAATTAATAGAGATGGTAAACAGTAAAAGTCCCAGTATCAACACCTGATGAATACCAGTCATAATGATCTCAAAATATTTTGAGATCACTAACTGAGCCAATTTTCCTCATAGCTCCACTATCTACTTAGTATTTTACCGATCTAGACATGGTGATTGATGTACAGTTCAGGTAACTAAGTTTATTTAGCCAGGATACAATTATTAATACAGAAATCTATGGTTTTGCTGAGCTGTGAGACAAAGCTGCTGCTGTAATTGTGTGACAATATCCCACAGTATTGTTCCCTGTAGTGAGCTGGGCCACTTTATATGGTATCTTTTCCAATCCAAGTGTGAGAATTTTCTTTTAGGCTCACGGATCACGGCGATGAATTGTTGCAGGTCTATGAGACCCATGGTGACTGCCTGTGTTCCCACTGCAAAATTAGCAGGCAATCAGGATAAATGAGTTTTGTCCTGCCGGGAAAGACCACATGGGATTCATCAGACCTTTAGAGGAATCTGCCTCTCCCTGAGGGTATGAAGCCATAAGCACAATTCTCTATGACAAAACTGGCAGAATCTATCTTTGAAGTAGAATGATTTCCCCTGTGCTTTTTGTGGCTAAAGTTGGAATAATGACATGACGCTGCTAGTGGGGAGCCACAGAATATAAGCAAATACCTCATCTCCCATGAATTGTAGACACTACTGTTTACCTTGAACACTGTCAAAATATTTTCCTATGAAGGTGGACAAAAAATTTTTTTTAAAGTATCCTATCTCAGAACAAGTATAAGTAAGACCTAACAGTTCCAACTGAAATACCTGTTTATAGTGATAAAACAAGTCCTGCAAAGAACATTTCTATTAAAATGAAAGTATAGAAATTGAAGCAAGATTTCGGTTTTCTATTGTTTTTCTATTCAGCATCTTTGCTGCCTAACTGTGTTGCAACTGATGCATTTTCCCAGATCCAACCCCTGCAGGAGAGGTCTGAGCATTTGGAACATCTGTCCTCTAATGAAAATAAGATAATTACTACATTTTTCTTAGTATTCTTAGTTGAGCAAGTACATAATAATTTAGGAAAAAAAAAAAAAAAAGATGAGGAAAATGTAGGAGACAGGTAGATATTCAGCAAGGAAAACTCATACCTTCTATAAATACCAGAAGTGTGTACATATATATTTCTGTAAATAGGCAGGAAATTAAATTCCCTTTGGGTGTGCATAGTTTGGGCTCCTCTTACAAAGTAAGCTTATTAGCTCTACGGGTGACTATGAGGGAGACAAAGAAAAAAGACTGATATTCTGCCTTTGAAAAGAAATCCATACTTTTGGCAAAGAATAAAGTTACCACTGGATAAGAGAACCAGTAATGCTCTTTTGTTGTAAAAACAAGGAAAACAGACAGCAAACCAAAACCAATTGAATAAACACATTTTGGGGAAAATTAAGATCTTTAAGGTTTTCTCTTTGTTTCCCCATGGAAATAAATCATATGTATAGATCCCTGTTTGAGTATGTTGCAAGATTTCTTCCTACAGAAGGAATAAAAAATAATCACGAAAAATATTAGTTTCTATTGGACTGCTTAGGATTTTTAAACACAGAAGCCCTGTGTGAGAACTGCATTTGCAGATGACATATATGAAAACCAATGTCAGTGCTTATTCATTATTTTGACTGAGCTGCCTAGCATGATGCAAATTATTTCTTTATAATCTTTCAGAATCTGTTGACATTTAAGGTTTTATTGGAACTCAGCAAACATCTGCTGATGGAATTGCTTCTCACAGCCTTGAATATATCATGCTTGATCACAGAAACTTAGTCAGGACTGCAGCTCAGTTTTCAGGACAAATTCTCTGGTCTCCACAAACCCTATTGTTTATCCTCATCCCTGAGGACATCTCAAGACATGGACATGTACCTGGTGCCTTTGATACTTTTTTTCATGCTTCTTTAAAGATGCTACAATGGTGTTGACTGTATAGGGATTCTGACAGCATGATTCCATAGAAAGCTATCTTTCAGCAAATTGCTTTCTTTATTTGTATCCTCAAAAAGTAATTTTATTTATGAGAGAAAACAAAGTAGGTTTTGTTCTCAGTGCTTTAGTGTTATTTGTATCCATTTTCCAAAATTTTGGGTCATGAAGAATTAGCACTTAATGAACTTCACCAGAACAGTGGTTCTGCCTTTCTCAGAACCCTACCTCTACCTCTAGATTTCCATCTGATACTCCGAGAGAAAGTGAAAAGTCACTTTCCCTTTACCTGCTCAGTTAAGGTTCAGTGGGTGAAACACTTTTTTTCAATCTTTCCACAAAAGTACCCAGACCTCTGAAGTGTGAGATTTTATGGTTAATCCTTGGAGTCAGGACCTCAGGAACGACTTCAGTCTTTCTTCTCGTGGGGGAGGAATACAAAGATGCTGTTTATTGTGTCTCACTCTGTATTTCGAGGTGCTTTTCATTCTTTACAGACACTGGCTGCAAATAGTTTATAGATTGTAGAAACCTATTGAAACCTGCTATGAGCTTTAAGATAAAGGGATAGAGGAGAAGAGTAGGAAAATACCATCTCCACTGTCAGTTCCTGTGATTCCATCTGAACTGCAGCTGAATGGCAGAACAGATGCTTTAGTTCCTTAGACCCATCCTCCTCTAATTCCATTTTTCAGGTCTATTTGTAGCTTCAAGAGATAAATGCATTTTATTTCAATTCTAAACAAAATGCAACCTTTTCTGGATGACATGAATAACATACTGAAGCCTTTTTATTAGAAACAGAGGCAATTTTGCCTGCATTTAGGAAATTATTAGGAAATGCCTTCCACCCCTTTCTGAGCACCTTCAGAAAAGTAACCTGATTTGCCACTCAGGACCTGAAAGAAGGACCCTTAGTTTATGATATCATACAGTTTATTATGGGTCCTTACCAAGCAAATTGAGGATCTTGCAAAGAAAAAAGGGGATCCCCAGCAAGTTTCAACATCTTTATCTCACATCCAGTTGAGAGGATGACTGGGGACCACTTGTGCAATCATCAGAGTTGAAAGAGCCTCTGCTGCTTCTTCTTCTTCTGACAGTTTTGGACACTGAAAGACTGAGACACATCCTGACAGAGCACAGTGTGTAGAAGAGGAGATGAAACTACAATACAACCGATCAAGTCCAGCATCACTATGAACCACAGCCTCCCTTCCTGCCAACGTAAAGATCATGCTGCTTTTTCAAACCATTTTTAAATTATGTCCTTAGGTAACCAGGTGCTTTATCGAGATTCACAGTTTTTACTATTCACTCTGATGTTTCTCTTCTGTGAGGATCAAGTTACCTCTCACTGTCTGGTTCACTATTCAAAATGATAGGAAAAAGCCAGAACTAAAGCATCTCTGGAAAGTGTTGGATGTGGTTTTCTTTTAAAGCTGACTGTCTCTTCCACAGGAAGCACTGTCCTACGCTTTAGCTAATAAGGATTTATATTGTAGGTTCAGCTGCTGCCTTTCTCTCTATGCTAAACTCATCAAGCAATGGGCTGATTTATCTACTGGGCAGATATTTTAAGCACAAGTGATTTCTGATTTACTTTAACCAGTGAACACTGGAAAAATATTTCAGAGAATCATGGAATCATAAAATATGCCGAGATGGAAGGGGCCCATCAAGATTACCGAGTTTAACTCCTGACCCTGTGCAGGATATCACAAGAATCACACCATGTGCCTGAAAGCATTGCCCAAACACTTCCTGAAGCCGTGCTTGGTGCTTTGGCCACTTCCCTGGGGAGCGTGCTCCCTTCTACAGAGCATTATGTTATTGACATGGAGTCCTCATTTTCCCATTCTGACAATAGTTTTGAACATTTAAATACTGATAATATTAAGTTGAGAATCCTGGAGTCTGAATCAACCCAGGTTTTTCTAAGGCAATTTTAGGAGTTCAGTGCATCAAAAAGAATTACAACATACAGTATAATCTGCTCAGTTTCTCCATGATGGTAAGAAATCTAGGAACAGCTTAATACAGATATAGGTTTTTGATTATGAAAAAACATGCTTATAATGTGACCACTATGTCATCCATACTTTTCTATGTCTTCCATTCTTTTCCATGTCCTCCATACCCAAAAAGTGATTCCTTGATTTCAGTCCTCTCAGGAATGAAGAATCCAGAAGATAACAGAGGTTTGTCTGACAACTTAAGTCACCAGAACACCTTTAAGCAAAATCCTCTCAGTGACTGAAGATATATGATTTACCTGAAGAAAAGATTGCTTTAAGTCCTTTACTGAGTTTTTTACTTTTATCTTATCGTCATTCTTTTAATGTACTCATACTCATTAAGTAGTAGATCATTAACATCGAAAATTTAAGGCCTAAACTTGAGCTCTAGTAGGAATAAAGGTTTGTTTTCCAAAGTAACTACATTTGCAATTATGTTATCTTTTGCCCTGAAAAGCAATTTTTTGCTTGCATATATAAAAATAAAATAATAAATATTTTTATAGTACTTTTGGTAATGTATACCACATATAATTCACAGTACCAATGTTTATATTGTTATATTGTTATATTAACTTAGGTTTTTTTGAGTGCGTAACTTCTAGTAATCTTCCTCAGATCAAGTTGGACAGAAAAAAAGAGAACAATTTAATGTATATTTTTTCATATTTGAAAAATATGAAAACAACTACCTGAAAGAAGATTGTAGTGAGGTGGGTGTCAGTTTCTTCCAAAAAACGAGCAATAGGACAAGAGGAAAGAGATTTAAATTGTGCCAGCAGAGGTTTAGGTTGGATACTTAAAACAATTTAACCAAAAAGGTTATTCTTTGGAATGTACTGTTCAGGGAAGTGGTTGAGTCACCAACACTGAAGGTATTTAAAAGACAAGATTGTAGACGTAGACTTGGCAGTGCTAGGTTAACAGTAGACTTGGTGCCCTCAGAAGTCTTTACCAACATGAATGATTCTATGAGTCTGTGATTGAAAGATTCCTTTGATGCTAAAAGATACCACCTGATTAGCAAAATAATTGTCATGCAGGTATCCTCATGCCAATCCTCAGAGAGACCACCTTTCTAAAAAGTCAGTTTTTCTTGTCAATTTTCATTTTGAAACAATTTCCTATTTTTGTATCTCTGACAGAAACTTGATTAGTGGCCTCAAGATGACAAAGATACACATATGTTCTAAATTGGAAGAAAAAAGTGTTTTTCTTTTTATCTCTTTACTGACATTTATTAGTGTAAGCAGCTTTTTGTGTCCTTTGCAAAGTTAATGGATTGCTGCAAAGGAAATCCTTTACTCTCTTAAAATCCACTTCTCAGCACTATTTGTGAGAGAAAGACAGAACACAATACAGACTTTAAATGAAGATCAGCATTAGATGTTAGATATAAAGCAGAGAACAAAAAGATGAAGAAGAAAAGATAAACTATACAAAAGGGTGAGGTTTGTTAGGAAGTTAAGCCACTGAAGGGAAGAAAAAAATAAGCAGGGTTTTTAACTCTCAAGAAGAGAAATGAAGAATGTTCTCAGTGAGTTCTAATGCAAGTGTATATTTCATTAGTGTTGCATAAATAATATGCTCTTCCTCTAATCCTCATAAATATAGCTAATATGATATATCCTCTGAAATAAGAAAAGTACTGGACAAAAGTAGAATAGTGGTGTGGATTTCCACACCCATGCAAAGGACATACTAGAGACACAAGGAATTATTTACCTCTTATGCCTAAAATCTATGTAAAAGAATTATCTGAAATTAGAATATGAGAATCCTATATTTCACATTCTTGCATACTTCTAATTTCACTGGATAGAAACCTTTTACAATGGTGCCTTTTACTGCTGCTGTTTTTCCTGACCTGTTGTTGTTGACCAGGATTTTCCTCAAGTTCTTTCTTCACTTCAATAATTTCTTCAATTCCCTTCATTTTGAAGCTACCAGATCTGAAATATATCTGCATGGGCACTGTAGGTATTCATATGGAAGAAAACATCTGCTTCTTAGAAGGAGCCTGATGTGTGATTTATTCAATGTCATAAATTGTACAGAAGGAACAAAGGCAACCACAGGTTACTTACTGGGGTACGTATTTTTAAAAGGCTTTTAAAATTAGATTGTATTCAATATATAATATTCAATGTATAATAAAAACACAGGATGATACAGTGGCTGAGACTTAGTAAATGAAGAAAAAGCTACAGAGAGAAACAAAGTCGTAGCAACATAACGTACATGGAGATGCCTGCATAATTACAAGGATTTCAAAATTAGCAGTGTCCAAACCAATAATCAGCCAGACATACCATCAGAGTTGTGGCTACTACTCTGTTATCTAGTATTTGCACATTTTGAGAGGAAAATGAGAAAATATACACTCTGTCACTAGCATTAGTCTGAGAGAATATAAAATATCAAAACTAGAGGCTCGGTAGAAAGTTTCAAGAAAGAACAATGGGCTGTACAATTTACTGGTTAACAATCAGAATGAACCACTTGGCTAAAATTGAAAAAGATTAAACTATTCCTATTTTCTAGCAAAGATAATGGATTTTCTTGTATCCCTTAGGAATAGGAAGCCAATTTTTCCTATTGGAGATTGAAATGCAAACCCTAGGGACCCCTAGAACTTAAAGGGAAAAGCCATTTTCCTTCTTTTTATTATTTTTCCCTACCTTCTTTGTACAGTTCTCATTATTTAAATATACCACATAGAGAAGATAGAATAGTGACTATGTTTTATTAAAAAAATAAATCATGACAGAAAAGTACTGGTTACACAGAACAATTGGCTGATTTTATGGAAGTTTTATATAGCTAACTTACAGAAGTGAAGGCAGATTTGTTGAAGTTTGTCTCTATTTTCACCTCTTCAGCACACAAACCACACTGAATGCTAATATTTAAGGAACTGTAGGCTAACACTGCAGGGTCCAAAATAAAGATCATTTATCCACTCGGGTTTTCTTCTACCACTTGGACTTTCATTTAATTAAGTTTTAGAAAACTCTGCGTGATTTCAGTCTCAAGGTACATTTATCTTGTAATCATGTACCTTTGGGAAAATACTTTCATTTGTTTGGTTTTTTGTACTGCTGGATTTTAAATCACAGTTTTTCCTTCTCAGTAGCAGTAATGAATCTTGTATACTAATCACAGCCTATGAACTGTTGAGTCCTAGTTCCTCTGAACTAGATTGCAATAATATTCTCTGATTCCACATAATGACAGAATGGTTGGGATTGAAAAGGATGTCTGGACATCATCTAGTGTAAAGTCCCTGCTAGGGACTGAGGTTCACCCAGAACAGGTTGCACAGGATGACATCCTGGCAGGCTTTTGACTATCTCCAGAGAAGACTCCACAACCTCCTTAAGAAGCCTGTTCCAATGCTCTATCACCTCACAGTAAAGAAGTTTTTCATCATATCCAGGTGAAACTTTTGTGTTTCAGTTTGTACCCATTGCCTCTTGTCCTGTCACTAGGCACCACAGAAATGAGTCTTGCCCCATGCTCTTGATACTTGCCTCAAGATATGTCTATATGCTGTTTAAAGCCTCTCTCAATCTTCTTTTCCTGAGACTAGAAACTATTTGTAATCAAGGATTAAATCATACATCAGACCTTGGTGAACTTTTAAGAATTTGATATTCTACCGATAAACAGCTATTGCATTATTCCACCATTCCAATCTCAGAGGTCTGAAAAGTAGACTGAGCAGCTCACAATGAGTTCATTGGTAAAGGCGCAACACCCAAAAGCATTGCATGTTTTATCTAATCATGCTTAGAATACATTTCTTTCAGATTGCAAATTTGTCTACCTGGTATCAGAACCTGCATGTAATGAAGTGGCTCTGGCCTGAGGAAAGGACTTTAAAAGTCAAATCTGAACTTGGCCTTCCCACTGAATGTTTTTGAGTCTTCAGCATTCTCCAGAGTCTTTCAGGCTGAGGTGCCCTGGAAGATCATGACAACTTTTCCAAAATAGGCCTTTACCATATTTTTCCACTTGCAGTAACACCTGTCCATCACTGAGCCCAACCCTGCTGGTGCCATGAACAGTACTATATATAGGACTCTGTGACTCATGCTGTTATCTCCCAGAATGCTAGAGTAAAAAGCAGTCAAAAAGAGGCAATTTTGGCAGGGAAGCAACTTAAAAAGCTGCTTTCAATACTGAGCTCTGAGACCTCTTTGCTTAAGGGATTATCAGTCCCCATATTTTGGAGCTGGTTTCACTGGGATACAAAGACTTGACCCAACTAAATAAAAAGCAGAACAGGCTACCTCTCCCTTACACTGTGAAAGTTCAAGTACATACATGTCGTAGGCTTCATCCATTGTCTCTTTGGAATTTGATGGTGTTTGGATACTAGTAACAAAAATAAGCTCATGCAGTCTGGGGAACGCTTTTTAAACAGAGAATACAAGTTCTGTCTGTGTTTTCTTCTTGTTTTTATATGTGTTAATTGTGCATTTTCCTGTCCAAAACAAGCATGGCTGGTTGTATTGGGTCTGACTGGGGTAAAGCTCACAGCCCTTACAGTGCTGTGCTTTGCTTTGGTAGCTGGTGTTGATAACAGAGCAGTGTTTTGGCTACTGCCAAGCTGTGCTCTCCCTCTGACATTCCTTCCCCCACTGAAGGGGATGGGGTGGGCAAGATCCTGGGAGGGGACACCAGCAGGCCAGCTGACCCCAGTCAGCCAAAGGGATATTCCATACCATATGACATCAGCTCAGATATATAAGGGAAGGAAGAGAGGAGGAGGAGGCACTCAGGGCTGGTCCATGTTTGCCTCCTTGAACAACCACCACGCGTGCTGGGGCCCTGCTTCCCAGAAAGTGTCCGGACATCGCTGCTGATGGGAAGTAGAGATTGATTGTTTTCCCTTCTTGCTCTTCCGTGCGCAACTTTCAACTTGCTTGTTCTTTTTTTTTCCCCACTGTAATAAAACTGCCTTTACTCACCCTGATAGTCTTTTTCAATATTATCCTCTCCCCTCTCGCAGTGGGAGGGGGAGTGATAGAGTGACTGAGTGGGCACCTGGCACCTAGCTGGGGTCAACCCACGACACTGGTTGAGATGGCGTCTCTGATTGAAGGGGGCATGGGGGTCATGGGAGCAGGGAGGAGAAAGTCATGCAGAGCAAGAGCTGTGAGCAGTGAGTGCAGAAGCATAAAATTACATCAGGCATATGTATGTGTGCAAACTGGCCATCTAGGTATCACTGTGTGCTGCTCATTCACGTGTTCATGGTGGCAAGGCAGTGGTGGTTCAGGTTGCTCAGGTAGCAGGTTTCCCTGATAACAGAAGCTGAAGACAGGTTTCCGACTAACAAGCAAAGAGCTCAGTTCTGTCAAGTGTAAGCTGACAATGGGAGAGGCAGAGTTTTGTTTGTGCACTCACTGCATGGTCAAAATGTGTTTCTGCCATCCTGTGCGCTTAAAAGCAAGATAATACAAGACTACAGCATAAATAGGTACTGTGAAGATGTCACCAGATGGAGACTTTCTCACCAGATGGATATCCACAAGGTTTTTTCTCTATTTTTCAACTGCAGGGTTTTTGGATTGCTGCTTAGGATCTTGGAAATAAAGAGTTTGTACCTGGGCAGAAGACAGGGCAAGTGCACCCCAGAGACGGCTGTCAAAAGGTAATATAGATGCAAGACTATTTCATTTTATTTCCCATGGCTCTTCTACTTTCAGGGGAGAGTTATGGTCTTGATGTTCAGAACAGGCAAAGAAAAACAAAGTTGCAGAGTAATGCTTCACCACTACCCACAAAATAAGTTTTGTTTCTCTAGATCTGCAGATCCTGACTCTGACTTGCTGACTCAGGCTCCTGGCTTGACCTCAAAACTGCCCCCTTGGGATGGACATTCCTAGAGAAGTAGACTCTTGGATAAACCTGACTACTATGAGCAGACTGGTTCTGCTCACCCTGCTCATGTACTATGAGACTGCTGCAGATCACTCAGTGAGGAATTGATCCTATACCAATTCTATTCCTGTACAAATTGTGCTTCTGCTCCCTGCAGTAATGACTCTACATTGGACAGTCCTTGTGTGAAGTGTGACATTTGCTCAGATTAACACTAATGTATTACCTAAACAATATTTCAGCCAGTTGAAAACATAGGAAGAGGAGAAGAACCAGTCAGAAGAATAATGATTGAAATGTGAGCAGAACTGAAGATCTTTATGTCAGGCAAACACTACTGCAAGAATGTTCATTGTCTTGAGACCTCAGGAAGTCTCTGCCTACTGCTGCAACTACTTTCTCTCTCAATCCACTTGCCTATGCTTGGATCAATACTACTCCCTGAGGACAATGTAGTGAATTGACTAACTTTGTTAATGTCAGTCTTACTTTGTCAGTGGATTTCTCATTGGCTTAGAGAATGCATGTAGCAATAGTTCGTGTGTGTGCTATTTCAGTTATATTGGATACACTCCAGTGATATTTCCAAAATAAAAGCCTTAAGAAAAGCTATTTTGTCAAAAGTGTCACAGAAGGCAGACACATGCTGTCAAGCAAATATCATGCAGGTTTTTTTATAAACATCAATGTAGCATTCACACACTGGAAACAACAGGAAAGCTGATATTATTAAACTATGCCATATATCTGTAAGAAGTGTGAACAAATAATCTTGAATGCTAAAAAATGGGGAAATCGTAGAAACTATGTCAGGTTATCTCAGACATAAATAAATTTTAACAAAAACAAAAGAGAACATCAATCAACATCAAAATCACATCACCTTCACGTGAATAATAACCATTAATATTAGTATTGTAATTTATTGAATCCAAAGTATCTGTGTAAATCAGTAATTAATAACAAAGTGCATTTATTAAGAAATTAAACACTCAGAGAACATTTAAACAGGATACTAACTTAGCTACTTCACCAGTAATGTCACGGACTGACTATAACACAAGAAAATAAAGAGAAACTTAATTTTATTAAGTCTAGTTGAAGGTTTAGCATTTTTCATGTTCTTTAATTTACAAATTTATAGGACACATAGATTGAGAAGGAGTATTTTTCTTGACTAAAATGGCACATCCTAATGGCTCATTGATTCAGGAGTAGGATATTTTTTTGCTAATAAATTGTCTATATACAAATCTTCCTAACTTTTGCAGATGTTATAATTTCTGGAAGTTCACAGTACTTTTCAGAGGTAGGCCGGATGACTTGCTTGATGCAATCCAGGAAGTGTGCCGAAAAGTCTTGCAACCTGTCATGTTTTGATCATTATGTCATTTCTTTTTAATGGTGTTAGATTTTAAAATATTTTTAAAATGCTTTGTTTAATATATTGATGCAGACCCACTTGAGTCAGTAAAATCATGTGTTCCATCTGCATTAGGGGCTCCTAATCTCTCTAGCCATTGTGAAGTCTAACTGATTATAGTTCTTCTAAGTAATGTAGAATTAAAAATTTTAAGGATTCTTCTTCCTGCTCTTGTATGTGCTCTGCTGCAGATATTATTTGGCCTCATCTCTCTTAAATGTTATAGTAGCAACAAAATACATGGAGACATTATGGAATATTATGGCTGTTTCTTTTTGTCTTTATGCCTCTATGGTACAGTTGCCATTAATTTTTTGAAAATGGTTAAACAATATCAAGCATTTTATTACAAATATTTAAGTATAATATATAGATCATATGTACATATAAATTAGACAGAAGGCAGTGTTTTTCTGGGATCTCTCTACTATTGTTTTAAATTTTATGGCAAGTTGTCTGTGAAGCACCAAATTATGCACACGAACACATATACAAAAATAGTTAAACCTTTGGTTGAACAAGTCAGTTTTATTCTCAACAGAGAGAGAAATAAGATAGTATAAGATGCGATGTCCTACCTTAATTCTGAGCTGCAGCTCAACTGGTACAAGGATAGGATAATAAAAAAAGACAGAAATTCAGTCTCCATCTCTGGAGGGAGAGACTCCACTTAATCAGGATGCATATTAGTTTGAAAGCCATTTAACTGAGAGATCTTTCAGGGGAACAGATTTAAACCCAATAATACTGACAGTAATTGTGATTTAATGTCAGACATGTTACTGCTTGGTAGGTTGTCTAGGGGTATGATAGTGAGCATTACACCTTTTGGCAGTCTAATGTTTGCTCTCACCTTCTTGCCAATTTATTAGCTCTGAAGCCTTCCTTTGAAAGCACACAGTGTGTAGGGTTTATATTCCAGCTGCTGAGCTTGCAACCAGAAAACCAGCTGTTATCAGTATATGTAGTCAGCCCAAACTCAGCTGTATGAAAGTGTTAAAAAAGATGAATCAAACAGTACATTACAGCAACACTTAGTTGGTATTTCCTACACATAATTAATATGCAAACTTTAAAATATCTTAATTTTTTTTTCTGTAAATATTAAGTATGTTTTCCATTTGTCAACTGGTGAAATTTTTCAGGGCTTTGGTAAATGCATGCATCACTGAAATATATTATTAATAACAGAAATATTCTTGGCACTGAGCAGGCTTTAGTTCCATGCCAGCTGCTGAACTTGTTTCATCACACTTTTATTTCACAGCTGCCTTCCTTACCCTCCAGAGGCAAAGAACAAGCTATGCCTCTGTTCAAGTGCATACCCTTTCCTACTCTGCTAGTATGTTTATGTCCTGAGCCTATCCAGCTGATCAGCTATCCAAGCTTTGAGGCTGAGCACAGCTCCAGGTACAACCTGTATATACCTCCCATCATGCAGGGTACCCTGTGCAGAAACACATCCAATTGGTTTGCTAACTCAAAAAATGCCCTCCTGTACTGTGACCACCAGTACACACTCTGTTCAGGTGTAGCCCTGCAGATGGATCACAGATTCATTATCAGGTAGGAGACTCCAGAACCCATTTTCTCAATATATAAACTCCTCACCATAAGAGTCTCCCTGGCTTCTCAGCAAGTCATAGTACAACTTTCTTACTACTGGTAAAGGGCATTGGAGTTGAAGAGTGGAAAAGGGGGTTACAGATCTCTCCAATTCAGAAACTTCTAGAGAATCAAAATGTGTCAAAATGGATGCAATAATTAACATCAATATTGAATGATTCTAAGGTATTCATTAAAATTGGCTAATTCTGATTCACTTTCAACTTGCTCACCAGCAAAGGCCATGAAAAAGGGCATGAATCAGGTTTTTGCTGTATAGCTTTGTTGGTCGACTGAATTCTTGGATGTTAGATTATTTAAATCTGATATCTTTATATTTCAAAGTATTATTATTTTTCTTTAATGAATATTAAATGTGTATTTAATATTTTATTGTTATAATCTCTGCCTTTTATCAGTTGAGAAGTACCAAGTCACAGTAGTATCTGTCATTCTCAAACAGGCTACAGGTGGCTGCAGAAAAGGAAAATAATTGAATGGCTGAGCAATGAATATATATATGCCATATAAAATATTCCATCCCATTTCAGGAAATGCTGCTCTTTACCTCTTTATTGAGCTGATTTTTTGCGATCCTGCTATATTTAGGTTCTCAATAAAAAGAAGACATAAAAGGAAGATGAGGCACGAAAAATTAAAGAATTTTAAAAATGCCAGAAACTGAAAGATAACACAGTTTTCATGAAGATAGGTAATTAACATGCCAACTATAATACTTGTGATGTGAAATCTGAAGTATTTAAAGGTTACAAGTATATATTTGTCTTTAATACTTACTATAATGATTATTTGATGCTGACATTAATATAGGTGCTCTTCCAGCAAAATACACTGGAAGCCAGATATCTGCTTTTGAGGTAATTTGAATAAAAAATATGTTTTATAAAAACAATGCTAGTTGAACAATTTATTTCACAAGTATATTTAAAGGTTGGGACATGGGTGTTAAACAAAGACGGAAAGTTATTGTGTCTCACTATCCATCTGTAATCTGTGGATAAAGATGTTTATCTCTTTAGTAATATGTGTACAGACCTACTTAAAAGAAGGTCACTGTATATCTAAGTAGAAGTAATTCTCAGAAAGGGGTGCATGATAGTTATTTGCTGAGATGTCAGATACCCTGTTCTCACGGGAAAAAAATATTTCAAGAATGTTGAATAAAATAACCCCTTCTGATTTTATTATTTTTATTTTCTTTTTAAACCAGTCAATTTCCATATGACAGGGTTTTTTTTATGTTCTCCCATTTGCACACATTATTGTGCTCTCTGAAATTCTTAACATCTTTAAGGTGACTGGGTTCAAAGCAGTTATCCTTATGTTAATTAGAGTTAGTAAAATATTCAGAAAATACTAAGAAATTTTTGAAAGGTAATGCATTTTCCAAAATATAATGATGAATACTCTCTGAAAATGCAGTGCCTGCCATGAATCAAGTGTTGTTATGCTTATTCCATTTGCCAGTGTCAGGATTGTGCTGAGGCTCCACTGTTGCCACGTGTATTTTGTATGCACACAGTTCCACTGAAGTGTCTGCTGTTGATATGTGGAAAACAGAGCTATGTGACTGCAGGGCATACCTAGAGAAAAGATATGGGATCACACTGTCACATCAAACACACTAGGACTGTTTCATCATGGGATACACATTCTGTAGTCATTTACACTTGTGAAAAAGGTGAATAAAAGTCCATCATTATCTTTTGACAGGCTTTTACAATGAGCACATTAGTGAGTGTCACACACAGCAGTAAACCTGTGGAGACTAGAACATCTAAATTTAAAAGTTTTTCTGGTCTGTAAAGAACTACTAGAAAAAACTCTGCCTAGCATGCTACAGAACCAGCTTTATGCATCCTATAGGTTCCATGAAACATTCTGGTATCTTACACTATATCTAAAAATTCATCTTACACAATATTTATGATAGGAAAAGTTGTTTGGATTTTGACTTGAGACAGGAGGCTTATTTATGACTTGATCCTTCCAAAAATGGACCAGATTTAAACACAGTTTTTCACATGTTCAACTTGAATTACCAGCACTAATCTACTAATGTCATTATTAGAATTAGAATGTTAGTCTAACATTCCATGACTTCAATGGTTTAACTCAGGTGCTGGCTCAGCATTTAAAAACAGTAAATATCGAGCTGTAAATGTTTATCTGCCTGAAGTTTGCTAAATCTTCTGTAGCAAAGTAAAATACATATTTTTAAATAATTTGCATAATCTCAAAACCCTGTTGTTATCATTTTTTTTCAAGCAAATGACAGATATATATATGCAACTTAGTGAATTTTTTAGGGCTGTTTGTCTTAATTGGTCAATTAAATATTTTTACAGTAAGATTAAAAAGGCAATGAGTATGCAACACAGTGCAACAGACATCATTCAATTTACATTGCACTTTGGTGGGTATGGAAATATATGGCATAAGTAGAAATTGAGTAGCAAGTAATCTAGAAAGCTTGAGCAGGAAAACCCAATTTAGCAAAAGATAGCAGAGCAGATATATATTTACTCCATTGATACATTTGCAAAAGAAACAAAAGCATCTAATATACAAAATGAGAGGTTTTAATGGATGAAATTAATTGCACTTCCTCATAGATGTAAGCATGAGAAATATCAGATGACTTTAGAGTTCCCTAACTCAAGAATGCTAGTACAGAAATTAAGGAGCAGGGCAACAAAAATGACACAAAGGCGGGAGGGAAAGATATATGACTACAAGAGATTTGCATATATTAATATAATAAAAAAACTCCGCAACAAACAAAACCCTGGGAGCTAGGGTTGGCAAGCAGCTAGGGGCACAGCTCCTGTAGAAGTCAGAAAGGGATCAGCAGGGTGTTTGACATATGGACAGGTCAGTAGGGTTATGCTTTGGACATGTAAAATACAGTAAAAAGGAAGAGTACTTTGGAAGACCATGTGCAAAGTGTCTCAGACAGATCTACAGAAACAAGCAGACATTTTTATTTTAAATTACCTCTCCCCGTTTGTAACAATGGCATGATAAATACCAACCCTTCCTCTCACAGGGATATTGTGAAAATGTTTCAAACCTGTGAAACACTTAAATATAGTGTAATGATTAGTTTTATACAAAACCCCAGATGTAAATAAATATTTCTGAGTCTATAAAGAGGTTGGAAACTGTGCAATAAATACAGTATAGAACAACAAAATGCACAAAACCAAAACAAAATATTGAACAGCTGTTTGCTAACTAACCATTATCCTGCCAGTGCACAGAACAAAACACGGGGGAACAGACCATTGCAATCACGTAATTAAGACTGAACCAAGATGTAAATCTAATAAGCCTCTGAATTAAGAATATCTAGGAGCTTAAATCTTGCATTTCTTACCCCCTGGGTGGTGAATGCTACAGCATGAACAATTTGCGTGCCCTTTCCTAAGCTTTTTTTTCTAAAAACTCTCACTGAGAAAACAGTTTTCATTTTGTAACATTGCATTGATACTTAAGAGGATATAGCAATGCTATAGCTTTTGGCTCCATGCAGAATGTTGCTACTTGGCCTAATAAGGAACCTGATAACAAGTGTTTAACTTTTAAGGAGAACAGAACAAGAGCAGCACCAAAAGCAATATTTTGCTGCTGGGTTTCACAGAATTTGATCAGAAGAGCAGAGACTGGAGTAGGGCATTTTCTGGACAGAACTATACTCTGCTAGACACAAATGTTTGTTCCCTATCTCTTGAAGTAAGATCCCATTTTGTCCTAGGGGCTGGGAAAGGCTGCTAGGAACCCATATGTGAGGACTACATGTCCTTCCTTCCCTTGGCTTCTCCAAGCAGCCAAGCAGGGCTCAGGCCAAACCCAGGGCCCAGAGCCTGAGCCACAGGGATGGCTGCTGGCCAGATCAGGAAGACCCTAATGATGCCCTGCCCAACAAATCCCTATTTCCCTCCTGTAGTTGCTGAAGAATAGCCAGTACTGGATATTTAGAAAGAGTACAACAAAAGAGCTTATGAAGGTGATTGTTCTTATTTTCTGCATTTCTGTCAGTCAGCTCCTCAGGAATTCCCTGAGCTACAGAAAGCATGTTTTACAGAGAGATAATGTCCCCATGAAACACTCCTGTCCTTCCTTGCCCTTCAAACCCATACCCATACCCAAACCTAATTTGTATTTCTCTGCTTCTTTCCTCTCTAATACTGCATTTGTTCTGCTTTAGCCTCCAAAGTTATCCTCAGCAGCACAGAAAGATTAGGGTTATTGAAAGCCTGCTTTCAGATAAGGATCCTAGAACCACCATAAACTGTAGCATCAGCTCAAAATGGCATTCAACATAAATAAACCCAGTCTCTGAGTTGAAGTAGGCCCAAGACAGAGAGAAAATTTAGGTTTATAACTTCAAAAGTCCTTTTTTTATGTTTACTGAAGTTATGATTTTCAATGCAAACAGATGTCAAAAGAGTGTTCCCACCTCAAAAACTAAAAAAAACTTAATTAGTAAAAAAATATTTATATATATATATTATTTATATATATAATTTTCTGATTTTCTGTAGCATTGTTCTCTGAAATAACTAAACAATTCACCCAAACACCAAATTTTTAAAAAATACTCCCAAACAATTAAGATTTACCAGGCTTTTTACAAAATGTCTTTCAGCCTTTCTGACATGGTGATGAGGAGCAACGAATCTTGAGGTGAAGACGCACTCTGAGGAAGCAGAGACCTTGGGAGAAGTCCCTCATGAAGGTTGCAGCATGCTTTGGACATTTTCATCACATGAACCCTAGTGTTAATGCATGTCTTTTGTATGGCAAATCCGGCTTAAATGGACTAAAGTGTGAGTCAAATGCATTAAGTTTTTCTAAGTTTCCAGGTCTATTTACAATGCAAGGTAAACTAAATATAAGATGGGCTATTCTGGGATGATCACTAAAACTTTAAAAAAAAAATGTCTTCCAGGTCTAATTAAAGGAATGAAACTTTAATTAATGACAGACAACTGATAAGGATTTATCCTGTATTATAGTGAATGCATATTTTTCTATGAAAGACACTTGAATTTCCAAGAAAGCAACAAGAAGACAGTGCTCATACAAGATTTGTTTCTGTTCACTACCTAACACAAATCAGATGTCACCTTTTGCCTCTTAGGAATGTCACAATTAGCAGATATAGGAACAATCACAGAAAGGCCATCCTACAAAGGTGAAAGAAAAATATGCAACTTGCATAATGTCTTCTCTGGAGACTTTGTAGCTATTTGGTAGCCTAAACAATCAGGAGTGATATAGAGCAGAAATGACTAAATCAAAGTTCTCCTGACTTTGAAAAGTATTTAGAGTTTGAATTGTATAATTGGGTATTGTTGGAACCTTGCAAGTAAAGTTTTTATCTTCTTATTGAAAACCCTAGGGAAAATGCATTGTTAAAAGAAACCAATGATTTCTATGACCTAATTAAAAATCATAAATATTAAAGAAATAGAACTGACAAGTTTTTATAAAAGAACTGAACAAATAGCAAAAATAATGTAACAGTACAAAGAATTGCTGTTGAGCTAATCTCACATTAAAAACCTGTCAGGAACATGATTACTGGCCCAGGTTTGCACAAACTATTTTAAGATGCAAATACATTGTGCATACGTTATTTTAAATGGGAGTCTCAATGTTTTTCTGTTTTGTACAACTTCTTTATTTTTACAGAAAGCACCTTACTTCTGTCTCCCACTTCTTTAATGCTATACTTTATCTGATTTCCCAGGAATCTTCTTTGGTGTTTTACTCCAAAAGAAAAGAAAACCAACCAATTAACCAACCAAGTGCTTAAAAAAATATTTGCATAATACAATGTTTTAGGTTACATAAGAGCTCATCTGTGTGTGTCTCTAAGGCTGAGAGCAGAGGAGCTCAGATGTGGTACCAGGGGAGTCCCTGGCAGGTCTAGGCAAGGTTTTATGTGTGCCTGTATGTGTACAAGAATCATTACCAACAACCAGCTTTTTATGCCCAGGGCCAGCACAGCTGGGGAGACTGGGGTCCAGGACCCAGGAACTGGACAGTCCAGCTGCTGGGGAGATCCTCCATGTACATATGCATAAGAATACATTTTCACCACTGAGCTTTCTTCCTGTTTAGACAGAGAGGAGAGCAGAATGAAACCATTGTTTATATTTGTACTCATGCAAGCCTTGCTATTAGTTGAACCTGCGCACACGGAGCTACAGCAGCCTCACCTCTCTCATGCCTTGGATTGAGACTATTTATCTCCCTTGAAGGTGGTGATTAGTCTCTCTCCCTCTTTGGTCAAATACAGCTTAAAAGCAAACCACTTGTGAAGATGTGTGAAATTTACATTAGCAGATATCTTCCATTGTCCATTGTCTAACCACAGTCATATTATATGAAAAATACAAAGAAAATATAGGAACTAGATGTTGAAAATGCACAACAATTTTGTCTTGCTTTACATAATTCTCTTTCATGTGAATGCATTTTTTTGTAGATTCCTGGTTGCGGCAGTGGTCTCATCTGTGTTTGTTTAAATAAAGTGTGTTTCACCATGTCTTAATTTACAGTTTTGCTCCAGTGGGTTCACCAGAGAAAAAGTGATGAAAGTCTTTGATGTCTTATATGCCCAAGGTATGGTTAGCTCTTTGTCTCAAATTAAATCATGAATCTTCTTCTAGTATAGTGTTCCTCACAGAAAGAGGGGTGGCTTTTGTACAGGAGCTCTGACTAGAGACTGCTTATCTACTCTTCTACAACTTGCATGATGCCTGATCAGTAACAATATTTCCACCACTCCTCGTTTTGAAGCTAAAAAGTTCTGTTCATAAAAAGTTCCATTTGAAAAGTAAATACTAATAAATAATAAATGCTATCGTTAATCACTTCACTATCCACAGCTTCTGTATGATGATGACACACTTCTGTATTCAGGTTTTCAAATCACATGTGTCACAGAAGTCTTTGTGAGAGTTTTAGTTCTGGTATTGGCACACCTGAGGATGTGACTTTTGCAAGGGGGCCTTGTCAGTAGGGTTTTACTGCTACTGTCCTTGGTGCTTCTCACATTACAAAGAGAGAGGAGAAATAGAGAATAACTATTAATTGAAATGCAACATTCAGTGAGGTAAAGTCCATATTTTTGATTGGACAAGCTTGTGATCACAGAATCACAGAATTAACTCGGTTGGAAAAGACCTTTGAGACCATCGAGTCAAATCTATGACCTAACATAACCTCATCAATTAAACCATGGCACTGAGTGCCACATTCAGTCTTTTTTCAGACACCTCCAGGGGTAGAGACTCCATCGCCTCCCTGGGCAGCCCATTCCAGTGTCCAGCCACTCTTACTGTGAAGAATGTTTTCTTAATCTCCAGCTTAAACCTCCCCTGGTGCAGACAAGAAGTCTGTGTCTTCTTGTCCTGTCACTGGCTACCTGGGAGAAGAGACCATTTTCCACCTGGGCTACAACCTCCTATTAGGTAGTTTTAGAGAGTGATAAGGTCTTCCCTGAGCCTCTTCTCCAGGATAAACAACCCCAGCTCCCTCAGCTGTTTTTCATAGGGCTTGTGTTCCAGACCCTTCACCACCCTTGTTGCCCTCCTCTGGACGTGTTTGAGCATCTCAACATCTTTCCCAAACTGGGAAGCCCAGAACTGGACACCAAGTGATATTGATCTACTCGGTGTTTGTTTAATCTGCCTTTGGATAAAGAGCTATAGTATTGCAATATTTGTGCAAGTAATCCATCAATTTGGTAGCATGAACATCTTTACAGATCTTTCCAAACCTTTCCAAAATTCACTAGCTAGTGCTGAAGAGTAAGCAACAGATTGTTCCACATGCCCCAAAGTGAAATGATTAGGACTGAAAATCCAGGAAATTTTATTTCTTTTGGGACAATAAAAATTTTGGAACAACTGTCATGGAAAGAGGAAAATATGCACTCTGAAAAGACTTCCAAGATCTGAGCTTTCAAAATAAACTAGGAGATGCTTATGTGTATTGTGAACGGTTTATAAGAACTATAATTTTAATCTTGTGCAGATGGATGGGATACAAGACTCAAATTAAACATACATGTTGGATTAAAAAAAATTCCCTTGCCTTTGATAACTGGAAAAACTTGCAAATAATGCAGTTCATTATTTCCAGTTGTATGCAGCAATGTCAGAAAACGTGAAACAAATGATCTGGGTACAACTATCTTAAAATACCCCAAAACTATAAGTTTTTCTACATTATCATTTCAATCACCTATAATTAGTAGTTTGATAAACTACTCAGCTACAAATTATTAAGGTATACTTTATAAAATATTAAAGAGATAGTGATAGTAGCTCTTAGAAAAAACAGTGGGGATCACAAAAAAGATGTCAAACAGCTGGGGCACTACCACTTTTTGGAAATGGAAATAAATCTGGATCAATCGGTGGAAGGAAGCAGACAGGCCAGTCCATGTGACTTTATAATTGTCTAACTGTAATTTTCAAGTAGAGATTATAGATGAGACAGACTTGCCAGCCATTTTTATTTGGATTAGGGAAAGGAAACAGTGATATTACCTCAGCAAAGACCATAATTAACAAAAAGATGTGCAGAAGTGGCCAGCAGGTCCTTCTGATCAGCAGGTATCTAGCAATAGCAGAGGGATAGCTGGGAAGACAAGTATGGCTGCCTTCTGTTGGCTGAATAAGAGAGCTTAAGGACTTTTATGTCCTATTGTTTCACTGCATTTTTAAAAATATCCTTCAATGCAAGAGACAAAAATCCCAGCTGAAAAATTGTACCAATACACAGTATAATGTCTTTTAGAGTTGTCACATTTGTTGTCATGTGACTTTCTTTATTTTGTAAGAAGGTGTCTGAGAAATAAACTTTCACAACTACTTATCTTCTAGTAAATAAATAAAAAAAAAAGTACTAAACTATTTTTGAAAAGACCTATTGTGGTCCCTTTCAATCATTTCCTTTCTGAAAGCACTGGAAGTTCTAAATTTTTTTCCAAACAGTCTCAGGCATGTTCTGACCCAAGCAGAGCTGGTTCAACATTCAGGATATTTTTTCTGAATTGAGAGATCCATCAAGACTCTTATAATGAAAGGATATAACCTATCCAGAGGCTCAATCATTAACGTCCACACAGATTTTGGGTGGTTGGCAAACTTTTGATATTACAGTGAGAAAAGTAAGCAGAGAGTTTATCCTTTAGAAATATTTCACTCTGTCAGTATAGATACTTTATAGTTAATGTTGGATCACTTTCCAGGAGCCCAGAAAGAAACATGGAAAATTAATATACTAGTATGTGAATATCAGAGCAAATGTAATTGCAAAAATCAGTATGTTATATGTTTCTATGATTCTTCATACATGTTTATAAATAAGATGAGATTAAAATGTTCCCCAAATATTGAAAAATCTTGCTCTTGATAAGATCAGTTCAGATAAACCATCTAATTTTGATTTCTCATGTAAGCTTTTTTTAATTATTGTATTATTAGTCATAATCTCAAATTCTGCTATTCCATATGAGATACTAAAAGAAATGTCAGTTGTATTACCAATAAATGGGGGTAGCTACACAGTAGTAATTGGATTGTTTAGAACTGTTCAGTATCTAGACTATAGAAAATGAGGCAATTATTTTCAAATGTAGCAATTTCAAAAAAGGTGTTTAGACATCACAAATATTTCAAAAAGTGTCTCTTCAAGAAATCAAGAAAAATTTAGAATAGAAGGACATATATTACATGAAGAAATATGTTCATATTTCTGAGAACACATTTGAAGCCATGTTAAATTGAAGACATTTAAGGGTAGTCTAGATCTGGTGACTGTCATTTGGGTTAAATATAACTTAAATTCCACTGCATCCTGTGAAGAGAGAACTTCTGCAACAATAAGTATTTTCTTATTTCACTCTTTTTGAAACAAGAGGAAAGCAGAGGGATCACTCCTCTACTGCTTGCAAGGGCAAACAGACATGTTCTCTTTCTTGCTGAGTATAATTTGGGATTTACAAAATGTAAAGACTGCTGAACTAAACCAGATCATCTCCCTATTATTCTACTCCCTGTAGAGGATATTAGGGAGAGAAGCAGGAGCCTTACTCATCCCCAGAAACTCTCAGAACAAAGTATGCTGAACAAAGCGCTGCACTGAAAGAGGTAGTGAAGAATAATCACAGATCCATACAACAGCTGGATACTTGTCTATATAAAATGAATTGTGGAATACTGTATTTGTTCAACTTAGCTCTTATACCACTGCTACTATCGTGAGGAATATTCCAACAAAAAAAAGTTAACCACTGATGGCATTAACTTGAACAGGAGTACTTAAGCTGTGTTAAAAGCTTGCTAACAATTAGAAAGATACATTTATACATTGCTGGGTTCAACCATTTCAGAAGAAAGGAATTTTTTCAGAAAAAAGAATCAAATTACTTTTCTTTGCAAGATGTAGGTGATTTACACTTGATGTTTATTATAAGTCATTTCAGGCCGCATATTAGGATAGCAACTACCAGTGGATGGTATTCAAAATTGTCAACATCCATTTTCAGGGTTCTGCATTGGGCATTTTAGGAAGAATTATATGAAGACAGAATCACATTCTCAGGAAATAATATACTTTCAGGCAAATTACAAGCAAGCCCCTTGACAGGTTCATTATAAGCCTTTTTGTACCTTAGATTTATTAAACTCTTTTAACTCATACTGTGAAAATTATATGAGAAAAAGGAAGAAAAAAACTAAGTCTCAGAGAATTCTATTACTGATCTGACAAACAAGTGACTCAGTTTTTAGAAATAGATCTTGATCTGGGTGTCTTGGCCTCCAGTAAAGGAGCTTCTATCTATTTCTTCACAGGAGTTAGAGCTGATTTTTTTTCTTCTGCTAAAGAGATAAAAGACAAAAATGTGTCATGATTTCTGTGTAATGAAAAGTGTTTTTAAAAAAAATGGAATTGAAGTAACAGGGCATTGAGAATTCTGGACATGTTACTTGTCAGATCTCCAACATCGCAAAGACTTATGAAAAGTGATGCCTTTTTCTGTTGCTTGTTACTGCTGGGTAACTTATGGAATTCTTATGGTACTCTAGGTTTCTTTCATAAAAGTCCTGGTCTGTTATTCAGAACTGTCCAAGTTTAACTCAGGGAAATGCAAATCAGTATCTCCAGTGAAGGCCAAACTGAATTCAGAATCTGTATAAAACAGATCATCTGGACTATCATATATGGAGCTGTTGGTGCTCCAATATCAATAGCTCTATATAAATTCCAATGCTGGAATTTATAAGGGATGATGTCTATAGTTTTAACATCTCCTTTCTTCTTCTCCTTCCTTGTCCAAAAGATGACCAGTGATTATCAACGAGGTTGTAGAAACTACCCTTTTCTCCCACTGCCACATGTAATATTTGTCTTATAAAGTTCATTTTGACCTAAAAACCCAAATAACAGCTACTGTTACAGAAAAGAGGAAAGCATGTATGTCAATTCCTCATGTAATGTGGTGGTACCTTTATTTTCAGTAAGATGCGTAGTTCTATCAGATGTCTGAATGTTCAAAAATGTCATGGTCCAAATGAAAAAAAAAATCTCAATTATTTGAATTATTTTTTTATATTTATTTTATCATTGGATTGTTTTGGGGTGGGATTGCATGCGCAAATACATACATATACATACATACAAATATATATACTTTTATATATATATGCATATGAAGTGAGGGGCAGGGGACTTAGTGGTACTCCATAATTTTTGCAGGCTGATATTATATGATTAATCTAAACTGTTGGAAGGGGACATTTATAGTATAACTGGAGGAAGGATTTTCAATGACATCTTCATAAATGAATCTTACAGGAAACAAATATGATTACAAGTGCACAAATTGATATTTGGGGTGATATATATTTGTATACAGAGCTTTTGATACTGATTGAGAGGATAAAAGCATAAATCTTCTAATAAAAATTATTAATGACTAGGATTCAGGTCACAGATATGTGTACGGTAAAGTAACTTAAGGCATCGAAAAAAAATTTGAAATCCTAGGCTTCTTAGTGCCTGAGAAAAGGGGATTTATTACCTATGTTCTATATGATTAGCACAGAGCACCAATATGTTTGACTTTTTTCTCATTTTTTTATGCAAATAGGGAACTAAGTCCTTTTGCGGATGAGGGTAGTATTTCAAATTTAAACTAGAGAATACAGTAGCTGTATACTGCTGTATCCCTTGTTTAAATCATTAGTTTTAATAAATTGATTTCTGATCATTATTGATCTGTGGTAATCCTAAAATATACTTATCAGGACTTTAGGAATGAGGCTTCCTGTGTGCTAGGAAATGTGTATAGAAAAAATGTCTGAGATGGACAACAAATTACTTAAGAGCAATACTCATTGTTAAATGAATACCACAGAATAACACAGAAAATTTAATGCAGTAAATACACAAGTGAGTGTGTTATTGACAAATGCTTTTTAAATCAATGGAGCGTTTACTACCCTATTTTGCAGGTGTGACATGAGGTGAATTTTAAGGCGGAACTGAAAGGAGGCAATGTTGTTGCTTTTTAATATTTATTTTGCACTCCTGAAGATCAGTAGTACCAGTGATTTGAAGACACTTGATACATTAGTAGCAAGGGCAAGTGTAATTTCACAGATCCTCTTTTTACAAAAGAATATCCTGCATACACATTTCAAGGAAATGCCATAGAAAGTTAATATGTAAATAAAAGACTGCAATAATTGAAGGATTTTAGATCTTAATCCAGGTGTCAGTGCAAGTCCAAAACCAGACAATATGTTCTCATTCACATGTGACTTAAGTGCATAATCCATAGAAATAAATTGCTAATTTTAACATATAAGGTCCTTTTTGCTTTTATCCAAAGTCTGGTATATTCATCTAGTAGTCTTCAAGGTAAATATTCTACTTTTCATTACCAAAAAGGTGCATCTGTACTGGATATATTATTGTATGTTGATAAGGTGCTTGATGCCACGTGCTTTAGTGAACTTTTGACTCTGCTGACGTGATCCAGAAAGACCAAGACACTACTGCCCCCTGCATCCTCTCTTGCTGATCATAAAGGACATAAAATGTGGTAAATTGCCATGGTAGTATTTTATCATGAGACAGAAATGCTACTATCTTCAGAAAGAAGTATGGATAGAAAGAAAATAGTAACACACCATTTTTAACCTTTAGTTCACATGAGAATATCTCCAAAAACAAATACTGCAAGACTTCCAAGAATTTGACTCTCATAGATATGTGGTGCTGTCTGATTTATGTGCATCATCTCTTTACATTGAAGCATAGGAATGAAAGACAGGAGTAACCATATGCATGATTCTTAATGGTTTTGTTGGTGAACCTTAGCTCTTCTGCATATTCTCAGCTTTCCCATAGGATAGATAAAGATTGAAGAAACAATCTGATTAAACTGTCGAGAAATTTTTTGTATTCTTGTCAGATATCAGAGTATTTGCAATATTCACGGGTTTGAGTTGCTGTCAGGATATCTTAAATTTACAATTTGAATAACAAAGAAAGAAATTTATAAGGAATGTATTTCTAGTTCCTTCAGGGAAAATTTTCCTAAAAGTCTGATAAATTATTAGCTGAACTATGTCTACTAAAATTCTTACTAGGTGATTTATATTTAAAAATAAAACACATGCTTTCTGGCATACATCTTATTTCTGACAGTACTCTCTTTTCTTTCTAAAACAATGATAAACAAATTTTATTAACTACATTTGAAACAAAACTCTAAATCTCATTATTCTTATGTGTTGGATTTCTGCTTATGACTGTATTAATTTAAGCAGTCCTGTATTTATTTATTCAGTATGCGTATGCTTCAAAAAAAATAAAGATAAATTATGCTCTTCAATGACTCACAAATGCAGCATCCAGTTCTGTGTCTCTGGCAGGAATACTCTTAGAAAAAGAGAAAAATACAGTATTTAAATCAAATAAATTATTCTTGGCACAGCACTGTGCAAGTTCATAAACCTAGGTGACTATGATCTGTAGGCAATCAATTTCTCTTGACATTGAGAAGAACCACAAGAAGAAAAGTACAAACAAACAACTACAACAAAATGCCAACATAACTATAGCATTGACTGTCTTATTTTCAGTGTTACAGGAAGATCAAGATTTAAATCCCTCTTCTGAACCTGTGGGTCACAAATCATAAGGGAGGGCTCACAGTTAGAGACTGGGGCTCTCCTTATCCCTATGGCTGCCTGCAGAAGAAAATACAGAGCTGCTGCTTTGATTGCACACCTCAAAGAGGAAAGGCAAAAGCATGTAAGAGTGAAAAGAAGCTGTGCTGACAAAACAGTGAAAAAGGTGGTGAGAAGAAACTCAAGAGTCCAAAAAGAAGTCTTTTGTTAGAGATCATATTTAAACATAAATGCTGACATGCTTCACAAGCAGTAGAGGGGAAGGTGTGTCAGGCAGCTGACAACGTAATTGTCTCTAAGAGGACTCCCAAGTGCTGTGCTGGCCAGGGATGCTTCCTCGTCCTGGCATTATCTCAGAATGACTTCACAGCTGCCCTTCAGCCACACACTGGTTGTCCTCTGGAAGTACAGCTGTCTGCACAGGCCAGTATTCCGCCTGCCACAGCCATTCTGGGAGATGGCAACAAACTAAAGCAGGGTGTAGGCCACTACACAGGTTTGGTTCATGCACACAGCATATGTTCTCATGCATGAATTGTTTCTTTAACATACCAAATGCTTCAGTCAGTTTCAGTCAACAGGAAAGGAAAGCAACTAAGAGAGCAAGAGAACCATAAAATCTGAATGAGGCTCCAGGAAAGCAAAGCAATCCACAGTTGTAATTGTCAGCTGTTCTCTCATTCTGGAAGGGATCTTACTGTTTTCTTAACCTACTTTGAAACATCAGACTTTGCAACCCTGGAAACAGGAGAATTGCTATCACAGAGCATTGTATTTGACTGTCCTCCATTAACTATTTTTAAGTGACTTACTGTGGCTGAAGTTAGTTAATAATGTTTTTTATTAATCTCACCCGTTTCCACCTAAATCTGAAAAACTTTAATGTGTAAAACTCTATAAATGACCTATCCCATTGTCTATGTTTTTATTTGCTTTTAAATTGCTATTTTTAAAAGCAGGTGCTGTGAGTGGGAGTACAGATAAAGTAAATTTCCAAAGTCAGAAAACACAGTCAGTCCCTTTTCCAGTCATATCTCCTTAGTGATGAGGTAGAGCTCAGAGTCATTATTAAATAGAAACACATAATTAATTGATGTATCATAAACAGTAAAAAAATATATTATTTAGAAATAGAAAGATCATGTTTAAAGTTCAGACTTAAATTTATGTAAACATATTTAGACTTGCCCATAGGCAAGATTTCATGTTATGACTTGAAAAAAAAATTAGGATCTAAGTACCACATGTCTCCTAGAAACCCATTTACTGCAGAAACAGAATGTTCCTCAGAACAGTCATGCTGCTTACTTCTTACTAAATATACATATTAAGAAAGATGCTTTAATACTGTTATCTGTGAGCTTCAGAAAGTTGCTCTGAGTTAACTGGCAATATTCTTCACTTCTAAGTTCTGTGAAGAACAAGGTTTGACATAAAACACCATGCAGCATGTGTTGTCAAACTGAGCTTTCTCAGGCAATTATTTTCTGAAACTAACAGGTTGAATGTTGAGGATTGTTCTAATGATGCTCACGGCTGTCAAGAAGTACAATAATAGATTTCCAAATTTAGCATTTCAATTAGAAATTACAGCCAAAAATCCCCATGAACTAGTCCAATATGCCTTTCTGCATGATTTTACTTCGTTCTTATTTTTGTATTTCTCCAATGAGGAGTTCTACCATTCAAAACTAGGTAGAAGCAGTAGGTGAAATTCAAAACTCACTTTAAAATTAATAAAATATTGTTGTACCTTAGTATTACAAAAGCTCAGAATAAACAGAACTGAAAAGTGGTGTAATATTTGAGAGTCAAAATTTGTCCAAATATTTCCTTTTTTTCCCCATTCAGGGTACCTCTGCTACCTCCCAGATACTTTATGGTCTTAAGTTTTTCAAATTCTATCTAAGAACATTTTAGAATAAAGTTCATTCTATCATTCAAAATGCTTTGCAAATAAGTTATTTCTAGGATTAGCTATTTCAGGTGAGAGAATTGATTTTTAGACAAATTTTTCTTTTGAAAAAGGGTAATAACCTGACATGTTTCATGGTCTGCTCCAACAAAGGCTGATATTTAGATAAAAGAGAGGCTTTGCTTCTCCTTCTTTTGCATCTGCTTTTAAAAGTTCTGGTATAATAATAATCATGATTAACAATAATAATTTGTGCTTTTTATATCAGAAATCTCTTTTTCTGTTGTGCAACAGCTCAAAATCTCCACTTTCATGTTCTGTCCAGTTCCCAAAAGCAAAACACTAAATCTTTAGTTAGCACTGATTCAGTGTTAATGCCACAGATGCGAATACCAAATATAACCCATTGGGGTTTTAGAAGGGAGGCAGTGTTGCTGTTGTGCTGACTATGAAATTACTAGAAATGTAAACAGAGAAAGTTTCTGCATCCTGTGCCAAGGTATAAAAACAAAACCCTTGAATAACATACCTGCATTTTAAAAACAGAATAGACAAACAGACAAAGAGTTTATGTACAATTTATCTGCAGATTTTTTTTACAGCTTTAATATTTTTCTCTGTGTTAAAGGTGGCTTAAGCTAGAAAATCTAGAAGCAAACATATTAGGACAGTCTAGAAGCATTGCACAAAGTTGCATTATTTCTTTTTTATTCTTTGTGACTTAAGTTTTGCTCACTATTTTCATGGTTACCAATGTGTTGACAATGAGTACAGGAAGATCATTAATTTTACAGAATGGCAAAGATGCTGTCTTTATCTAATATTATGTCTGATTAAAAAATAGATTTCCAAAATACATAGGAAGCTGACACAAGACTGAAAGCTACAGTTACTTAGAGAAGTGAGAGACTCCTTCACTTTCAAATTATTCACCCAAATAAAGGCTTTCATTTCATATATTAGTCACTAATGTTCTTCCTTAAGAAAGGGGGGCAAATGTTGGAGAACCCACCAAGAAAAATGTAAAATGAGTTGTCAAAACATTGCTTTGATGTAAGAGAAATAGGAAAAGTCCTTCTAATGTTCACTCAACATAGGTGAAAAAAAAAGAAATAGAAAACAATAAGGTACCTTTTGCATACTTCTTAATTTTCAATATTTGGTTTGATAAATTTTTTTCATATGTATTCAGGATTTTTTAATGTGCCTGATAAGTTTATGGGGACAATAACTAATGTTGACTGTATATCCATGGCACAGTGCTGCAGTAATATAAACTTTTAAAGAGTACAGTAACTTCCCTAATGTGTAATCCTTGATACCTCTTTACCATGAAGAGCCATATCTAGATAAGAAAGACTATAAATTTTAAAAAGTTGCAACAGATGTATTTGCCCTATTAAAAACATCTTCAGCATTGCTATGAAGCTATATCTACAATGAGAGCTACTGTATAAATTTAGAGAAGATATCAGATTAAAATAGAGATGATACTCTTAAGATAAGAATCTCTCTTTTAATAATGAAACATATTTTTGATGTAGAAGTGTACATTCCCTTCAGATTTTTTTAAGATAAAAATAATCATATACAGAGATAGCTCTTGTAATTATAGAATTTGATGCTCAGGGGTATAAAGTGCAGATTCTGTATTTCTCTTGTAACTCAGATTACAGATATTATCAGGAATGGGTGTTGTAGATTTAGAAGTTATAGAAGAGCAAATACTGGTTTAAGAGTTACAGGAAAGATCTTGAAATGGATCAGAGTATAGAAAAATAAAGTTCTGTTTGAAGTGTTCATTTCCTTCAAATAGATTGCTTCTCAGCAGAAAAGTGTGTGCTGATATTAAAAAATGCAAGACTGCTGTATATCCCTCTTTACAGAGCAGACATTAATGAATGTATTTGATGGTGTACTTGAGGTCTATTTAAAAACATGCAAATTCTTTAAGATATTGTGATTGCTGTGTTCTCTGTACACAGATAGCCTATAAATGAGAAAAAGAAATTTCTTTTCTGTAGAGTGTACTCCCAGGGAAACAAATTTTAAATTGCTAGTATAAATGATGAAAACTGCCTTAAAATTTGGAAAAGTCATTTTGCAGATCAAACAATTGCCTGCACCAGTATCATGTCATATCGATTTCAGTGTGTCAGAATATGTTTTAACTAACAAGAAGCAAGAAATCTAAGTTACTTAAGTGAATATATTTAAATTCCATAATCTTTATTCACTATCTTGCTTTAGCTGTTGAATATTATAGGCAAAGAAAGGATGCAGCAAACCCAGATAAAATCCTATTAAAATGCAAATGATATGAATTTCTAGATAATGAAGTATGCATTAAGCTTGGAACACTAATGACCATAATAGTAAAAAGTATATGGCATATTTTATGTACCTCCACTTTGTGTTCGGCTTAGATGAATGCACTGACATAATTACAGAGATTTTATATTCTCTTTGCCTCAAAACTAATTGAGAGTTTTAAACTCCCATTTTCTTATCTGCATATTTGTTCTATTTTTCTGCTTATACAAACAAAAAGTTCCTGACCAACATAAAGATTCTCAGATATCAGCAGCCACTTTCGGAGATTTTTGGGAATCCTAAAAATATACTTGTTTTTTTATGGAGTCAAATGAAAATAACTCCATTTGCACTAGACGCATAGTTTGACTCTGTCTTTGACTCACGTTTCAAGTGATCACTGCTGTTACATTTCTTTAAAAAAAAAGGAGGCAACCATTAAGACATGACAAAAGCATCGTTTCCTCTCTGTCAGTTTTTCTGAATTTTGTAATTACTATGGTATTTCAGCTGATTTTGATCCCTAGTTAATCTGAACTCTCCTACCTCTAACCACTTCCTCAATAATGAGCTTGCTCTTTACAAAAGAGACTTTTCCTTTCATTTCAGTCCATTAGTAAAGTGTCAGCCCAGGCAAAATTTCTCTTTGTTAAGGTGGTAAATTTTTTTTGAAATGGAAGTATAAAACTACTCTCAGGAATGTGTATTTAGAAAGCTGCAATATTCTCTTCATACAGCATTTTCGATGAATGTCACACAAATCACACCCAAAAGTGAACCAAATCATCATAAATTTAATGGATTTAACTGTGATATATTTGCTAATAACAAAGTTATAACCTTGTGTAGCCATTGCATGTAAGGGCACCTTGTGAAATGCAAACTTGAAGGTCCAGTCATAGGGGTCTGTCATGGGTATGTGACAGTAAGATCAGGGGGAAAACATTCTGATCATACCTGTTGTAGGATCATCTTGAGGCAGAGGAGGATCTGTTAAGAAGAACAAAGTTGGAGAGCAGCATGAGAATTTAGTTTAACAAATGCCTTTTTAACAAGCATCTTGGGAGCTAGCATTAGTTTGAGCTGCCAATTCTTTTAAATTTTGTTGAATTACTTTTGCCAGAGTCCTAAGCAGTCATATTTAAAAAAAATAAAAAGCAACTTTGAAGCATTTAGATTGGCTATGTCATACTGATTTTCGTAAGTCACTAAAACTATTTTGAAATATTTTGTGACTACTTTCTTCTTTTATTGAACATAGTTTACTATTATAAAAAGATACTTAACTATACCCTGCTTGGGATGACTCACAGATACAGCAGATTGCTACCATCAATACTACAAAGAATCATAGAAGAGACCTAAAAGATCACCTATTCCCAACCTTCCTGCTATGGGTAGGGACACCTTCCACCAGACCTAGTAGTTCAAAGACCCATCCAGCCTGGCCTTGAACATTTCCAGGGACAGGGTATCCACAGTATCTCTGGGCAACCTGTTCCAGGGCCTCAGCACCCTCACAGTAAAGAATTTCTTCCTATTATCTAATCTAAATAGAAAACTGGAACTGGGGATATTAACTTGCTTAGCAGGTAGGATTGTTAATAAATCAGAGAAATGCTTGGCCAGAACTGCCCTTTGAAAATAATATTATGCCATTTAGTTAACTTGATGCTCAGAATACTAAGAGAGTAATTGTGAAATAAAAATTCCAAATGATTAAAGAATTTTGAATATATTTTATGTGGCCATTAAGCACAACCTTAAAAATATTTAATTAATATTAAGACAACAAATGTAGATGCAAACATTTTCTAGCCAGTGCTATCTTTGCAGACTACTGAATCCATGTGTCAAACAGTATTAATTTTTCTAGTAACCTGCTTCCTTATCTAAGTCATCTTATGCTGTAACTTAAACCATAGTGATGAAGAATTGATCTCCTACATCTAGTAAGCTGATCTTTTTCAATTGAATTAGTGTTTTTTTCTGGCAAATACTCTACCTCTTGTTAACTAAAAATTATTTGGTTTGCCTTATCATTAAATGCTTCACCGATTCAGGTTTTATGTTCACAAGTTTTGTTTGAAAGATATTTAGACTTAAAAGCAGACCTAAATGATGCATTTAAAATTCAATTGTGTTATGTGAAAGATCATTAAAGAGTAATAATTAAATAATTCTTGACAAATAGCAACTAACTCTTTATTTGAAATTATTTACTCTGTTTTGTATCAAATATACAAAAAAAAAGTAAAATCAATGAATCAAACTTATTTTGCAATGTTAGGCAGCAACCTTTGATTACATCTCCTTTGTTTCCATACACATTTCATCACAGTTGTTTAACAAAAAAAAGAAATCCAAATATAAAACTTTAAAAGGGTTTTTGTGTTATTCCAGCGTCCTTCCTGAAAGGACTTGCATTGATCTAGCTATATATTTGTAACTTTACATTTTAAAAATAAGATTCTCTTCCAAGTGAACCATGGAAATGACAAGGAAAGAATAAAATCTGTAACAAAACTTGTTAATGGCTGTGCAAACAGAAAGCCAACTTGGGTATTACTATGTTCTATTGCAAAAGTCAAGGGAAGCCTGTATAGAGGTTAGGTCTTTGAAACAAGATAATCATCCAGCACCTACTGTGAGCATCTGGCTTTTTCTAGATAGGGGGCATGACTGAAGTTCCTCAGAAATTTGTCTCAGCTACTTATAAACAGAAAAAGTTTCCATCACCTAATAGGCTACATTATTATGTGCTGTGAGTATGTACTGAGCTACTGGGGAGACTGAAGGAGATTTGGAAGTTATTTGGTAGAAACCTGAAAGATAAATTGAGTTTAGGACAAAAATAGGGTTGAGAAATTCAGAGAAAAACTCTGAACTTTGTGTTACTGAAAAAACTGGGGCAGGGACTCTCAGTGAGTCACTTGCTCCATCTGTCAGATTGCTCCTACCTCCGACTTACATGTCTAATTTAATAGGAACCTCTTATATTTAGTTTTGTTGATTTGTTTCTGGAAACAGGAGAATCAGGAACCATTTAGCCAAGGAGTGGTGTGGGCAGATGTTTATGATGTCAACAAGGATAGCAAAATATTAATTAGATAATACTGATCAACACTAAATCCAGTAAGAGATATTTAATCCTCTGGCTACTGTTTTCACAGCTTTCTCTATTAATCTTTACACCAGATGTACTAAAAACTTAAATGTGAAAAATGAAATACAGAACTGCAAGGAGAACCATGTGAAAAAGACATATGAAGCATTCACTTCATAACCTTTCGGGTCAGAAGTGCCCTAAACCACATAGCACAAAGATGAACTGTCTGAATGTCTTCCAAATATTCTCAGGGTTTGGAGTGCTGAGATTAAAGCTGGTAAAATGTATCTTTTTTTCATTTTCTTTTCTTTTTTTTCTTTTTCTATTTCTTTTAAATGTATTTCTGTTATTTTTTATTTACACAGCTGATGAACTAGTGAAATAGTCTGTGAATCTTTTAATTAAACATTCCCTATGTGTTGCAAAATTCAAACACAGCTTTCAAATGTAGATTTTTTTGGTCTTTATTATAAATTTAATTTTCAGTGACCCATTTTAATTGTATGATCATTTATATGATTTCCACAGTAGCCAGGAAAATATGAAGCATTTCTGTAAATCTTAAACATCACTGTCTTGCTATTCTTACTATTACATTCAGATACTGAAAATATAAAGGGTAACAGAAGGCAATTAGGGACTCCCTCAGAAGAAGAGCAGGTTGACAATATCTGGTGGTAGCAACTTAAGATATTGTCAATAGAGTCTACCTAGAATGAACAGAGAGCAGTGGTTGATCTTGTGGAAGCTGATGATTTTTTTGGTTGTGTTTCTTTTTGTCCTCTGAACTTTTCTCATGGGCATCGAACACTTTGTCCTTGTATTCAATGGAAAAAAGACCATTCCAGGACAGATGCAATAAAGGAACAGGGGTCTATTGAGAAAGGTGAGGTGAATTTTCTTCAACAATAGAAAGCAAATGTGATTTTCATTTTTTAATTCATGTAGATATATATGACTACCATACACACACATACACACACACATATAAATATGGATACCTCCAAAATTTGTGCATCCAAATTTGGTCTTGTAATCCTGCCTACTTCTACTTTTATCCTCTCAGAGTCACTGAAATCACACAATGTCTTTCTTAACCAATGGAGTTTTATAACAATATGCATTCTAGCCTTTCAATTCTTCTTACAGGGTTATAACAACGTTTGGATTCAGATACTTCAGACTCTTTGATTTGTAGAGAAGTTACAGGTCTATAAATGGAACCTTGCAGCAATTGCACAGTTAATATGAGTTTCATACTCCCAATGATTTGGTTTTCTTATGTACATACAATTTGACACATTAGCAAATTACATTATCTGTCTGTGCATAAATATACAGAAAATATAGTTTCAACTGCAAGATAAATTTAACTTTCACTGTTTTTGATGTATTTTTGTCTTTTAGAAGTCCAAAATGTATTAAATCACTTCAGTTTTATCTGAGGTAACATTACTAGCATTTGAATTTTTAAGATTCATGACAGAGAAAATGTTCACAGATGTCTGTACCTCACAAGACGCATGCAGAAATGCAAAAGTTCCTGTCTAACCCAATGATCATCATTGTGCGTACTGAAAGAGACTCATGATATTTTTTCATGACATTAAGACTTTGTTAAAACTAACCCTATCTGTGAACAGTCAGGACTAGAAAATAATTTTGTTCTAAATTTCTTCCTATTCTCTCAAATAAGTTTTGGAAAAATGCTTTTTGAAAGATCTGTTGAGTCTTTTTCAAATTATTTTGGTGGGATTATTGAGTCAAAGCAAAAATTGAGATTGCTGATAAAATTCTCAATTGACAACTAATGATCTCCATTGTCATTGAGGTGTTTTTTGTTGGTTTTCTTCTCTTTCTGTTCCATGAATTACCTATATTTCCACTGATTTGTAAACATGAGTGAAAAGTGAATTTTGATGTATAGGTGAGGAGTGCATATTAATGTGAAACATGATATTTAAAACATCTCATATCTTTTAATATCAAATTCATTTATTCTGTTGTAAGTAGAGATGAACTGAAGCATTGGCATTTCAGTCTGTGTGGTGCTTGGACTTCTGATTTTAGCTCTGACACATAGCTGAAAGCACAAAAAGGACTTGCATTGAGAAATTTGAATTTAACCTCCACCTAAAGTTCTGAGCATCTAGATTTAGTGCCCTGGATTTGTCCTTTTTCTAGTTCTGAATTAGATAATATATTAATAAATATCATGTCAGTAAATCTGATGAGAAGATGGAATCACATCTTAGTAACTCTGTAATGAAAAAGTTAAAAAAATTATACATTTATAATCTTGATCTAATTGTGCTGTGTGTAACTTACCTGGCTTTAGCTCTTACCAATTTTCTTTCTTGCACATATGGGTTTTATTTCTGAAAAAAAACCACATTATAGTAAATAGACCCAGCTAGGGTCCCAGCTATGCTGATATTTGAAACCAAACTGTAGCTTTTCTTGGATGGACATGCATGGTATTAAAGCCGGATTTTCTACTTGAAAACAGAAATGAATCATAATACCGTGGCTAATTTACAACCACATCTATTCCTATATGCAAGCCCCACACATTAAAAAGGAAGACTGTAGTCAACAGGTTATAGCATTCTCCTGGTTTTATCCAATAACATTTTACTCTACAGAGTTTCTGTTAGCAAGGAACTTGCTTGGTATCCCAATTGCCTTTCTCCTTGTTTCCCACCATTGCCATTGCACACGATGTACATGCTCTATGAACCTGCTGTCTACCAATTCATTCATTACTGTACTCATAGAGTTATTCATACAATAATTGATGTACATTAATGGAGGGGCTTTTTAGAATAATTAAACAATTAGGGTGTGCTGGCTTACATTCACTCTGTTTTCAGGTATGTAGCCATTGCTGTATCAGGTCCTGGTGCTATGAAGAAAATCTCTGTTGGAAACAGGAAGTATATTTTATCTCCATAGTGTTTAACTCCACAGGTATAGGTACCTTGGACTTGACACCTAGGAAAAGAATGAGAACATTCACACTGAACAATCTGAACACCACGGATTAACTGATCCATCTCCAGCAGATGAGAAGCAGGACTTGTGATAAGTTTGCCAATGCTGAATAATTTCACAAGGAAGAAACAAATCATTGCACATTGCAAGGCTATTCAAATACTCTTTTCCCCAATAATGTCTGACACTGTAGTTGGTACCCATGAAGGTTTGCAGTTATTTATTTTCTCAAGGCTAGAACAGCACATTAGATTTCTCACTTTGAGTGTTTTCTAGAGAAACAAATCTGTACAAAGATTTTTATGTAATGACTGTCATAGCCTTCTCTAAAGATATAGAGGAAAAAAGTTTTCCAGAACTCAAAGCTATTTCACTTGTGCATATGTCTACTTATGTACTTGTACAAGGAAAACAAATGATGAGTTTAATGTCCATCATTTGGGAAGCAAATCGTCAGTTCCATGTATTTTAATACAAGTGTATTAAAGTAGACAGGGATGGGAAGAGGTGGTCTTTTCAAGGAAGACACTGTGATGTCAGTTCTGTTCTGCTTTTGCCATAAACATTCTACATTATATCTGAGGTATGGATTTCAAAGCATTGTCTACCTGTCTCTGGGGTTTTGTGAGGATAAATGCATTAGCGGCTGAGTCATCAAGATACTCTGATGGTAAGACACAAAATAACTGTGAAGGTAAAATTAATAGGCTTTTTCTTCATTCTTATACATAAAGCTTGTCTTTGTTTCCTACTGAATTAATCTGGTATCAATTAGTCCCATCTTTGTTTCTGTACATTGATCTGTGGCTTTTCTTTTCCTCTGCACAATCTCCTTGTACGACTCCGCAATATCAGTATGTCAGGTAAAATATTCCTGCCTGTATTCTCATTGAATAATTTATACAATGGTGGTAGTTCTAATGCTCTGTCAGACTCTCCATCATGTAAATAATTACACATGCGCAGTGTGCCTGCAATCAACCAAAAGAAGAAGTGAGATTCTAGTGAGATGTAGGTGCTTTATGAAGGAAAATCACTGTGAAAGTCAGTGCTCAGGTATTTTCAGCTTTCTTTAATGATAATACTTCTCAAAAATTAAGACTGAGAAAGTATCACCAACACCACTGTCTTTTCTTTATTGCAGGTTTTTCTTCTTAATGGCATGTGAAAATGGTCTTGATTTAAGACTATGGCTTACAGATGAAATAGAATTACTCTTTATTTATGACAGCTGTAACAAGCTATCAGAGCCTGATGACCCTCTTCCAAAAAGAAATGCCAATCATCATCTAACATAAGAATTCCAAAAGAAAATCCTGACAGCAACACTTTTGTTGGCCCATTTTTTTGTGACTATTCTATAAAATTCAAAGACAAACATGTAGGAATATATCAAGGAAATGTCTGAATTGCCAATAGCATTATTGAGAAAGGAAAAATGGTAGACATGAAAAACTGTAAAGTGTAATTTGAAAGGAGCCTGGACTTGGGAGAAAAGATATATTTTCCTCTTTATAGGTTCTAGGATTTTAAATACTCCATTTGCTAAAAAGGAAATTTATACAAGATATACCAAACCCTTTCATTTTTTTTTATAGGAAAACAATGTGTAGTGCTCTGAATTTTCAGTAACTGCTTCCTTTAGGAGGCAGTGATAATTACGTATGAAGCGCACTGACTTACTACACCAACACTGACTTAGAATATTTGTTTTAACTTTTATCATGCTGACCCTGTATGTTTCTCTTGGGTGATTAACACGGTGTTAATTGTTTCAAAAAAAGTTTTAAAATAATTCCATTTCTAATGGTAGTACAACATAATGCCCACTTAAGTGCTTTCCTCTGGCAGCTCTAAACTCTGTAGCACAACAAGTTCTGTGGGTTTAAACATATTTTTGTAACCTTGGCACTATGGTACATGAGGGTTTTAAAGGGTCATAAGTTTAGAAAAATCAGAACGAACTAATAACTACTTAATTCCTATACAGACAAGTGTTAAGGAATACATATAGTGCAGGGAGCTCGGGGTGCAGCTGCAGTGGATCTGCAGGTTGAGCTGTCTGTGGGAGACCCAGGCAAGGAGCCATGAACTGCCAACCCAGGGACCTATGGCCTGGCCAAGTGACCAGACACTCAAAGTCAGGCTGTAGCCAATAACCCCCAGAATATTCCAAGCTTAAACTGTGAGAGAATAAAATCCCAGGAGTCCTTTTGTTCAGGTTCCCTCCTTGGAGTCATTCAGTTTGAGCTGTTATTTTATCATTGGGCCAAGATTAAATAATCTGAAGGATCTGGATGGCTGGGACTCTGCTATTGGAAACCTGGGGCTGAGTCAGTGAGGAAACTTGGTGTGCCTCTGAGTGTGTAGCTCTGAGTGGGCTGTGTAGCTGTGAAGGGACCTCAGCCCCAGCTCAGGTGGTGTGAGTGTGTCTGCCAGAGTGGCTCCTGGATGCTCAAGACAGGGAAGCTTCCCTAATACTAGAATTAAGAGGAACAATTGTTTTCCTTAGCCAGGAAAATTCTACCTGCCTTGTTAGCAGTGGTTCAGTTCCTTCAGAGTACACATATACTTCTGTGGATTGAGCTTATGCTGACTTGGGGTTTTATAAAACAGGTGAGAAAAATAAGGTAATGTTCTCAGAAATTTGAAGATCCACTCCTTAATGAAAATACAACAAAGAAGTCTATGTCAATGTTGATATCACTCTTGCACATTCTTCCAAATCTATTGCAAATTTACAAAGTGTATCCCGTTTCCAAATATGCGCATTACATATCCAGTTATATCTGATTAAATGAATGGAATATGGTCTTCTCAGAGAAATTTTATGTGAGCAGTTACCCTGGGAGCTCTTAGTGTAAAACATAACCTAAATATTAATAAGGACAAATGTTCAGAACTCAGAACAGGTGTTAATGCATGCACCTTGCAGATAAAGCCAGTAGTAACTGCTAAGCTAAATCCTCTTAAACATCTCTGAAATGTTACCTCTTAGCTGTTCTGTTTGACTGCTCAAGAAGATGCCAAGAATTTAGTGCCAAGTTTCTGTGACTGCTATTGACTTTCCTTGAAAAGAGCAAGAAAATATTATTGGACTACCACTTCATTGCATTGGAAAATGGTGACAGATTTTATAATATTGATAGTGGAGAAAAAAAAAAAACCCTGGGAGTTAATATTCTTTGGGGTTGAAATAAAAGCACTGAGTGCATAGTCAAATTATGTTAATTAGTGGTAAAAAACCTTCTGCTTTTCTTTTTCCCTTGCATACTTCCAGGAAAATAGGAGAGTCTTTCCTTATTGACAGATGTATTTTCTCATAAACACTGACAGATTTATGAGATGATCACAACAGGGAGAACCAGCTATTGATCAACCCTGTCTATGTCAACAGGAGGCAAGTTTCCACAACTAGCTCTCACTTTCAGGGTCTTTAAAATGTCAAAAAGTACACTGCATAAGGAGTGGAACAGAGAAAGAAGAGTAGGGAAAGGAAAGGAAAAAAAAAGGAAGGGGAAGCTACATTACATTGGTTATTTTTTTTTCCAAATTGTTATATAGTGGGGCTTGACAGTATTACACTATATTTTAATATCAATCAAGTCCTAATTTTATAAACTTAGTAGCTGTAGAGAGCCAAATAGAACACTGACAAGGCAATATGATGTTAAACTTGAATGCACTTTATGAATAATATTTGACAATATGAAATATTAATTGTACATTCTCCTGGAGCTGTTAGCAATACAAGCATTTTTAAACTTGACTTTCTCATGTAATAAAGGCAGACAGGAAAAATCTTGCCTTGATGTCCCTAATTCAACCTGAGTTCTCTACTCAGTTCCTGTATTCCTTTTCTGTTCTTTTGGTATTCTTAATAAAGTCAGAAATACTCAGAGTAGAATGACATTTATTTCTAAAAACACACTAAGTGATTGCAGTCAATAAATCCTCTTGAAGGTACAAGCAAAATTGCCAGTCAGTTTACCCATGGCTAAGTAGGCTGACATGACAGCAAGATACAAAATATTGTGCCTTACTGGACTATGAAGTCACTGAGAATACTTATTGAAGTGGCTTCTTGAAAGGTCTCCAACAGATGCAATGGAAGATAAAAATCCTCCTGTTTAAATCGCTGCTGCTTATATATGCTTTCTTCTCTGCTTTGAGGCATTGACCTCAGGAAATCTTTAATAGTTCCTGAATGAACACATTTTTTATCTTGGTGCACCATGACTGATAGACCTTTATTTTCTAAATTTTATAATCTAGAAGAAAACTGTGATGATTCAGGGGCTGCTTCATGATATATTCAGACATTTTTTTATGAATGGCCATAAGAGGTGAGAGTCAGTGACCTCAGTGAGGCCAGGAAATACAGTTTTCTGATAGCACTGTGGGTGAAGCAGAACTTGCTGTTGAAGATTTAGTGCTCAGTCAGTCATTCCTTCACACACAGGTGAACACTGTAGACTGGAGAGTTAGACTTTCAGAGCAACTTTGTGACAGAAAGATCGAAGAAGGACATGGAGGTCCTTTGTAATCAATAATTTTCCACACATTACAAATGGAGTGGAAATTAATGCCATCTTCTCAGCTTCACTGTGTGAACTGTCTCTTTACAGTCAGAATGCTCAGAAGCTGTAGCCAGGTTATAGGCTTTCATTTTGCAAGATGTTGGTGAAAAGAAATTCTATTTCATGAAACAATTCTTGGAGTTTAGCATGAAATTCAAATTATAAATCTGTGTGTTTTTCTACCAATATTCGAAAAAGTATAAGAAGTATGCATTTTGCTTTTCAAGTTTCACCTTGCCAATGTTTCTAGATGCTTCTTACTGACTAGAATTTCAGTTGCTATAACAATGTTATCAAGATTGTATAAGTCTTTCAACAAAAATATAAGAAGTCCTGGATGATTGTTAAGATCTAATTATTAAATTTCTTTAGAGATACCTCTGCCTGAATTAAGGTACAAGCGAGACCATATGCCAATCAATAGTATGGGTTTTACTTGATAGTAAATACGAGAGAGAGAGAGAGAGAAGAAGAGAGAGATAAGAGAGAGTAGGGAGAAAGATGGGGGGGACAGAGAGGGACATGGACAAAAAGGTATCACCACTCCGTGGGTCCCATTGATGTTCTGATGTCCTCTTCAGCTGGTCTCAGTGGTGGAAGTCCCCTCAAAGCACAGAGTGCCATGGGTTGATACACACTCAGGTCAGGTGGAAATGTCCAGGCATGTCCCCCTGGGGGAGGGGGCAGCCTCTAGCAGCAGACTCTGCTCGCATCACGTGCAGTCCTGTGGTGCAAGGCGTCTGGGGAGCACTTTGGGGAGTCTGTGATGGATTGTGACTCCCCCTCAGCTGCCTCTCACGTGAGAGTCCTGTGGATGTGGCTTGTGGGGTTGGAGGGGCTTCACAGCTGGGCCAGTTTGTGTACTGGAGGATGAGTGTGTATTGCCTCTGATCAGAGGTTACACCATCCTCCTCCCCCTTTCAGCTGGGAGCTAAGGCTGTGTAAACGTGGCTTCTGTGAGCTGTGCTTTTCCCCCCCACCCCAAACTTAGCCAGAAATGATTCTCAGTACAGCTGGTGACTTCAGCTTCTATGGACGCATTCCTTTCCTTTAGACTGACATGATTGAACAATAGGCTTTTCCCTTTATCTAATCTCCGCAGTTTAGCTCAGTCCAAAGTCCCAGTCAGGTATCTTCAGGGAAGCTTCTCTGATCAAAACTTTACATCAATGTTTGAGGCATGAACTATTTTCAGTCTCTGACAATGATGTATCATGATGAAAGATGAAAGAAATTTCTTTCTTTGAAATAATTCCAATATTGTCCTGACGCACAATGATAGATCTTTATCTTAAAATTCTTCCAGATTTGCCCTTCAAATTTCATTCTCTTTCTCCTTCTCTGCTTCCTATCTTTCACAGAAATTTCTTCCTTTCACTGGTTAAGATCCATAGTAAAATCAGCAGTAGGGATACAACATTCTGCCTTTAGTACAGTTTCCTTGTAGTTGTGGTAGTAGTTCATTGTAGCCAATTGTGTAAAACTAAAGAATAATAAAAACGTATTAGCAATATGGTTAAAGATTTGAGGACTGTAGCTTTACTTACAACATTTCCTACTTTGTGTATCCTTTCTTGATAATCTCTCTCTTTATTAAAGCAAATAGTCTTACTCAGCAAAACTTTCTTCTCTCAAAGCCAAGTTCTTTTCATTGAAACCTCAGCAGGAAAATTGAACGTTATGATTTGGAAGTCCTGCCTTGATATATTGAAGGAATTTTCAAGCAGATATGCTCCCATTTTTCTTCTTTGGGATGAGGTTTTGTTGAAATCAGACCAAATTTGCATAATCTCTTCCCTTGATAGAAAAGAGTTTGTTATGGCAGTAATGACATTCAGTGTTTTTGTGTCTCTGAGAGGATAAATTGCAACAACAAGGTATTCAAGTGTCGCCGTAGAGACGGACACACGATACGCAAGTAGTCCAAGGACAAAGAAGAAGAAGTACTTTATTCGTCTGTGCTAACATCTTTATACCCTTTTTCCCAGCTACTGTGATATGCTATTATTGGCCGCGTGACAAGCAACACCGAGGCTGTCTACATAACAAGAACTTTTCCCAGCACATCCTAACTAGCTACACAAGCAGTTAACTATACACTATAAGTCCTCCACCACATTCTTGATGCTCTTCAGCAAGGCCATCTCTTGGTCGGGTGCAAACATCTTCCTTGATTATTTTCTTGGCTGTCCTTCACTGTGGCTGCAGGTGTTCATACCATCACTGTCTCACGGTGCTTTCTCACGGGTAAACGCTGATCGCTTCTAAGTCCATGTCCGAGAGGCTTTCAGGCCTGCTGTAAGCCTCATCCATCCCCCCATTCAAGGAGTGTTTTCAATTGAAAAGAGTTGACTTGGCAATGGAAAAGCAAAACTTCTATAAGAAACTAGATTTTTTTTGGAAAAATCTTGATTAGTTGAAAACTCAAGTTTCCATTAAAAATAAGCCTGATATGTTTTTCCCATCTGTTTTATTCTACATTGCTTTTCACTCTATTACTCCTTTTCTAAGACATATTCTTTCTTATTAAGTTGCACTATTTGATGTCTGTTTGATATTATCCTGTCTTCATCTCTCTTTTCATGCTTTTTTTTTTTTTTTTTTTTTTTTTTTTTTTTTTTTTTTTTCTTTTTTTTGTCTTTTCTTTCCTGGCTTCTTATAGCAAGTGCTGTATTTAAAAGGCATGATGGAGGGGATGAAACACTAGGAAATCTTATCCCCTTTTCCTTTAAAATAGTCTTCAAATTTGCACATAACTGATCGAATATCCAGTTAGGGTATCTGATGATATAATGTTGTTGCAAGTACTCTCAGTTCAGTCTGCTGAACGTTCAAAAAAGCTCTCCAAGACCTCTACTGAAATCCTTTCATTAACCAGAGGCATAATATGTACAGTGCTTCTCTCTTACCATCATCTTTTACTTAACAAGTAGCAATTAAGTATATTCTTCTCAGCTTCCCTTAAGAATATAACAACCTGTGAGATATCTGTTCCAGTCTGTGCCTTTTACATCAGTAAAATGCTCATAACTAACTTTTCTATTTCTAAAAAAAATAAATAATGACAGGTTGTTTCTTTCTCCATTTCCATCCCTGCAATTAGGCAGTTTTAGATGCGTCCCAGCCAGTCTGTTCCTTTATAGCATGAAATATTCAGTTTATAGATACAATGTGTCATTAATATTCATTCAAGTAACTAATGTAGTGTCTTGGCAAACCTGAGTGTTATTATGCATGCAGAACATATAAAGGACCAATGTTTTGAACATTTACTATTTAATGTGTTGCCATGGAAGTTTTGAAATATGGAGACAATATATAATGTTAACACCAAAGTAACTCTGATTATTTTCTTTTCACGCTTGCATGTCTTTAAGGTCAATCATCAAAAGCATGCTCTCAAAAGAAAGACTTCCATGACAACAAAAGGGAATGAGGGAAATAAGACACTGTTGATTCACATGTGTCTTTGTAGCCAGGAGAGATCCTGAGATACTCTTACTTCATTTTTTCACATGACAAGAAAGCAAACAAACAAAAAATCAAGGGTATTTTTTAACCATCATGCATGATGGGACCCTGCTGTCCTGGAGATGGCTGAACACCTGTCTGCCCATGGGAAGGGCTGAATTAACTCCCCGTTTTCTTTGCTTGCATGCATGGCTTTTGTTTTCCCTATGAAACTGTTTTTGTATCAATCCATTCGTTTTCTACCTTTTACCCTTCCAATCCTCTCCCACTGATGGGGGAGTGAGCGACTGTCTGGTGCTTGGCAGCTGGCTGGCATTAAACCATGACAACAAATCAGACTCCTGGTCATTTCATAAATCCAGCTGGGAATTTGCAAAACCTGTTGGAACCTCCTGATCACATCCTGGAACTGTGCAAAGTGAAGAAGATGTCCCCGCTAGACTTCCAGTGTGGCTCTACTGGATAGGAATACACTCAACACAGGATTATATTGCATCAAGGCAATGAAAAGTAATAAAAGATAATTCATAGCAGATAAATCATAACATTTGAACAGATATGTCTCTTGAACATTCATCATACTACTAATAGGCACTGTTAGTTGCACTGGAGATTAGTGGAGTTTCTTTATGTCGTAGCTTCAGCCTTTTATGTTCTTATCATGCTAGATAAAATCTACACCAAAAGTATGCTTACAGTTAGAGACAGCAAGTTTGGGTCTGGGTGGGAGGGAGGAAAGAAAAGGAAAACCTCTATCTCCACAGTGTAGCAATCCTATTTAGTAGAACAATCACAGTGCAGCTGCCTAAACTGCTACTGTAAACACTATATTTTGCCAAAAGAGCCTCAGGAAAGAAGTCCTAAATATAGTGTAAGATATCTAAAGCTGTATGTATACATATAACCCTATAAAAGTAAGTTCAACCGATGTTTAAACGGATACATATAATTCTATGATGAATGAAGTAAATCACAAAAAGGCTGGCAAGACTTTATTCAGCAGAGAGTGTACGTACTGCAAAGAGAAGAATATGAATATAACACACTTGTGTGTGTTTTTTCATAACTAGGACACAGAATATTCTTGAGTTATGGTCCCACTGTTTCCTACCAAGTATTTCAATCCTTGAATTCATGTGGAGATAGATATATAGATGCACATACAAGCAGTGTATGAAAGCATTAAGTTTCTTACTTCAACTGCCAGGACTTGTGGAAACGTGTAGAACTTTAGTAGTACCTGGAGACAAATATCAAGACCATATTCAAAATTATTGGACCTATTTAGATATTCAGCCTATGGATACTGGTCTTTAACATGTTGCATATTGTCTCCAAACTTCAGTTTCTGTACTTTGCACTATACCTTGTGTATGCTGTCTCAAAATCCAGACTATCATTTCCTCACAAATCATTTTAAGGCAATACACTGCTTATGATGGCAAGAGATAGGCTAAAGGAGGAAAATCTACCAAATATATTTCATTTTTCTTCTTCTCTCTAATATACTTCTGTGTATATGCTGAGTCAAGAACACTATTTTTCATCTCTTAGTGAAGATAAGCCACACATCATTTAAGGAAGGAAAAAAACCCCTTGTTGAAGTGCTGAACTTGCTTTTACTTTAAGTAGAGCTACTTGCCTGGTTGCCTCAAACACAGGAAAGGTTTTTAAAACTAGAGCAGGCACTAGCTGTTCCTTCCTGCAGGTTTTCATCATCTGGCACTGTGATTTCTTGGTTGTAAACGTGTCTTGCTAACCAAGACGATGCAGGAAATTGTGGAAAGATTGAAGATAAAATTGGTTGCAACATGCAAACTTATGCATTGAGCAATAATTCATTACAGGAAAGTTATATTAAGAACAGAAAAAAAAAATTAAGTTTTTATAATTCTGGGGTTTTCTTAGGGGAAAATAATGTAAAACAAAAGCCAATCAAGCTCCCTACTCTTTAAGAACATTTGGGCAACTTAAAACTAGTTTGTCTAGGAAATTATAATAAATAATAATACAAATATAATATATTTGATATAAAATTTTCCAATTTCTATAATTTTATAAAGTTGCTGCCATATCTAGCAGTGGACAGGTATAAGAGGAGAATCAAGAAGTTTCCAACTGGAAGACATGTATCCTGGGTTGGTCAGGAGGGGTCAAAATCTAGGAAGTGACCTATGCTGCAGGAAGTGATACAACTGCCTTCCTGAGAGAGACAATAACCAGGTAGTTTTAAGGATTGATATGTAGGTAAAACAATTAAAAAGTTGATCCGCCTTCAAGGAAAAAATCATATATAAACTGAGGACCTCTGAGTCTCTTCCTCTTTTGCCTGCTGTTCCTAAAAGCGAAGCCGGGAATGGGGGAGGAACCGGCTGGAATGTTCAGCAGATCCAGCTCAGCCGGTGTGCCAGCTACACAAGACAGGGCCAGGCCCCTGCTCCGGGCCAGGCAAGGACCGGGCCGGACTCCATCCAGCTCGGGCCAGGCCCTGCCCTGTCACCCCGGGCCCAGATGGCCCCAGCAGGCCGAGCCAGCTCCGCAGAGCCAGGCACAGAGACTCTGAGAGCTTCTGGCATCCAGCTGGGACCTGTTCAAACAGCCCGGCAGGGAGCACGGGATCGTCACACTGCCAGAGAGAGAGAGAGAGAGAGATTAACTCTGTCCATGCCTAGACTAAACTTACAGACACCCATCCTTCCTCGCAGAGAGAGGAACGAGTGAGGACATCTGCATAAATGCAGCGCAGAGACTTTACAGTCAGTGAGGAAAGCAGAACCAATGCCTAGAGGGAGGTGCATGAGAAGTGCTTCAAGAGTGAAGCTGAAAACTCTTTTGGAGAACCATGACTGGGGACTGAGCTAATAAATTCCCTGGAATATATGAAGATATAGTCCAAAGGGGGGATGTGAGGTTCTAATTGCAGCCAGTGAACTGAAATACCTGGGTAAAGACAAGTAGGTGTTGAAATAAGTACAGCCTGGTGAGAAACTTGAACCAAGAAGAGGAGAGGCTGTGACCCAGAGCCCTGGTCCTGGGGGGAGTGTCAGAGAACTTGTGTTGTCAGGAGAACCTGTGTTGTTAAACACAGAAGAAGGGATTTTCTTTGTTGCTACAATTGAACTGTTCATACTTGAAAAGGTACCCCGTGGACTGTTCATGACCCACCCTAGTGGCTGTGGGAAGGCTGCTGATGTGAGAGGGAATCCACCACCAGATGATCTTTCCTCCCAGGTGGTGGCTGGTGGTGAGACTGAAGACCCGTAAAAAAACCCAGTATTTTTCTTATAAAAAATCCATTGTATAAGCAAAAGAGACTTCTCTCCTTAAATGAACTGAAACAAGGACTATTTCAGAGGTTATAAACTGACTGGAAGTCAAAGTGGTGTCTTTTTCTGTGTTGTCAGGGAGAAAGAAATGGAGAGGTGGGGGAAGGAGGGGTGGTCTGAGGAGTTTGTTCTGATTCTTCTTGATTTTTTTTCTCTTTTCCTCTTTGTCTTAAGTGTATTAATAAACTTTCTTTATAGTTTGAGCCTGCTTTGCCTACTCCTAATCCTCATCTCACAGCAAACAGGTAATTTTTGGTAAGTGCGCTGACATTTGGCCAGAAACTTGAATAGGCAAACTGAAACCACTACAACATGTCATTTAAAGAAGTACTTGTATAGGACCACTGAATCAAAATTCCTCATAAATCAGAATAGCCACAAGGGATGGTTATGTCTACCATGGTTTTTTACCAAAATTATTTAAAAGATGTTAAGTAAGCATCAGCAAATGGATTAATAGATGCCAGTTGGTATTGCTGCTCTGGGATGTGATTTGCCTAGCTGTAGGCTATTTGTTGAGTATTAATTAAATTAAGTAAAAACTTGCTGTGAGTTTAAGGCCCTAATAAGAACTGAATTAGTTTATTAACTGCCTGGAGGCAGCCAATTATTTCCATGTCATCACAGTTTATTTTGTCCTGTTATTTTGTGCATTAAGGAACACTGCTGTATATTAAATATATGATGATATTCCCATCTACATAATTTAGCAAATTGTTTTGCTCAGCTCTGTGGCTGTCAGTACATACCAAAATATCTGAGAAAGAATTAAAATCCAAATCTATTTTTTTCCATATTCAATGCAGTATGTGATTTATACCAGAAAACTGTTAAGAAAGGGAAAGGTCCATCTGCCTGGAACTACAGCTACAAGGAGAGTGTAGCCTCATTTCCAGCTTCCCTGTAGAAACAGTGCCTTTGCTTGTCTCTGCCTCACCACTTCCAGTTTTCTTCAGCTCTCCAAGGCATGTGCCACAAAGGAGCATAGGAACTAAAATGCTGTTTTGAGGCAGAAAGGAGGAGATTTCAGTGAAAAGGGAGATTACACTAAAACTCATCAGTCAAGTTTTATGCACATGAAAGAAGAAACAGAAATGGGTACACAGATATTTATTTGCAACACAGTCTACCAGTGGGTAGACAGGAAAGAAGAACAGTCAAAACATTAAAAAATGGCTTTCAAGACCCAGCTGCCAGCAGCAAGGCCAGATTTTCCAACACAAAAGCCTGAATTAAAGACGTAGCTGCTATCTCTTTCCTATTCTCCATTTTTTTAAAGGAAATATAATTCTTGTTTATTTTAATTCCCCCTTACTGAATGTTTATGTCCAATCTGAAGTCTGTGATGTTTTTTGCTTTAGAAGTGAGTATTCAGGGGAGTGGTGTGAAAATGCTAGTGGATTATATGAAAAGGAAAATGGAGAGAACACCTGAAACACTGAATCACTTTAGTAAGTAGTGGCTGCATCTACAGTAGCATTACAGTTAGGATGGGGAGAAATCAATATGCTAGTTACCCCTGTGAAGTATACTTTGGACACAATAATGAAAGAGACTTCAAGAACATGGACTAATTTCCCATCTGGAAAAAGATTAACAGGCAAATGAATCACAGGAATGCACTTGGTTTTGTCCCCAGGGCATTTTGTCCGCAGACCTAGGCTGATCTGAGGTAGGTTTTAATCATTTAAAGAGTGGGCAATGTCAGGTCCTGAGTGCCAGTTGCTCAGGTCTCAGATGTGCATATATTCATCCATATTACTTCATAACATAGGCATAGTAAGATTCACTTCATGGATATGGTCCCTTCCAGTAGGGTAAGATGTCAAGTTTCCATATAATTACTATGGTTTGTTAACAGTGATTAATTTTTTTTAAGTCATATCTGGTCAAATTAGAAAATGCCTCAAATTAATAGTTCACTCAGCTCTGTTTTAAGAAAATAAAAAGCTCTTCTCAGATTGTTTTTGAGTTTGGATTTAATTCCTCCAATGTGTCAAGTTTTGCAAATAAAATATGCCTCATCCAACTTAGCCAATGCTGCACTATAGAGAAGTGTTGGTTTTGTTCAGAGTAAATTATTCTTACCTTCAGACAAGGGATTTTTCTTGTAGAAGGTACTGCATGATTAGATGATTTAAGTTCAAAGTAATGTTTTAGGTTCAGCTATTAGTCTAAGTAGAAAAGCTCAAAATGGGTTTTTGGTGGAGTTACAGATGACTTTCTGGTTTGATGACGGTTCTCTTCTGTCAAAAGCCCCAAAGAAAAGAAAGAAGTAGAGTGTCTTTGGCTTGTATAAGAAGGCAGTGCTCTCCACAAAAGCATAAAAAAACCACCCAAACAGCTCACCTTGCCAGTTACTACTGAGTATTAGGTCCCTCCTTCAAGCACGCTGTGGTTTCAGTAGCTTCCATGACTTAGTCAGGCTGTCACTTCTAAAGAGCAGCTGCAGCAGCTGACGAAGTCTGTTGTGTTCACATAACACTGATGAGTCACACTGACACTCTGTGAACCTGATATGCAAAATTCTGCAGTCCTACATAGCAAGAGTCCATGCAAATCCTTTGTCAATTTTTATCTACATGAATTTGTAGACTGAGAGGTCTGCTTTGACTCGAATATAATCACATGCTTACAGGCAAAACAATCTCGTAAACAACAGTGTTCTTTTTTGTTCCATGTTTAAGCCTTGCAAAGTTGAGATTTGCCAGAGGTTTTGATGATAATATTTAAATAGGATTGCATTTGATTATGGGTTCTTTTAAAATGTCACTGAGTCATGAACAATTTTGCATTGAACAGTAGTCATAACTGAGATTTTCAACAACATATTGAAGCCTTAGTAAAAGGGACTGAGGTTTTGTACTGAAGTTTTGTTAGAACTGGTTTGAAGCTCAGAGAACAAACTACTGGATTTTTACTGTTTTTATGCAGATGTTGAAAACAATGTAGCTTTAATCTGAGACGGAACTGTGGGTCAAGTCAAGGCATTTGTTTAGTGTCTCTGTTTTGAAACCAGAGCCTGAAGCTCACGGTATTGCTAGACTCATTAATGAGAACAGGTGGGAAGCAGTGAGAATATGTTTAATATTTGACTGTAAAGGGAGGGAAAATCTGAAAAAGAAGTTTCTTGTGGCTGGGTGAACTTCCAGTCTAATCACTAGAAAGAAAACTTTTGTATTTCTAAACATGTATAAAAATGATGACATGAAACAGGAGGGCCTTCTTCAATGTATTCAGCAATACAGAAGTCTCATTAGTTGAGATACAGCATAAATCAGCAATGAAATATCTGACATCATTATGTATATTAAACAACATCCGATGGGATTGTATTGCTAGGCATGCTCTCGCACAAAGTAGAATCTGAGGTCAGATTTGTTTTGCATGCACGAATTAAACCTTGACTTCTGCTTTAGTACTCCTGAAAGCATCTAAAGCTCGGTGTGAGATGACTCAGACTGGAAAGCTGTAAAAGGATGTGGGTAGCTGCAACTTTCGAAGGGGATGATATTGACTATGTGAATACTTGTGTTTCAGAGCTTAGTCAAGCAGATGATCTTTAACAACTTGAGGGCTTTGCAGTGGGGCAACCTGCTGGATAAGAGTTTGTGCTGTTTTCATGTGGGAGGTGGAAACAAGGATCACTGTTTTAGGCTAAGTTTGGTGTGTGCCATCCCAAGGGGAGGGACATGCCAGACTGGAACTTATTTTTTCAGATCAATAGTAGCTCACAATGTTATCAAGTAAAGGTAAATGATCAGTCTAAGAACAGATGTGTGATGAAACCATATATACTTGCAATGAGATGGCTTTATGAAAGGTCTTTTGGGAAATACTAGAAATGTCTGAAATAATACTTTAGATATGAATACAATGAAATCTAAAGGTGTAGCTGAAGGCTGTAACGGTATGTGGGATTTAATGTTAAGCTAACTGCATGAAGGAATTTTAAAAATAGATTTTAGCTGTAGAGGATTCCAAGTAATATGTAAAATCTGTCCAATGTCCTGCATTAACTCTCAGAAAGCTATGCTATATTTTAATACTCCTTTGTCTGACTTGTCAGGAAGACCCAAGATAGCTTTATTAAATTTAGCTGAGACAAATATTTCTTTCTTAATGTTGGCATAACCTGAATGTGGTTTATTTTTTCTGGTATTATATTCAACTTGCTATAATTTTTCATGTTACAAATTATGAGAATTTGGATTTTCTAAATTTCCTTAGCTTATTGCAAATAATTTAGTAATAAGGCAAAGGTATATTTTTCTAATTTATGTTTGGTAAGAATTGCCAGGATTGTTTTGAGATTTTGGTGCCCAAATGCACTGATTTCTGGGATTGAAAATGCTCTTGGTCTAGAGTAATTGTACCTGCTTTGCCTGTCATCATTCCTTCTCCTTTTCCTCACTTTTGGTCAAGGAATAGAAATAGATATACAAGTAAAGTATAACCATGATTTTTGCTTAGGCCTCCTTTCTTTATTTGTCTTCTCCTTTGTGTTGTGAAAGTACACAAAAATGGATCAATAACTAAAGCAGTCTAATGATGTCTGATTTGGCATTCTTTTTTTTTTTTTTAATAGGCTAAAAGTTACTTCTTTGATACATCAGCATAGGATTATTAAGGCTGGAAAAGACTTCCAAGATCATCAAGTCCAGCCTTTGCGTGAACACCATCGTACCAACTAAATTATAGTACTAAGTGCCAAGTCCAGTTGTGTCTTGAACACTTCCAGGGATGGTGACTCCATCATCTCCCTGGGCAGCTCAAGTTGATGCTTAACAACCCTTTCCATAAAAATAATTCTTCCTAATCTTCAACCTGAACCTGGTCATGAAAGGAGATCAGGCTGGTCAAGCAGGACCTGACTTTCCTAAACCCATCAGGGCCTGATCCCTCGGTTGTCCTGTATGTAACGTGTGATCGCACTCAAGAAGATCTGTCGTGTAACCTTCCCTGGCACTGAGGTCAATCTGACAGATCTGTAGTTCCTCAGATCCTTCTTCTGGCCCTCATTGTAGATGGGCATCACACTGACCAAACTCCAGTCATCTGGGACCTCCCTGCTTAACCAGGACTATTATAAATGATGGAGAATGGCTTGATGAGCTCTTCCGACATCTCCCTCAGTACTGTCAAGTGAATCCCATCCAGTCCCATAGACTTCTGAGCAGCACAACAGGTCACTTACAACTTTCTCCTGCATTGGTGTAGTTGAACTTCAGGTGGGCTATTGATTTCAGCACCAAAATGTTTGGATGAACTTCCAGGAAAAATATAATTAGTGTACCTTAAGTTTGTTTTCCAAATTGGTGGAAATCTGGCATCGTGATGCTGTTGGCATAGTAAATGGGATATGCAAGGTAAACAATTATCTTATTTAGAGGCAGGCAGGCAGTAAAATGATTCCTGTAAAAATTCTTGGGATAGACCCTTATCCCAGCCTTGGAGAGCTCAGATCTGATGATTGTCAAGGCATGGTTGCGAGCACGCCCATTTGACTACTGAGGGTACTGTAAAGAATGGTTATGAATTAGAAAACTGTAAATGGAATTTTGAAAGCTGTTGATAATTCACTTTAATTTGCTTTGCAATAGATGTCAGGTGTCTTTTTAAAATTTGCTTATTAAAAAAACATATTAGCATATTGTTGAAATGCAACAGTTCTGTTTCTGATCATCAATTTTTCAAATAACTCTCTGCATTTTATGAAAATTTTATGGTGCTCTAGATTGATGTTGACCTTACTGCTTGTAACTTTCTATATTTGCAAATGTCTTGAAACCAGAATAATTTTTACCAATTATTTTTAATGTGATACAGAAATAAGCAATATAATGTTTGATTTTTGTCAAGTGGTGTTTTGAGTTGGTTTTATTGCTGATCCAGTTTAGGTTGTTTAGTCTTTTATTAAAAAATGGTTTTGGTACACTTTACAACTATTTAATCATTAAATGCAATTTAAATATGAATCTTAATAATTTAGAAAACAGGTTGCATTAGTTGTTAATTTCGTTTAATTCTTTTAATTCATGTTTTCTTAGCAAATCAACAGCTATGTTGCCTCTTAATGAGGGTTATTGTGTAATTGCAGGACAGAAAATTGCCTCCCTCATTCTATGGGAAAAACAAGTACATTCTCATCCTGGCAGAAATTTTTAGCAGCCCCACATCTCTCCCTCTCTCAAAACAAACCAAAACATTGAACATGAAAAATTTTTATTTATTTTATTGATGTCATGATTCAGGAATTATGTTCCCCAAGATAGTGTTCCCACTGAAGCATTCCAAACAATGATCTGCTCACTCACTCTCTCTCCCCCTTCTCCTCTTCCCTGTGGACAGATGGAGAGGAAAATAGGAGACACGAAAGGAGAAGATCACAGATTGACATAAGAACGATTTACTGCATAAGTACTACTTAAAAGTAATACATAAGAGATAAGAAAATTAACATTAACAGCAACAACTCAAATGACTGAGGGTACAAGAAATAGGCAAATGATTCACATAGAACCCCCCAGCAATCCCCAACCACTCCCTCCACAACACTCCATGACCCAGAAGGGACTCCTTGTCCCCATCACCATCAAATGAGGTGAGGAGGTATAGAATAACCTCAGGGTCCTAGCCATATTCCCTCCTGGCTACTGCAAAAATAAACTCTGTCCTGCCTAGAACCAGGACAATTGTCCTATATTTATTTACCACAGAAAAGTTAAGGAAATAAAAATGAAAATTAGTATATATCTTTGTTTCCAATTCTATGAAAGATTTCAGTGCCCTACAGATAATTGAAATTCTGTTTAAGTATTTATTCCAGTGATGTAAGTTATATTGGTTAGATGTGATTGGCCTACTGAAATCACTACTGATTTGCATATCATATGGAAGAGGTATTCAATTTTTTAATATGTTTGAAATTAGATGTTTACCAAAACTTTAAGATTAACCTTTCACAAACTTTCCAGATGTTTTGAACTCAAAACTTGACCAAAAAAAGACAAAATTAAATTGTCAAGAGAATTCTTACGGAATGTTATAATTAGTAAAAATTATTTAAAGTATTTGTCAATCTCTAGCCAAAATTAGAAAACCCTACTAGTGTTTTAGATTTTCTTGGAAGACACTGATAATATTTGTACAGTCCAAGGCAAACAAACAAAATATTTTGTAGTGACATTTTTATTTCAGTTTGAGGGGAAAAGTCTGAGCATCCTCCTTACCCTGCTGAGAGATGATTAGTGGGCTTGAGAGACATTCTTAAAGGCAGCAGTTACTTCTGCAGCTGAAATATTTTCAGTCACCTTTAATGTTCATTATGCTGTGTTAGGTGGCCTCTAATACTGACCTGCAGAACACTGTAATCAATGATATAGGAGAACTCCATCCAAAGGGTTCCTCTAGTGTTACAATTTTACACAAAACAAAGGACTGTAGTGCATTTGAAACCATGAATGCTGTATGAATGATAGAAGTAGTATTAGTTTGTTTAAATTTAAAAAGACAAATTCAGACCATAGATTTCAATATGGAAGTCCACTCACACAGGTACATTGTAATGATTTACTGAGTACAAAACTGTGCTAATAACTCTCATTCTTCCCACACTTTAGTTAGAATATGTGTGATGCTTTAGTAGAAAATACTTTCGTACTTATGAGACAGATCCAGAATATGGTTTCTTTGTTTAAAATTTTAGCAATTCCAATTTACTGGAGTAAAGCAGCTTTCTTATGTATATTCAGCCATTCATTGTTGATTTACAGTAAACCAACAAACAAATCAGTGAACAAGGGGCTGCTGCGATTCAGAGACTGGAGTATTCTATCTCCTAAGGAGTTTTTGGGGTTTTTTTCTTTCCACATTAATTTTGTCTCTGGAGGTAAAATCAATACTATTTTAAACAGAAACACAATATGGGTTATTACAACTTGACTTTGTTTTTGGGATTTCAAGGGACTGAATGATTTATTTTCATTTCTGAGGCCTGAGTATTTGATGAGCTAGTAGCTGAGTATATGAGTGACTGGGGCAGATATTTTCTGAATCTTTTAGGGCAATATACCCTGTTCTAAGCAACAATTAACATATTGAAACCTTCTTGTGTGACTGGGCTATGGGAATCTTAGACTGGAATGGATCTGTATCTTGGCTGATTATTTTTAAACTTTTTAGTTGAAAACATGCCTGAATTATCTGAAATAACTCCATAACCAGATGAAGACAGAGTACCCTTTTGTTAACATTAACAAAGAATTTCTATTTGATTGGTACTGCATAGCACAGCCATTTTTTTCTCTTCAGTGACAGTCTCACAACCTTTAAAGACAGTTCACAACAATTGTATAGGTATTTCAGGAGGCTTTTTGATGGGTATTCCTGATATTTTAGGACATATTTGCACAAATAGTCTGAATTATACAGCAGCAAGCAAAGATGACTGAAATGCTCCTATCCCAGATAATTGCTTTAGTTTTTTAGTTGCTTCCTTCTTGGATGAGGTTGAAGAGTGTTGGAGGAATTGAACATGTACTCACAGGGTCAGCTTCAGGCTTCTAACATGTTTGGTCCTTACCTTTCCTGGGAGCATGTGTTTCTGCTGACAACTTAAAATCCTAACCTCTGTACTCTGAATGACATTCTAAGGTGACTGCATAATGAATATCTCCTCTCCACTGAAAATAGATCAGCCACAGTAGTCTTTGCCTTCTCTCTAAAATAAAAATATTAGTCATTCTCCTTCTCTCATGCTCCTCTGTATCTGGGGTATTAAAAGCAGGCCTGTCAATTCTGAATGCAAACCACCCCCATAACAGCGTTTTTAACCCATGTTGCTATTCTTGCATACAGAAAATTAAGTGAATTTGTTTGTGGGTTTTAGAGCATATAGAGACCCTAATTTTTTACTTTTAAGAATTTTGATTTCTAATTCATTAACTGCTATATATTTGATTTGCAAGAACTCAGAAGCAGGCACTTTGTTTCTCCTTTTGAAGTTCAAAAACAGATGGATTTTTAGAGGTGCTGCATGATTGCAGCTCCTATTGAAACTGAAAGCAATTTTCATAATATCATGCTGGCACAGAAGCATATGTTATTAAGATCACAGAATGGATGTTGTTGTTCAGAAATAACTTCTGTTTCCAAAGAGGGAAGAATTTGGAAGAGGGAAATGAAACTGTTATTCTTTGTGGCTTATTGTGAGGTATCTCTTCCTAGCACAATAACAGTTCATAAAGAGATGAAAAATTGCAGAGAGATAGTTTTATTTTCTAGCTTTCCTGAGCTTTATAATTCATATAACTGTATTTATCTTTTCTAGGCTAAATCATAAAAATTGAGTGAAATGTACTTCACACAAACATTATTTTCCCATTCTGCCTCCAACAGGAGGGACCCCACCTCACTCCCAAAAGCTCCCAGCTAAAGTTACCCTCAGAAACTTGCATCATTAGAAATTCAGATATCTTTCTTGATTATTGTTTCAAAAGAATGAATCACTTTACACAAATTTCTCTCTGACTTGAAAACAAGGCTGTGCCCTTCATCTAATTGTCTCTATCAATGACAAAATCCAGGAATCTTCAGTTCAGCATAAGATACCCATGTGGACAGCAGGAGCTAATAGAAAGAGTGGACCTTTATTGTATAACCTGCTGCCGACAACTTGTCTGCGTCTGCCCTTTCTTCATCCACCCACCTCACTCTCTTTACTCTGTGCAGAGGATAACTGGGTAGCCATCTGAAAGTATATTTCCATCCTGGCTCCCCTGACCCTAAATGATCAGACCAATGACTCTTAATGGTAAAATTGCTTCATATTTTTTATGTTATCACCAGCTGGCTTTTTTGCAACATCTGTAAGATGGTGAGATAGCTTTGTGAAGGTATAAACATTTATATACTGCTGCAAAGCACCCAGATGCTGTGTGAGATGTAACTTGTCCAGTGGTGTTGAATGAAACACCAACAAGGTGAAGCCTCAGAACAGCACTTACTAGGAGCAGAAGCTGTGAAAAGGACACTGTTTCTGTGGTGGCTCTCCAGTCTCCCCTCTTATTTTGATAGACAAGGAGATATGTCTAAATTTTTGTCATTAGAGACAGTACCGTAATTATTTTTTATGTAGAGATTGTGTCTTTCTTTTACACTTTTATTTTTTCTCACCACATAACTTGCTAACATTCAAGTTTTTTTTTTCTTGGCATTCATGTTTCCTTTCCTTTCTTCTATTATCCTGGTTTCTATTTTTTTCAATCAATTTTGTTTTAGCTTCAGTGGAAATAAACACAGTAGGAAGCAAATTCTCTGAGACAATCACCATCCTTGCTACTTGTGTAAAAAGCCTAGCACATACTATGTGTTATGTAACTTAGCAAGACTGATTTTCTGGAAGTACAGTGAAAGGTAAGGTGAATTATATTAAGCAAGCAATGGCAATCTTACTTCATGCACTATTACTGCATTGCATGACAAAAGTAAAAATATGCTGTTACACAGCTCTTCTTTCTCCTTTCCCCCTACTTCCCGCACCACCAAAAATGGAACTGACACTGCAAATAGTATTGTGAAGTATTGTTATACCTATTTTCACCACTAGGATTACCTACTAATGAAATATTAATGTCTATTTAAAAATACAATAAATCCTCAATGTTTTTGTAAATATGACTCTTCTGTTCCAAATACATTAATGGAATATTAATAATAGATCATATTTAGACAATGATATTTAGCTAAGAATTGTGTATGAACAGTATCAAAAAGGCTTCTTAATCTATTCACTTGATAATCAATTATCAAGCTTACATCAAAAGAGCAAAACAGAAGCCGAGTTTTGAAAATATTAATTCCAAATGTAATTAACAACATTGAGGTACGCTCAGCTGTAAGAAATCATAAAATTGATGTTTTTCAAGGCTAATCCAAATATAGTCCCTTCCTCTGAGATAAAATTTATTAACTCTAATCTTGGTGTAATTCAAAAGAGTTGAACTTCTGGAGTTTCAAATTAGTGTTTTGAAATATTCATACAAATGCTCTCAAACTCAATAGACATCTTTCTATTTGCTTCAATAATCTGAAACCTGGGCCCTAGTTTTCTTGTAAGACGTTTTCAGATGATAGAAAAAGCCTGAGAATTTCATGGGCTTATAACTTACTTTAAGGGACTAATATAATACACTGAACAGATGTTTCAGTACAGTACAGTCTGCGTTATCTTGATCTGTATTGCTTTCCTAATGTTGAATGTAATGTACATCTATATTTAAAAGTGCTAAATAGCATCATACCATTTTAAGAATAACTCGAAAGTGTGTACTGTTGCTGGGTACAAGCCATCTCAGCAATAACCCCCTGTTGTTTTACTCTCCACATGATCACACATTGTTCTATTTCAAACTTATTTTTAATAATCATCCTTCACATCTGTAAAAATAGATGTGGGTGAGATTTTTCTGAGGGCTGCTGTTACAATAGGTTGCAATTAAAGCTGTATAAGCAGTCTACTGTATAACTGCCCTTACAGCGAGCAAAGAGTTATAAAAAAACTTAGAAAGAGTTCAGATATATGAATCACAGTGCATTATTTAGCCCTCCACTGTAATAGACCAAAAAGCATAGTCTCTTTTATAGTTGCTCTCATCTTCCAGACAATAATTGAAGCAGTAAGAGGGAAACCTTCCTGAAAAGAACTGATGCATATATTGTCCCCTTAATTTTGAAACAGTAAATAAAGAAAGGTGTTTTTGTGTAACCTATAGAGTTTTCCACATCTTCAGGAAACTTGCTGCAGACATGTAGAGGGAAGAACTGCATTTAGCCTCCTGGGCCTCCAAGAAGACAGGAAGAACCACCAGGCTGAATAAATACTTCTCATTACTGCTGTTCTTTGATGTCTTCTCAGTCTTGAGGGACTTTGTAGATGCAATGCAACAATTGTCCCTCCTACTTTACGTAGGTTGCTTATGGGAAAATGAGGCTATGTTTCTATTTCTAGAAGTTTACCTGTGAAATGTTTCCTTTTTTTGAGACAGGACATTGCCAAGGATCTTTTGGTACATGATTTTCATAAAAAGTTATTTCAAACTTTAATGATAGATATTTTTATGCATTTATGCAGAAAGCTTTTAGTAGCAAGAGGCTGCAGATATGGATTCTGTGGCAAGAGAGAGCTGCCCCTGTGTTGTACGGAGCCAGTTCCACCTGGCTCCAAAACAGGCCTGGTGGTAGTCAAAACAAACCATCAGGAAGGCTGGTAGGTCCTCACTCACAATATGTATAAGAAAGGGTGAAAAACTATGCAGCAATTGTATGAGAGAGGAGTTTAGATACTGTTTCAGAGCCCATCATTTACTCTAGCTCCAGGATGTCTGCAAATCCCTATGTCCTTTATTTGCCTAAGAAAATAAGTTTCTGATGTTGAAATTTTTTGTAAATTTTTAGCTTTCTTCAAATCAGATTTTACTTACAAGAATTGTGTCTTTTGTTACCTATGCAGCTATTTCCAAGTGCATTCTAATTGCCTTACTATTTCCCCTAAGAACACCTTGAATTTTACTCAATTGACTCAAGTATTAGAAAGAAAATAATAGCTTAGGATACAGATTGAAGTTTTTGTTTAATCTTCTTGGAAGAGCAATGTTAATTTTATTGCTGTATAGACTGCACTTTGCAAATTAGGACTATGATGTTTGCACATCTGGCATGCCTGCTTTCTAGGAGACTTTCAGAAAATGTTGAGATTTCAAGAGTAAATTATAATTACCATGAACCTTTCTATCAATATGGAAAATATCCCTGCATAGCATATATGTAATGAAGCATTATCATAACAGTCTAAACCAAGTTTCTTGGTTTTGTGGTTTTTTTGATACCTTGGAAAGTCTCCGTCTGAAAGTGCACTATTACTAGCTGGGATGATCCCAGGACTGTATTGTTTTTGAGTGATACTTCCACAGGGACTCTACATTGCATATTTTTCCTTGTTCTACATCAATGTCACTAACTTCAGTGGGAGGAGATCTGTGTACCAAGAAGATGGGGGAAAAGCTTTCCTTCCTTCCTTCCTTCCTTCCTTCCTTCCTTCCTTCCTTCCTTCCTTCCTTCCTTCCTTCCTTCCTTCCTTCCTTCCTTCCTTCCTTCCTTCCTTCATTCCTTCCTTCCTTCCTTCCTTCCTTCCTTCCTTCCTTCCTTCCTTCCTTCCTTCCTTCCTTCCTTCCTTCCTTCCTTCCTTCCTTCCTTCCTTCCTTCCTTCCTTCCCCATTCTTGTATTTTCTTTTCTTTCATTATAAAGCCTTCTTTTTTGAACATAAGTAATGAAATGCTTTTCCACAACATCTATCATTTAGCATCATTAGCAAAGTTAAATATAAACCCAAGAAAACCCTGCTATAATTTTAAACAACATCAAAAAGTAATACAGGATTAGATTTAGGTTGTGTTTTAGTGGTCATTTCAGCCTGAAGCCAGAAATCACTCTTTTTGTCAGTACACAGTGCAAAGACAAGTGTGTGTGCCTTTATTTAGAGTGGCCAAATATTCTCAAATAGCAACATGAATTTGAGTGCAGAAATGGAACTGAAGATAAAGATAAACAGAGGACCCCAAATTGAGCAATGTTTTCAGAAGTCATAAAAGTGATTTTAAAATCAATTTGGTATTTGATCAAATTCCACTTAAGGTTTTAGAAGATGGAATTGAAACCCTGAGACAACTTGGTGAGATAAAATCCTTGTAACAAAAGCTCCACAGTTTGAATGCTACACTACTTTTTTTCTTCAGAACACATAAAAATAAGTCATATGGCTCTGACATGCAGACTGTGCACCATAGTGCTTTGCCTGAGCCTGGCAAATAATTTGTGATGATTACCTTCTTAAATTTCTCTGGTGGATTTGTTTTTGTTTGATTTGTTTTGTATTTCATATTTGTAGTGTTTCATTGCAGCTTTAGTTATTTAAATATGGGTTTCAGCCTGCTATGAAAAATGAGTGAACACACACCATTATTGCCATAGGAGCTTCCCTGGTAAGAGAAGTGTGACTGTGAATCCTAGATGTGGGTGCTGGTCTTACTTTTGACTGTTGAGAATTCTCACATCTTATAATTGCTTAAGTGGCACAGTTAATGAGGTACATAAAAATTCATTCTCCATCCTTTATATAAGAGGAGGAGTCATGGCTGGTTAGTAATGGTTGCCCTGTTAATATTGACTGGAGGTGTAATTTCTGTGGGGCATTAAAGGCTTACTGTATGTTTCCCTGTCCAGTTTCCATGTACATAGGGCAAAGACCACCCTGGTCCCAGGTATTATTTAGCACTGTGCAGTTCTGTTTAGGAATAAAACCACAGTGAAATTGGTGAGCAAATACAGACAGAGCCACAGCAGTGCAGAATGTAACTTGCTTTGTCAAGAGGTAGGAAGAAATGTAGGGCCTGTTGAACCCAATTTCTCTCCCACTCCTGGACCCATAGAAGATGAAAGGGAGGTATGTACAATGTGGGGTGCATAAACTGCATTCCTTTTCCTCTCTAGCAGAAGAGTAAAACAGTTACTTCATCTCTCCCTGCACTAGCTGCAGCTCTACTCTCTGACTAATGTTTATGAGCTCAGAATTCTATTTATATTTGAAATGGCTTTTCCAGTAGCCAAGAGTGGTGGAACTCTGATCAATAAATTAAACAAAGAGATCATCATCAGGGATAGGCTGATAGTTAGACAGATGAATAAATGATGCAAATGTATAAGTTTAATTTCCTCAGAAAACAAAAGTTAAAGAATGTCTACAGATATCTAAGGAGCATACTAACCAATAGTTTTAGTAGTAGCATGAGCATTTGTTCATGTTAAGAGAGTATGTGGGTCTGTAGAACAAACTACTTGGCAAGGGCCATTCAATTTCTATGAAATGTTATTCTGAACTTTTATCATCACAGAAAATATATACAAAGATAAAAAAAAAAAAAAAAGGAAAGAGAAAAAGCCCAGTGCTTGAAAAAATGGCAAGGCATGTGGGAAGAGCCTTAAGGCTCTCACCTGAACATACACTGAATTTACTAATGACTGTTTTGGAGCAGTAGAACAGCAGGATTAAATATTCAAAGCTTGAATTTTCAGAGAGAGAAATCACTAACTTCAGATGAAATTGTTGTGTATGGGGGAAATCAAACTCTATGAACATCATTTACTTTTCTGTTTGCTAGAATGATATATTCTCATGTACAAAATAACATTACATGCAAAAAGACCCCAAGACTTCTTCCGTGTTTTAAGAGCTTTTCTACATATGCAACACACATAGTAATTGTCACAATCTAACATCTTTAAAGATGTGCATGGATGTGAAATCAAAACATTCATTGGAAATTGGGAAATAATTTTATGTCATCTTAATAGGCTGAAGGATGGTAGGCTGAAGCTCAGCTCTACCATTTACCTGCTAGTATGTAAATGTGATTCCTCATTGGACAATCAAGTTGTAAAAGGAGGCAGATCAGCCTTTCTGTTTCAGTCAAAGAGGTCATACAATTAGGATGAAGTGTCTTGTCTTCATGCCTACCAGAATAAAAACTCCATTTGATATGGTTTGTCTGGGGACACAGACAAGGGCTGAGAAGTGCCTTCTGTAGTTAGCAGTCTCCTGCAGCATGGTTACAAAATGATAGTGAAGACCACTGAATGTCTATGTGTCAATGGCTAATCTGTGACTCTTCCAGGGCAAGAAACAGAGAACTGCATACCCAAATGAGGTTGAGGGATGATAGAAACTATGTAAGTTGGCCTCAGACCAGGACACAAGGTTTCAGATCTGTACAGTCAGAGTAACTATGTCACTAGACAAGATAAGACAATAATTCTGTATCTTGTCTTGGATAGGGTTAAACACCTGTCATGGATACTACTTCATTAGCAGCCCAGTGGGAATGCTGCTATATGCTGAATTTCTACTTGAGTGTTTCCTAAATGGCTCTCATCTGAGCACTGAGTCAGCCTGTTGTCACATATCTTTTGAGATCTGAACTCACAGCTTGAGGTGACAGAGGTACAAGTTTAGCAGCTTTGGTTATAATGTTATTTCCAATTTAAGTGCTTAATTTCTGCTGCTTATATCTTTTCAAGCCATTTACTCTTGAAAGGAAATTTCTCAGACTGGTGCCCAATCCAAAGTTGAAGTGCTTGTTACTGGGGTATCTGAATGTAGTAAGGCTAGAAGGGAGTGAGAAAGCACCTCTTATTGCTTAGGCTATGTATACCAGACACTTTCTGTTTCTGGAAATTATCAGTGTAATCAGCTTCCATGCTGACACTTTTCAAGCTGTCACAAAGCTGTCACTTTTCTATCAGGTAATAGTCACCCCATACACATTTTGTCTTTCCATGAGGCATGTGTTTTGTGGTCTCATTGTGTCCCTTGTGTGTTTTTACAGGGCTCTGTTGGAAAGAACAGAGTAGATGGAAATAAGTTTAGAAACCACAAAAGTACTCTGAAAAAAAAGAACATTGGAAAGATATTTAGTCCATCCCTTAGAGAAATAGTAAAATCTATTCTGCACTAAGTTTTGGCATTTTCTTGCATTTTGCCGGATGAACATGAACCCAACACATTCTGGAATCTCAACCCAAATTTCAAAAGTCTCTAGGATTTTCCTTAAACTGTTCTGAAATAAAAATGAATGTGCAAAATCTTATTTTTGCTTCCAAATTTCTGAAAGCAAGTTATTCACCCATAATTAGACACAGCAGATGAAATCCAAGTTTGAAAAGATTAATCTTTTTCCAAGATTGAAGTGATGCCCTACTTCTCTATCTATATAGATGCTCCCATATAATTCACTGTATATTCGGCACTCCATCCTGCCCCTGTTTTTCTACACCTGCTTGTTCTGCATATGCCTTTCAAACTCCTTTCATGTTTTTCTCTCTCTCTCATTGCACTGTAAACTGACAATTTTTTTACTTGCTGGCACGGTGATGGTAACTTTAAAACATCCAGAGTATGTTTTTTAACACTTAGGAAGATCCTTTGAAAGGTACAGGTAGCATTTTAAAATGTTCTGGGGAGGAGATGCTCACAATTTTATCACAGATGAAAACGATGGAGAAGTTATTTTTTGGGCTACAGTGCTCCAGATTATCTGGCAGAAGGGAAGAAAAGGTGAAAGGAGTCAAAGACATAACTTCTGTTAATGTCTGGAAGGTAGAAGAGTACAGAAGCAAATTTGAGACCCAGAGGAATACCAGTTTCCTTCCTGGATTCTGTCTGTACACTCTGTTCCTTCATTATGACCAGACTGGTTGATATGGAGAGGGAAAACAAGTCATAAAGAATGATAAAGAATTGATGTAGAGGGAGTTTCCAGCAACTCCCAAGAGAAAACAGAGTGGGAGGCTATAGCTAATGAAAAGAAATAATCTCTTAAAAGTCCTGGGTTTAGTGGTTTAGCAGTAGTGTGCATGGGAGGAACCCATGTTCATTATTTTCTCCATAAGGTACAAATGAAAGATATGATATTCTCAACTCATGAATGCCGGAAAATTTTCATCTGAACTACAGCACGATTTATGCATGGACGATTAAAAACCTAGAAAAAAAAACCCCACAGAGCCACTGACTGCAAAATCAGAAAATGTTTTTATGCTGTGAGATAGCAAAACTACTTGTATAGCAATACTATGACTTAGTTTCTTAGTCTGCTACATGGACAAATGGGAAAATTATACTTGACTATGCTTGGCCTCTCAATCTTTCTCTAGACTGAGAAGCAGACTGAATGAAAATGTCAAGAAATTTTTTCTTGATTGCAGAATTTTTTACCGTTCCAATGATAGAATCAGTCTTGAGATGCACCTTATCTCACTGTTGTACAGACTGAGAAATAGTGATTATACTTGACATGCCATCCATTTTATTTTTTTAATGTAAATTTCTGTTAAGTGAAAAAGTGAAACAGATCTGTCCTTGCCGTACTCACTTGAAGTTTAGCATGGTAATACTTTCTTGGCTCTTTGTACTGTTTCTCATTGTCTACTCTAGCTGCCATATGCACAAGAATACATTTGCCATTTCTTAACAGGCAGCAGATTTCATATTTTGAGAAGGCTGGCCCATAAAGGTTGTTTAGTTAGACTTCAAGGATCTAAATGCAAATATATTTATTGCTCCGTGATGATTTTGTTCTTCCATTGCCACTGTCTGCCTCACCAACAAACCAAGATAAGAAACTGTTAGTTTTCTTTCTCTTCAGGGAGACATGCCAGAACTTAGCAAGTTGGGGTTTTTTTGTCAGCAAACATGTTGTCCCTGTTCATTCTTATAATTATGAATAGTTCCTGTTTTCCTTTTTTCTCAACTGTCCTGTCTGCAATTTCTAGGGAAAAAAACCTTCTGAGAATTTTCACTGAGAAATATTCTTTCTTATTTTTAAACTCTCATTTATGACTTCTATTCTTATTCTTTGGCAACCTAAATTTATCATTAAATAAAAAGAAACAATGGTTTTAAATTATTGAGGTTTACATTGAAGGCATTCTGAAGCCATGATTTATTCAACAAGTAAAACAGAAAAAAATCACTTTGCTGTGCTTTCAAAAGTCTTTAATTTGCATCTATAAAAGGGTGATTGAATATTATCCTATTACTACTGATACACATGATTAATCCCCATGTGTTTTAAATCCCAATGAGAAAGCAGACATACTCATTTTTTGCTTTCTTAAGTTCTTCATTATGTTAAATGGAATTACTCCTATTAAAAAACCCAAACAAAAAGATGATGAACAAACTAGCCGCAGCATAATTTTTTTTCTGTGATTAGAACTGAAAAAGGAACACATATGATGTCAATAAAACTTTACAATATATTTTAGTATGCTTTTTTTGTGAAGGGCTAAAAAGATCTTTATAAACTGGGCAGAATGAAGATGTTCAGAACACACAATCATTGGAAAAATACAGACTTTTTCTTTTTTATAAAATACCATAAAATACTGTACTAAGTCTACAATATTGCATTCAGAATAAACATATGGGAAATATGGGCTACAAGTTCCAGTCCCTTTCTGCTGAAGGGAGGATATTAACATAAATATCATGATAAACTGAGGCATCAGTTACAAGATCCACAACACTTTGAATGTGTCACTATTACAAGCTCTTCTTTAAAATCTGCACTTTCCTTTTTTATAGCAATTCTTTATTGTGTATGATAGGATGAGCTATGTGTGGCACTATGTACTGCCTTCTGAAGGAATATAATTAGATTTTGGTTACCCTTTAATGCCTCATGATCATCCAGATGGGTTTGCTAGCTGAACAAGCTATTCTGGTAGATAACAATCCCAGACCTCCTCCTCTCTTCCTGAAGTCTTGTGATTCCCACTCAGCATGTGGCAGAACATACAGTTTTCACATGAGTGAGTCCTGCTTCCATACTATGTAGTGGGTCCACATGTATAATTTTTGTCCTTTGCCTTGCTTTGTCTTGCCCTGTCATTTGTATTTATTTCCTTTTTCCCCCTATCTAATTTAACGTCCCTGAACATACATAAAGGGTCACTCTTTTTTTACTAGACAGTGAAGTCAAGAGAGATGTAGTTACAGTGGTGCATAGCAGGGAGTAGGTAGAGCAGCTTTTTGTTTTTAAAGATAATTATGAGGGCCTATACCCATAGGAGAGCCATGAACAATTGTCCTAAATTATATTATCCTTATCCTATACAGTTGACTCTTAGAGAGTGACTGTGGTGGTGTAAGGATTGACCAGAAAAATAATTTTACTTATACTTCCAATTCTTACATCTATGTGCTATTTCCACACATAGATATCACTGTTTGTTGGAGAAAGAGTTGAGGAGAGAAACTTAGAATGGACATTTTGGAATCTGGAAGACATTCATGGTAAATAGCCATAGCGAGAAAGTTGTCTGAGCTAACCACTGATTTTGAAATGTTCTTGACTGTTAAGCACCCTATTCCTGAAATATAGGGAGCAGAACTAAAGCCTTTTTGGCTCTAGGTAACATTTAAGAATGAGTTTCCTCCTTGCAATACATTCCTGGTGTTTCAGAAATGCCATGGCTAATTTTTTTCTGATGGAAATATTTTTTTGTTTGAACTTTGGTACTTAACATACAATAGATTTATTTAGTTATTTGAAGATGACAGGACACGGTTGCACACCAAAAAGTTGTTAAAATATAATAGAACTGAAAATGGGAAAAAAGAAAGATTATTTGAATAGTGTCAAACTCGTCTATAAACAGTTTGTGCTTTTATTAAAGTGTCTGTTTCCCCCTTGACACTTTTTGAGATACCATTTCTTGCTGTTAATTGTCAGAGAAAAGCATGCTGACAGCGTGAAGCTGTGGAAATTAATTGCTGCTTACAGATACATATACCACATACACTGTACAGAGCTTTTTCTCTGTGTGCCACAGGGAAATTTCAGGGTGACGTTAAAAGTTTCTCTGTTTGTATATTTGATCAAAACTACAAAGTTCTCTCTTGCTTTGCTTACAGAGATGCATAAAAGGGATCCCCAATGTGTAGTCTGTGTGAGACCAAAACTCTTTCAAACACATACTCTTGGGTCTCTGTAGTAATGATAATAGACATTAAAGTCTATACTTGTGTCCAAAGGGTATTTATATGCACTGCTTGAAGTAGTTAAGTAAATCTCCGTACAATTTGCTTTGCTTTGTACAAAAGTATTTTTTGAACGATAACTACCCCAAGGTTACTTAGAAATTACTCTTATATGAGAGAATTTTATTTTCTCCCTTGGTCTTTCTATGCTGTTAATAAACAGTGGCACAAATTAAGTTAAAACTCTAATGGAAAACTTAAGAGATTACTGTGATAACAGGCTAATATTACTTAAAAGTAAAATAAAGTTCTTCAGCTACTAGGCCTATTCTAAATATTATCTCCTGTTTTAAGGCCAGATTCCAATACAGTTTTCAAGTTCATTGCTTTTCCAGCTATTTTCTTAAGGAAATAAACTGTTTCATCTTCTTCACAATGCAATGTTCTCTGGGAAGTTTTTGTTAGTTATTTGTTGGCTTACCTACATTCCTGGCCACTTCCCTAGATTCCAGTTTCCTGGATGATAGGATTTTTTTTTAATCCACTTGTAAACTACTCTTCTCTTGTGGAAATGCTGCACAAATTAGGTTTCACATAATTCAAATTAATTTTGGAAGGGAGAGGACTAGTTAGAACATGAGTGAATTCTAACAAAGTTTGTTCTTAGCTGAGAGTGTTCATGAAGTATATGGTATCAATTAACTGCATTTATTGATAGCTGAATTCCCAAAAGTGCACAATGCAGAGAGCATCCACCTAGCATTTATCTAAATGACCATCTTTTCTACAGAGCTTGATTAGCCTGAATGGTTGAGTGAGTTTAAATGATATTGTTTGGAGCACACTGCAAAACTGTATGTTTAAATGTACTGTTTGGATTTAAGAAAAAAAGGTCCAGGAGTAAAATTTTAGCATAATCTTTGTTATGCTGAACCATATGTTTTGGAAATAACTTGAAAATTTATTTTCCTATACTTTCCTCCTGCAGGATACCATTTGTATCAGTCACAGCACCAGTTTTCAGGAGATGGATTTATGGCAAACTGGTTGATGACATGTCCCTTCCACTCACACCTTTTCTCTTACATCCTACTCCCATTCCAGTCCTGTGTTGGAAAATCAACTTATTCTATTTCACTGGATTACAATCTTCCCCATGTACCAAATGCATACTCAGAAGGAAAAACAAGTTCTCAAATTGAATATGAGGTCCCCATTTGCCACATTAATAGATGCCTTCCTAAGTAATTAAATAAACAAATACAAATAAGTAGTATACATGAATAATTAATAGGCAAAATGTAATGTTTCATTTCAACTTAAAGCTAATTAAATGTCTTGCAGTCAGTGTTCTTAGAATGGCATAACACCGGAGGAAAAATTATATTAATCATTCAACAGTTACTTCTGTTATAAACTAATTAATTTGTTTTCTGTCTTTGTGCAATTGGTAAAAACATCTAGAAACTGTAATCTTAACTAAAAACATTCAGAGCTTAGATCTTGTAAGATAGTTCATAGAAAAAGTTTTGTGTACTCTTTTTGATAAAAAGCCCCTTTTATCTAGACAAAGGTAAAATAATTTATCTACCCAAAATAAAATAACAATCAAAATAACAGCTGAAAAATAAGTCTGTGCAAGCTTGTATGGCTGTGTTGATCTCCCCATAATAACTCTATATGTGGGTGGAACATGACTGATCAGTTTCTGGGATTTCAATTTTCATTTAGGATTTAATTTGATTTTAGGATTTCAAGCAGTACAGTGCCTAGGCAAGATCATGGGATTTAACACCCAAGTCTATTGTTCCATGGAAAATCTCTCATTCACTTCACTAGTAAATTCCTGTGTTGTGGTTTGAGATTTGGGAAACCAGGCAGTTTCCAAAATCAAACTCAAACACCAATTGTCTTGTGGTTTGAGTTCGCCTATTTGAGTTCCTGGCTAAATGCCAGCACACTTACCAAAATTTGCCTGATTTTTGTTGTGAAACAAGGATTAAGAGTAGGCAAAAGTAGGCTCAAACTTTAAAGAATATAAGGAGAATTTATTAACAGACTTAAAAAGGAATAATAAAAATCAGGAATCAGAACAAAAGCTTTAGAATGCCCTTCTTCCCCACCCCCCCATCCCCACCCCCATTTCTTTCCCACTGACCATACAAAAGGAGAACACTTCGACTTTTAGTTAGTTTACCACTTTTGGAATAGTCTTTTCTCAGTTCATGTAGGGAAAGAAGTTTTCTCCTGCTTTACTATGTTGATTTCCCCCATAAGAAATACAGTTCTTATGGTTTTCAGCCCCAATACAAAGAGCCGCCCAGAAGGAAAAGATCTGCTTGTTCTGGAAAACCCCTCCCACTTTAGTAGCTTTCCCAGGACTACTACAGTGGGCATATGATGGTAGCTGAGGTACTCTTTTCAGGATGAACATTTCTATTGCAGCGGCAACGGAATCCCCTTTTCTCATTATTGACAACATAGGTCATCTTCTACTATTCCTGGGGCAAGGAATCTTTACACAGGAACCTTAGTCCACTGGCTGTAGCTAGAACATTACATCCCCCTCTTTTCACTCCTTTAGACCATTGTTCGAATATTACAGGGTATATTATAGCCAAGTTTATCAACACGTCTTTACAAGAGAAGTTTCAGCCTCAAAGTTTAGGCACTCCTCACCTCCTCCTTCTCTGGATATAGGCTTTGCTTCATTCATTAACTTGGAGTCCTTATGTTGTACCTTTTGCAGGTGTCTTCATGCTTTCTCTTTCTGTGTAGGGGAAAATGGATGCTTTCAAGTCCCATCCTGATACTGAAAAGGTTAATTTGTCTTTCGGCCAGGTGACGGTCACATGACCCCTGCCCGTGCTGTTTGAGTGTGACATTCCCAGCACCTGAGCTGCAAGGGGCCGGCGTGGCCGCGTCCGAGCTGCAAGGGGCTGGTGGGGACGCATCCAAGCTGTAGGGGGCTGGCGGGGCTGTGTCTGAGCTGTAGGAGGACCGACCCGAGCTTTCTTCCACACTGGGCTGCACGTGGAACCAGCCCGGCCTGGCAAGGCAGGGCCGGCAGAGGCCGAGTTAGCTTGGCTTGGGGCAACAGAACGAAGCCCTTCTTGACTCAGCTGGAGCTGAGCGGAGCCAACCTGGTTCCCCTGCCTAGAGCTGCCACGAGGATGATGGCTGGCTGGGGCCTGAGGGTACAGAACGGGGCCTGGAGCTGAAGGGCTCAGCACTGTCTCTGTAGCTGGCCTGTCGGCCCAGCTGAACTGCCTCTGCCCCGAACCTGGACCAGGTCCTTCCATTCCCCCTCCCCCTTCGCACCATGTTGGCTGACAGCTGAACCGCGAGGCTTGGTCTAACCTCACCAGATGGCGCGGAGGGGAAAGAGCGATGTCTTCCCTCAGTCAGCTGGAAGTCTAAAAGAGGGCTTCTTCAGATCCTCTCCTTGTCTTATGAGTTCTGGAGACGGAAACTGTAATACCTCCTTTTGGATACGTCAGTTCCGACTTCACCTCCTTCCTTCTCTACTAGAAATCCCGCCTGAGGTTACCCCACGACAGCCTGTATCCATTAATATTTCCTATATATCTTAAGTAGAATAGTAGATTACACTGGCAGAGAAATACTGGGCTCTGATCCTGAGTGATCGTACGTGGTGTAGGTTCCTAATGCCTGAACAGAGTTCATTAATCAAATGAGTGTTAGAAAAGATGATTATTCATATGAAACTGACTTTATATACAGAGACAGTAAACACAGTTCCTGTGCTTTCAACAAGGTGAGTTGTGTATATGTGGAAAAACTAAATAACAGATAAAAATCCCTTGTTTAAAAATTCATATTCAATTTTATTTGATTCATATTATTATGATAGACACAGAATAATTTAAGAAGCAACTTGGAAGCTTTCATATTATGTATATGCTGTATTTAAAAACAAAGATCACCCATTTTGTGAGAAATCCTTAAAGGATCATTGTTAACATGGTATACTCTCAATCCAGGGTATGAAAGTCAGTTTTCAGCAGTTTATAGAGACAATGCTAAACCTAGAAGCATAGAATGGTTTGGATTGAAATGGACCTCAAAGATCATCTCATTCCAATCCTTCCACCATGGATAGGGACACCTTCCACTGGATCAGGATATTCAAACACCCATCAAACAAAGCTTGAAACACTTCCAGGCAGGGGGTTTTCTCTGGGCAACCTTCCAGTGTCTCACCACCCTCACAGTAAAAAATTTCTCCCTTATATCTAATCTAAACATGCTTTCTTTTAATTAGATTTCTTTTAATTTAATTTCTTTTAATTACACGACCTTGTAAAATGTCCCTCTCCAGCTCTCTTGTAAGGTCCCCATTAGATACTGGAAAGCTGCTATAAGGTTCTTCAAGGATCTCTCTTTTCTCCAGGCTGAACAGTCCCAACTTGTTCAACCTGTCTTCAATAGAAGAGGCGCTCCAGCTGTCTCACCAGCTTGGTGACCCTACTCTGGATCTGCTCCAACAGGTCCCTGTCTTTGCTGAGCTTGGCACTCCAGAGCTGGATGCAACACTCCAGGTGGGGCCTCCAGAGAGTAGAGTAGAGCAGGGGAATCACCTCATGGCCACTCATCTTCAGGTGCAGCCCAAGATATGGTTGGCTTTCTGGGCTGTGAAAATACACTGCCAGGTCATGCCAAGCTTCTCATCTACCAACACACCCAAGACCCTGTTCTCAGAGCCCTTCTCTTCTATTCTCTTCCCTACCTGTATTTGTGTTTGGGATTGCCCAAACCCATGTGCAGGATCCTACACTTGAATTTGTTGAACTTCTTGAGGGTTGCACAGGCCTACCTCTCAAGCCTGTCAAGGTCCATCTGGTTGACATCCCTTCCCTCCAGTGCATCGACTGCATCACCCAGCTTGATGATGTTGGAAAATTTGCACAGGGTGCACTTGATACCGCTGCCCATGTCACCAACAAAGATCTTTAAAAGTGGGAGTCCCAATAATGACCCTTGAGGAATTCCCCTTGTCACTGCTTTCCAGTTTGACCACAATTCTTTGAGTGAAATATCCAGACAACTCCTTGTCTACCAAATTGCCCATTTGTCAAATTCATGTCTCTCTAATCTAGAAACAAGGATGTCATGTGGGACAGTATCAAATGCTTTGCTCGAGTCCGGGTAGACGATGTCAGTCACTCTTCCCTCATCCACCACTGCTGTTACTCCATCACAGAAGGCCAACATGTTTTTCAGGTAAAATTTCCCTTCAGTGAAGCCATTCTGAGTGTAACCAACCGCCACCTTGTTTTCTATATGCCTTAGCATACTTTTCAGAAGGATCTGCTCCATGATCATGCCAGGCACAGAGATGAGACTCATTGACCTGTAGTTCCCCATGTCTCCCTTTTTTCCCCATTTTAAAAATGGGGGCTATATTTCCTCTTTTCCAGTCAGTGGAAAATTCACCAGAATGCCAAATGTCTCAAATATGATGCATAGTGACTCATCCACCTCTTTCACCCTCAGGATCTGTGGGTGTATATGACCGGGACACATGGAATTGTGAACCTGCAGGTTCCTTCAACGGTCTCAAACATGATCTTTTCCCACAATATGCAGTTCTTCATTCTCCCAGTGCTTGTCTTCTTCAACTTGAGTGGTGTGGTTGCAGCACTTGATTATGAAAAAGTCACTCTGCCTTCTCCATGTCACAGGTAAACAGGTTTCCCATTTCTTTCCAGAGTGATCTCCCATTTTCCCTAGTCTTCCTTTTATCACCAGTTTACCTATTGACACTTTTGTTATTGACCTTAATATCTCTGACAAGGTTTGATTCTACCAGGGTTTACCTGATCCCAGGCTGTTCAGACAATCTCTCTCCGTTCCTCCCAGGTGTAAGGACTTAAAAGATCAGAGTTTTCTGTCTCAAATCACAGTTGACTGTCTCAAACATTGTTACCAGTGAAGAACTCCCACTGTGGAAAACTGTGTAAAGAAGCAACAGCTCATCTGTGACCAGTGAAGCCCTCGACTCTGTGGAATATGCCTCTAAGGATACCTGAAACTTGGACTGTAAATTGAGCCACTGTGATAAGATAAAGGTGGTACTACTGTCCAAGTGTTATCTCAAGCCTGTGGAGAGGTAAACAAAGCTGGGAGAGAAGAATGTATCACTGATCATGAACATAAAGAATCCTCAAGGTAAACCAACCCAACAACTGTGCTGAAATTTTAGGTAAAAGCTGATAATGTCAGGGGGAGATTGAAGCCCACCAACTCAGAAAACCACAGACTCAAAAGGACTAATTAACATTAGAAGTGAGGGAATCACTTAGCTAATAGAATAAGAGAACTGTGTAGTCAATAAGCATTAATTCCTTTTTGTGCAAAAATATACAAATAGTGAAAAGTTTTGAATGACCTTGGGACCCCCAGCACCAAGAAGCCCAGGGTGAAAAAGGACTAACAGTACACCATTGGATCCATGGTTGGTGGCTATCTTCTGTTCAATCTTTCTCTCTTTCTCCCTCCCCCGTGCCCCCCTCCCCACCCTGCCCCCCCCCTCCTTTTCTATTTCTTTCTCTCTACCTCACATTTTACTTTTAAATAAAATCTATACTGTTGACTTTGGTATATGGTCTCATCTGCCACTTAATTCAGATAGAGACATCTCTCAGTAGTCATATTTTAACACCAGATTACCTGTCCCTGCTTCCGTTCTGTGTAGGCTCCCTCTTTCTTTGTATTTTTCCAGGAGATCCTTGTTCATATATGCAGGCTTCCTGGTATTTTTGCCTGCCTTCCTCTTTGCCAGAATGCATAATTTCTGAGGTTGGAGGAGGTGACTCTTGAATATCAACTGGTTTTCTTGAGCCTCTCTTCCCTCCAGGGCTTTATTCCATGGAACTCTACCAAGGAGACTCGTGAAGAGGCCAAAGTCTGCTTTTCTGAAGTCCAGGACAGTGAGCTTTCTGTGACTTCTTTCTGCCTTAAGAATCTTGAATATCATCATTTTGTTGTCACTTCAGCCAAAGCTGTCCTTAAGCTTTACATTACCCATAAATCCCTCCTGATTGCTGAGGATAAACTCCAGCATAACACCTCTTCTCATGGGCTTCTCTATCACTTGGAAGGAAGTTGTCATCCATGCATTCCAGAAACCTGCTGTATCACTTGTGTTGTGCTGTGTTCTTCCTTCAACAAATACTGTTGTGGTTGAAATCCCACATGAAGTCAGGGCTTATGAATGTGAGATTGCTCCTATCGCTCTATAGCACATACACTCAGTGTTTCTGATTGGGCAGCCTATAGAAGACCCCCACTATTATGTCACATGTCCCTGCCCTCCCTTTAATTGTAACACATTAGCTCTGGTTCAGCTCCTCACTCACCCTCAGCAGAGCTCCATGAACTCCATCTGGTCATTGACATAGAGAGATACAATTCTTCCTCATCTTCCCTGCTTCACCTTTCTAGAGTCTGTATCCTTCTGTTTAACACTCCAGACATAGGAGATGTCCTGCTATGTCTCAGTGATGCCAGTAAGATTGTAGCCCTGCAGGTGTGCCCATGTCTCTAACTCCACTTGTTTAGGCCCAGCCAGTCAATTTTGTTGTTTTTTGGTTTATATGTATTTTCTATAAATTCCTTTTATTGGATAAAGCAATTGCAATGTACTTTTCAACAGTATTTGTTTTAATTACAAGCATCCAGCTTTAAGAGTGGGAGTAGTAACTCACCCAAATCCCTAAGAAGGAGTCATGGTGCTCACAGTCTGGATTTCTGAAACCAGATGGCCATAAAACTAACTGATTTTGCACACCTGTAGTTCAGTTTATTAACTGAGCCCTGTTCATATCAATATCAAGCACAAATAGCTCCCAAAGCAGCAGAACTAATGAAGCCTTTTTTTCTACAGACATTCTTAAGTACCAAAGACACTGTGCAATGTCGTTGTTATTAGACCAGTCTTCCCACCCTTTGTGAAAAACATACCATCTTTGGTCCCTAAACAGGCCCTAGTAACCACTGGTTACTACCACACATCCAGCAATTTCAGTGCCACCCCCAGCTGTTTTCCTACTCTCTGTCTTTCTCTGCATAGCTTGTCAAGAAAGTGCCATATCCTTGATGTAAAGCTACTTTCCAATTACCTGGAAATATATCCTGGCTGCCTACATATCAACAGCCAAATGAATGAGGGTTACAAATGACCTCGCAATTTAGCTGTTCCCACATAGAAGTATTAGAGTAATGTCTCTTTTTGGCACCAGTTTTCATTCAGCTTCTAGAAAGGGACAATATTTTGTAGATTTTTACCCCTTTTTTTCTTCTACTGTGATTAGGTACTGGGTTCAAACATAGTAGGATAAATCTAGTAGACAAACACATATTCTTTATGAATTTGGAAGTTACTTTTCCTTAACAACATAGATGGCAAATGTAATGCTTAACATTTTTAATTTTCTTTAACTTTATATCATCCACTTAAAATTTATTGTACTGATCTGTCACTGAAAAACACCTTCTTTTTTGTAACATTTTTTGTTTCCTTGACTCACAGTTAGAAACTGCAGCATATTCAATTTCAAAGCCAAAATAACTTCATTTTATCTTTAAAGAAAGACTACAAATTATTGACTCAATGCCCTTCATTCTGTTAGGTATTTTGGTTTTGCTTTTGCTTTGTTTTTGTTTGTTTGGGTGTTCTAATTCAGTAATATATTACTGATTTCCTTTAGTGTTTCACACATAAAATCAGCTCTATTATGGAGGGCTAGTATATAATTTATGTTCTGTTTTTAGTATGATATGTAGGTCTATGAGACTTTCTGTACTAGGAAGGTCATTTTTCATTTGTTAAAAGGGAGTGCTGGAGCCAAATCTATCAAAATCTAGAAAAAAACTCGAGTATATATAATTTGTGAGTCATTGGTGCATCTGAATATTGTTGTTATACTGAAAATTTGTTTCTGGAATAGGCATCAATACACCTTTAAATCTTTAAAAACCTTACAAGTATACATGCTCACCCCCCTCATTTTTAATTCTTAGATGTAGCAGATTTACAGTATCAATCAAAGCAGTAAGATTTGAGCTATTTTGAATGAAAAGAGATACATGATGACTCAAGAAATCATAATTGCTGCTTCCTACTGTTTATTCAAAGTCTTTTTTTCTGCTGTTCTGAACTGGGGAAGAATGATGGTGAGTAAAAGACCGTCATAGGATTCTCTTATGAGCCCATAGAGTCTCAGAGATCAAAATAGTATCCTGATCCATACATAGATAGCTACAGAACGAAATGACCCATGTCTATACTATTAAATTCTCTTTTTCTTTAAACAAAGTGGCTGCAAACGTGTTGCTAATGATTTTTTTGAGGCTTTTATTTCTAAGAGTAACACCTCTGGGAAGGTGTAATATTGAGTATCATCTTTATATTGCACCCCCTCTTCTTAAATCATCATTTCACTCTCTTAAGAGGATAAAAAATATAGTTAAAGCAAACATCCTTCACTCCAAAGGTTTCCATTAGAAGAGACTTGCAGAGGCGATATTGGCTCATCCAAAGGTCAGTAATAATTTCCCAAAGCTACTGCCATTTTAATTTCGTAAGTATTGCCCCTTTCTTTTTACACAATTTTGTCAAACAGAGACCCCATAATGATTTCTCCTTTCAGCAGGTTTTCCAGTGTTGGGATCCTTCAGTCATTGAATATTTCAAGATTGGTCTATTTTAATCCACTGGGGAGGGGTTGTAATGCATATCCAGACATATAATGGCTATGTAACTCATATCCAGTAACAATCAATTTGCACTTCTTGCATTCTTTGAAAGAATACTTCATTTCTGTTTTGACAGTTACTTTTAAAGAAACATTCACTCACAGAGTAGTTTGGGTTGGAAGTGACCTTTAAAAGTCATCTAGTCTGACCCCCCTGCAGTGAGCAGGGACATCTCCAACCAGACAACGTTGTTCAGAGCCCCATCCAACCTGATCTTAAGTGTTTCCATGGACGGGGCATCCACCACCTCTCTGGGACACCTATTCCATTGTTTTGTCCCCCTCATTGTACAAAAAATTTCTTACCTATCTAAATCTGCCCTTTTCTAGTTTAAAACCAAACTCCCTTGTTCTATTGCAGTAGTTTGTACTAAAAAGGCCTGTCCTGACTCCCCAAACACAATCACGAATTTTTTGCAAAAATGTAAGTCAGAATGGAACACAGTCATGCCATGGACAATTTTGATAACTTCAAAACAACAGATTTCCATTACTTGGAACCAGTATCTGGGATTGTTTCATTTCCTAGTATAGATACACCAATGCCCAATTAGAATTTTCGGCTGCTGATCTCACCAACCAACTGTACATAAATTTTCAAACTAACATATTTTCCACCATGTGCTCTACTTCCCTTCATAGAGCTTAATATTTTCTTTAATCTGAAGAGACCATTGGTAAGTTACCCTTCATTAATAACTCAGGATAAATTAAGAGTATAAAACAGAGTTCTCAAGAAACATGGAGCAGATATTTTGGTCCATTTTTCCCTATCTGGAGAGTTTTAGTGCTCTCAGTAATAAGTGGCCTAGGCATGCCTCTAAAGCTGGGATAGGAACTCATAGATCAGTATGGGTATATAAATTTTACATTTCATTGTTGCTCTGGTCTACTTTTTTCAGTAAGGTTTTCACCAGAGGACTCCATGAATGGGGTTTGGAGAAAAGGTTTGTAAACCATCTGCAGTATCAAACTGTTTTAATGCAGCATTTTCAGCCTAGTTTCTTGAAGAAATGCAATGCATGCAGCCAAATTGTTTCTTCATCTGTATATTTGTAAATATCTCATAATAACTTTAGAATCTGTTGGTAATTTTAGTTAAATCTCTCTGAAAGTAGAGTTGTCAAGGGTGTTCTATTACTATTAATCCAGTAAAAATTGCTGAGTGAGTAGACATGCATCATTGAAGAAAAAGAAAATGTAAATCTGGCCTGTAAATATTTCAGAATGAAATAAACAGATACGTAATCAATAAACTTGAAGTTTTGAACCCAGTATTTTTTCTGTTAAATGAAAAATAGAAAGGAATCTTGTGCAAGGGAGAAATGAAAGGACTTTAAGGACATGACGGAGAATAGGAGAAATGGAGAAATTATAAAATACAGAACATTACCAAATAAAAATTCGAATTTAATTATCTCTGTTTTTCTTGCAAGAGCTCCCTTTACTTAGCCATGTCATAATAATAGCACCAGTGGATCAGAAAGTTGTAACAGCAAGAGAAAGGTGCTAATACAAAGTTTATAGTTTAAGTGCCTTTTAATATAAGAGTGAGAAAGTTTTCAAGTAGCTGACATAGCAGGGGCTGCTTACAGGAAGTCTAAGGGTCAAAGAGCACAGAGGGATTTGACTGAGGCAGATTTTTAAATGAAAACAGGAGGTACATCATTGAAGCATAATATCTGGAGAGTGGCATCTATGAGAAATAGCTGTTTTTTCTGATTTCCAGGACGTCCAAACTCAGCAAAAATCCCTGGGATCTGCTTCTTTATCCAGAGACAAAATATAGAAATTAAGATACTTGGACTCCTTTTCCTCCGAAAGGAGGCATCTTCAGGATGCCACTGCATTCAGTCTCCAGTTTGAGGATGAGAAAAAATGCAGCCTGACACAGCAAACTTGAAAGAGTGCTTGCCCTCTGTTATAGCTTTTACTTTGGATGCCAACTAAATTAAAAGTTGCTTTTTCTCTTTTCTGAGTGGTTCTAACTTTTCAGAAAGAACCATGCATTTCTTAATTTTCCGTAAGAAAATAGAAAATCTGGAGGGAAAAAGATAAGCTTATGAAATGGGCTTTGTTTTTGTTGGATTTTACTTTGGGGGTTTTTTTTGGGGGGGAGGGGGGTGAGTGGGTGGTTTTCTGGCCATCATTCTAATGAAAACTATTGAAATTGAATCTAAACCAGGTTTAGACTTAGACTCATCCTGAAACCTACTCTACTACTTGACACCATTAACTTTGCATAGTTATACTCAAGAAACTTAAATAGCTGCCTGGCATCTTAGCTTTGAAACCTTGTGGTTAGTCAAGTGAATAACAATTTTAAATATACTACCCTTGAGTATATGAGACCTATAGCAGCTAGTTAAATGGATAGATAGACAGAGGGAGCATTAGCTATCACCAAAATAGCTGGTGAAGAAGGGAAGCTGTGAGAGACTGTGCCTCTCCTCAACAAATAAGCTTTATAGAAGAATACACGTTGTCTCTATATTCCCTGCCTTCAATACCTAAGAATAGAATCTATTAGCAGAGATTATAGCAGTGAACATGTGCCAAAGTGATCACACTATTTATTTTTAGAGGTGTGGATAACATAAAAAATACTGTATTTGTGTGGAAGATGCTCTCTTTGCAAGGAGTCATGTAAGTAATACATAAACATACATCAACATATATATATATATAGTAAACGTAGGCAGAATTTCCTTCCTCTGATCTGCATTGCAGATATCCTATCTACATCAGGAAATTGTGCTGCATATTCTGTAGTCATTTTGCATACAGAGTACTCTGACAAAATTTGCATTAGAGTTCCACAATTTATTTGATGAGAATATTTTTTCCTAGATATTTAGAGTGATATTTTGCTTGTATAGGGACACTGGGGTTTTTATGCAGCTCATTTATTTATTCATGCATTTATTTTTTAATTCCTTAGTTGTAACATTTATAAGATATGGGGTCTTATTAGGTAAAACTCTCAGGATTTGATCATTAAAACAAACCTTATTCATTCTGATTCATTAAAAATGAAAAAAAATTTTGCCATGTACCTCAATGATGATTTATTCTATATCTGAACATGTTTGCAGAATCATGACTTAGAGTCCAATGCAATTTTGACCCCATTACCACTTTTTGAAGCTAAAAGAAAAATTACAGAAGTGAAATCTTTGTTTCCTTGTGATGTTGCTAAGAGGGCATTATATTTTCTTACAGAATTTGATTTCATTACCAATGATTAATAATCTTCTTTATCTACACAGCAACACTTAAAATATCTGAATGAATGATTACACATTAGCATGTTCATTAACAAACAAGGATAGATTAACGTCAATTGATTTCAGAGAAAGGTTATTGATTATTTAAGCACAAAGTATTTCGGTGAAATATTGGTGGAGCCCTCGTGTATTGAAAAAACTAATGACGTCTTTGACTTTGCACCAATTATGAAAAATCTTAGTGCAGGGAGAAGATTTGACATGTTTAATATTTTGACATCTTCAAGAATCCCCAGGCAAATAATCCTTTTTCCTTCAAGGTGAACTGCAACAAAATCTAGTGCAATACGAAATTAAGGTCTCCATTTTAAGAGACCATTGGGATATTGGTTTGAATCCTTATTGTCTTAGAGTCACTTTGGAATATCTAGAAAGCCCAGCTTATAGCATGGAATGAATGTAGAAGTGTCTGTATTCCACATGTCATTAGAAATGTATTTTTTATTTGTTTTGTTGATTTCAGCTCTTAAAAGAAAACATATTATGTGAATCTATTATAAGAACAGCTCTTCTGACATGGATATCAATCATATGCATATGCATCAATAAACATACTGCAGTTGCAACAACCATTGCCTGCCTGAAAATTGGAAAGATATTTTTTGCTCTACTGAAATATTTTGTATTATATTATGGTTTGGTTTGTTGTTGGCTTTTTTCAGTATAAATATCTTAACTGCGTACCATGCCATTTCCTTGTACTTTGATTTAGCATTATGACATGAATCTGTCAACTTCTGTTTCCCATACTTTGTAGGTTGTTTGCTACAAGAAGCTGCTCAACATAAAATTATTATAGAAATTAGTATTGAAGAGTCAACTAGCTTTCCTTTGGATCATGCTGTAAAAAAAAAAAAAGATGCCTTTAATATACAGTATCACAAGCACTTTTTTATGATGAAAAAACACAATAGGGAATGTATTGAAGATAAAAAGTTTTTCTCCATAACAAGGGAATATTGTTCCAAAGAGGTAAAACACTACAAAAGTTTCTTCCATAAACTGCTACTTAAGTTATAGAGAGCACCTAAATGGGAGTTCATATACATTTTAAAGAATAGAAATGGAATTCAAACTTTGCAGTCCTTCACTTGATTTATGCTGTTAATTGGAGTTTTCTTGATGAACTTTGTAAAAAGTTTCTCTGCCTTTAAAGAATTTTTCTTTTTTTCAGATTAGACTACAAAGGCAGGAAATATTAGAAGTCAGTATGGGAATATTATAAATAATAATATAATGACAAAAATTCCTTTCAAGATAGAATATCAGAAAACATGAGAAGTTTGGTTTCTTCGTTTGTTGAAGACTTGATGAAGATCATGAAGCCTTGGAAGCAAGGAAGCAAGGAAGCAAGGAAGCAAGGAAGCAAGGAAGCAAGGAAGCAAGGAAGCAAGGAAGCAAGGAAGCAAGGAAGCAAGGAAGCAAGGAAGCAAGGAAGCAAGGAAGCAAGGAAGGTGATTCTCCCTCTCTACTGCATTCTTCTGAAACTCCACTTGGAGTGCTGCACCCAGATATGGGGACCTCAGCATAAAAAGACATGGATCTGCTTGAGCAGTTCCAGAGGAGGGCCATGAACATGAGCAAAGGGTGGAATATGTCTCCTTTGAAGAAGAGCTGAGAGTGTTGGCCTGGTGAAGAGGAGGTTATGCAGGGCCCTTATTGCATATTTTCAGAACCTAAAAGGATGCTTAAAAAAACAGTGGGGAGGGATCCTTCATCAGGGAGTATAGTGAAAGGATGAGGTGCAATAATTTTCAGCTGATAGATTTAGTTTAAATATAACTCTTCTCTGTGAGGATGCAGAGGCACTGGAACAGGTTGTTGGGAGAAGCTATGCATACCCCATTCCTAGAAGAGTTCAAGGCCAGGTCAGATGGCACTTTGAGTAACCTCGTCTAGCTGAATATGTCCCATGACACAGGGGTTGGAAACAAATTATATTTAAAGTCTCTTCCAACCCAAGTCCCTCTATGATTGTATACATTATTGCTGATAAATCTGTAACCAAAGAAATATTAGTAAACATAATTTAATCTTTTTTTAATTGTGCTTAGCTTTTCCATAGTTGTTCAAAGAATAAACCATCTTGTCCATTGCCACAACCCAACATCCAGCACTTCCTTCCCAACATCAAAGATTTTCATCAACTTTTTTAAAATAATAGTTTAAAATCCAGTTTTGACCTGTGACTTTTTCAGACGGAAAGTCTCTGTGACCATCTCTAGTTGACCTGGCCTGGCCTGCAACAAATTTAAACTAAGTGCAGGGTTTTCTCCAATAAGGTGGATGTCAATCAAATCTAACTAGGTTACATACAAGACAGAGCACAAATGCAGCGTGGATGAGGAAAAATATACTTTGTCTTCAGCTCAGGAGTGGAAGACAGATGATCATGCCTTGTAATATAAGTCATTTGACTTGTAAAAGAATGGGAACTGCAGCCTTTTGTAGCTGTTCCTCCTGACGTTCAAAACGTCATAGCCTACATTGTCTGCTGAATTGTATTTCTTTTGTCAGATGAATTCTGACACCTTAGATGTTAGGGGACACTCCTAACTAGCAAAGGACAGTAATCTGACATTTGGAAAAAGTACATTACTGTTCAAAAATACCTTGAAGACAAGTGTAAAATAAAAAGCAACAGCAGTGGCTAATAGTGCACTGTAGTGCGCTTGGTAGTCTCATGGTGAAATCCCTGATACAAGCCCCTGGTAAGCAGAGCACCTCTCCAGAAAGTGCATCAGGTCAGCAAATTGGTGCCTCTGTACCTCTCAGAAGAGAGTTGCCTGCTACTGTTAACTGTCACCTTTCCTTGGTTGCATGGGTTGTTATACGGGGAGAAGATTGAGCTGCCTTACTCAGCTCCTGGTGTGGCTCTTCTGATGTGACAGGTCTTTCATTTTCAGCCCACAGAGTGGGGAAGAGGTTCTGCCCTCCTGCAGCTCCTTGCCATTATAAGCTACAATTCTGTGTTACTAGCCCCTCTCCGTGTGTTTCGATGGAAGAGGTTTTGGCTGTTTGGCCATGGGCTGTGCAGACTGCACTTGGAACCAGCTATCCAACTTCTTCTCAGCCTCCTTGGTCCTGCAAAGCTTTCTCACTGCCTCCTGCAGCTCAGCCACTTGCAACAGGAGGCACCTCACTTGGGTACACCTTTTGCAGGCAGGTCTGCTGCCTGTCCCTGTCCCAGGAGAAGTGCCTTGGCACTTCTGTAGCCTGAGGTCTGCACTGCAACCTCTCCCTTTAGCAGCTCCCTCTGGGTGAACTCTTCAGCCACCAGGGTAGATGGAAAAGACCCCCCCCCCCATTAGGAGTGGCATCCTTGGCTCTCAGACAAGACACAATTATAAAGGGATTAAACTATATATATTGGTAAAATATTGGTACAAATTTAGAAAATTGTTAGAAATTTACCACTGTTCAAATTATACTAGTCCAGTGCAACAACCTTAATTCATTTTCTCTGCAATTGTACAACCTTTCTGTGACACTTAATTTTGCCCAGCATAGCTGAATTCAGGATTTCTGAGTGAAATTCATCTCAGTCCATAGTCTGGCTCCCAAGTTTCTCTTGACTGAGACTATTCAATCCCTACCAATGAAGTTAACATGATTTGCTCTTTCTTATACCAGGCTCTAGATTCCAAATCCTATACGCAATACCTATAAACGTCTCAACTAAATAGATTTCGTGTTGAAGATGAAATTCAAATTAAAAAAAAAAAACAAACAACTAGGCCCATGAACACCAGAATAAACAGAGCTTGGTTTTCTCTTGGCTGACAAATTTACAGAAACTTTCCAAGGAATTTTTGGAAACCTGGCTATCTTTGAGAGCTGTATGTCTAATAAATGTAGTGGAAACTGACTGACTAGAAGCTTAACAGTGGCAGCAGGGGTGATGCCATTTTGATTTTTGTCTTTTTTTCTTTCATGTATTCTCTGCATTCTTTACACATATATTTGGAGCCCTGTAGCCTATTATTGTATTCTAGATAGTTTTCCCAGTACTTTTCCATGTCCTTTCCCTAGGCAGAAACACAAAACATATTCCAAGAGCCCCTATCCTCCCTTGGTTCTCTCTGGCTACCAAGGTTGCAAAACAGTTCTTCAGATTCATTTTCATCGACCAAGTAAAGTCCCATCCAAGGAGGGGGGAAGATTTAGAAGGGGCTTGACGCAGGGGGAAATTGCATCACCACTTGTGGTCCTAATTGGTGCTTTTTTGTCAATTATGTTATTTTACCAAACTTATAAAACTGTGGTGGGTGGGCTTTTGTGGACATCTTTTCATAGCTGCCCCTGGAGGCCTTCAATAAAAATCCACTTTTATACTACCTCTTATATTAAAATTAATGTTAATATTATCTCAAAAGTGTGTGTTGTTTCATTTCTAGGTTGAAAAAAGGCATCAGGGGAATAATACGTACATATGCACATATACACTAAGGGAACATTTTCTTCCTCATGAATCCAGTTTGACGATCCTTGATTTCATTGTAAAAATAATGAAAATTATTAAATTTCTGTCTTCTTTATCAGTAGCTTATATAAGGAGAACACATAGATTCTAAGACATCAGCTTTTCCTTCACCAGCATTTTTCCTTGTCAGAATTTGACTGCTTTTTATCTTTCACTGCTACATCAAACAAATTAGAAAATGTCACTTTTTTTCTCATAATCCCAATTTTGACAGAGCAAATTTTCTATCATGTTGAAGACAAGCATGTAAAACTGCTTTTGCAGTAATTCCTTTGCATCTTTTGAATTAAATGCCACTGTTACCTTTATTCATTTATCCTTTCAAATTTGATTATGAAAATGCAGATATTATGAACTTGGTTGTGCAGGAAAATCATCCAAAGTACCTCATATTCTCCTAAGAAATACAGGTGACTACTGATTTTAAATCATTGCATATTATAATTCATCATCTTTTTATTTTTCCTTCACTTGGCTGTGGCAGTTTCCCTAGCTGTTCTGACACTGGCCTTGCCTGTTATGTTATTTACTATTGGCGACTCAAGCTGCCATAAAGGTGCAAAGAATGGTGATGCCCACATGAAGCTTTTGTAAATTAAACGTTACAAGTGCATTTAAGAGGCATTCATTCAGGCATTGCAACAAATATCTAAGCCTAGTAGATTAAAGAGCAACATGCTGGGGATTAGCTAGCTTCCATCAATATGTAAGGACTGCAATCTATAAAGTCTTTTACACATATAATATTGCACAGCTGCGAATACAATTCCTGTTTGCCTCACAGAAGTATTCTTTATTTGGAGATTATGAATAGTATTTTGAAAAGAGGTACCACGGAGAGTTTAATGAATTTCACTATCGTATTCACTATGCAGGCCTAATGATATTAGCACAGTTTGTCATTTAGCTCACTACAATATTTATGCTTGTTTTTATTGTATAAGCTTACAGTCATGTAGATCTGAATGGCTGCACTACAGGTTTTCTTCTTTCCTTTGGTTTATTACTGTTTGTACACATGAAAGAATCCCTACAAAAGTCTGTAAGGCTTTTTAAATTTTTTAAAATTTTTTTAAAATATCCTCCTCACAGACTCTGAAGGCATCCTAAGGAGACTACATTTCAAGCAAAATCTATAAAACCTATTTGATAATGGGACAAGTGTAAAAATTCTGGTAAGGGGATGATGCATGTTTTACTTTGATAAAATAACTTCTCAATTTGATGAAAGCAAGACAGTGTACATCCAATTGCTCTATGAGTCATGAATAACCAAACAAATAAGAAATATCACCTCTATTCTTAGTTTCACTTTTTTTTTTAAATGATAATTTTTAAAATTAAAAACATGAGTATCTACAGATACAAAAAAGTAGCTCTTCAAAACCTGTTGTTTTATAAACACCTTAGTGTTGCATAAACCTTTCCACATTCTAGGACAATTGGTGAGAGTAATAAAATGTTCTCTATCGATCTGTGTCATAGCCCATTGCTTGTTGCCTTGAGTATAAGGCATAAGCCAGCCAGAACACAATCTTTTTTTCCCTGAGAAAGATAACAGCATGATCCAGACTTTCTATTGCTGCTGTCAAGTTCAAATAAAGTATGGATAGTAGATGTCACCCACCATGCTTTGGGAGGAGGCAGAAAATGCTTTTTAACCATTTGTACTTTCTGTGTCAATTTTCAAGGTTTTAAAACTATTTAATGACAAATGTATGAATAATTTTTTTATTCATTCAATGTTGTACAGGCATATTGCTGTTGTCATATATCTATGACCCATATGCATAATTTTATTTATGACAGTATATTTGCACCTGTAATAATTATATTCTATTTGTAATTTAAACACATTTTTCCCATACTTATGTACACAAAAATCTTAATTTCATCTAACAATGTCTAGAAATGCTGGGCAATATTTCCAGCTTTGTCATGCTTTGCCATAGTTTTACTTAAACTAAAACTATTTTTCACTTAGTATTCACATATAATGCATCCACTACAACAGAGTGGGAGAGATAAGGCAAGCCAATAATTCACTGGGTATTTAAAATTTTATGAGAGAAATAAATACTTTTGTTAGTAACAATAAAGGAAATGGCTGAATTATTTGCATTTATGTCTCTCATTAAAAGAATGTGTAAAACAGTAGATACACTGCTATCAGGAAGACCATTTCATTTGTCAGTTTACAGAATTTGATTTAGTGGGCTAAGACACACAGGTGGAACTTTACTGAGGTGAACTCTGACTGTGCGTCTCCGTAAAATGCCCAATTCCTGTTTATAAAAGAGACACACAGGAATTAAAAGTCATTGCATATACAGCTAAAGCAGTAGTTTTGATTACAGTTCAGAAAAATAAGTTATGTTCTAGTGAAATTAAGTTGTTCACAGCCTGCTTTAGTAGCAGAAAAATAGAATAACCTTAAGATTTCAAGGTTGTAAAATAAAAATTTCAAATTACAGTGTTTAGCATGACACTCATCATTTGGATTTTGTAAGACAGGAGACAAAAAGGGTAAAAAAAGAAGAGAGGTTTTGATATTTGGTAAATTTTACCAAAGTATTCTTTGTTAACTAGCTGCAGTATGCAATCTTCAAAGAGACCTGAAAGGATATTTTTTCATAAGACAATTTTAGGCAGAGGTACACTGTACCTCAACAGTTACACAGATCAGATGACTTGTTCATTGTTATTCAAAATATCTGCCCATGAAAAGTACCTCAGCAATCATAAATTAGCAGTCGCAAATTGCCCTGAAGTACTAAAGATAGATGAATTTTTCAGGCTGGTGAGATCAGTAAGATTTTTGAATGCTACGAGTGTCTTCATTGGAGTTTGTTTAGCTAGCAGCCTAGAAAAGTGTCTGAGGATGACAACAATTTCATCAAGGTCAACTGAACACTTTTAAATTTGCCTAACTGGAGGTTTAAAAGGCTTCATCCCAGAACTGCATTGTCAAGGTCCTGCAGGTATTGCTTTTAATCAGAATGTTTTTCACTCTTTCTAAGGAATTCCTTTTCGTTTACCTTTCTGTTTACTTTTCATCTAGGGCTTGACATGACACTTAGAACACACCATTCATAAACACTACAGAGGATTGGTTAAATGCAATTCTATCCTTTGCTCTGTGGCATAAATACCAAGCATATTGACTATACTTTTCAATTAACTTGAAAGCCATTCTGTTGGCACCACTCTGAGAGGCTTCTGTATTCCTCAGGCAAGAAAGTATAAGCAAAGCATAACAATATTTTTCCCAGTAGTTGCTGCTGAACTGCTCATCTTAGAGCTTCCACAGACACAGAAAAACCTTGTGCAAAGGCCAAAGTCTATTTTTCATTTGCAAACTGTATTGACACCATTCAGAATGAGAAATAAACCTAAGAATGGAGTAACATTAAGTCTTTACTTACCATCTGTCAAGAGGCCAACTATGTTTTATATACAATATTTTCCATATATTTATCTGCCTGTGCTTTGGGAAGCTGAATATACATGATTTTTTGAATATATACATTTTATTGCATTGTTTTCAGCTATGAACCTTTGAAACACGATCATTTTTGCAGAATCAAAGCATGAGAGATTAATGAATTCATATCAGAAGATGTGTGTCCTGAAACATGGAATCAGTGGCATTTGTTACATATTTAACATATTGGCAAACAGCATAGGACTCGAGTGTGTATCAATCTTTGCTGATTAGTAATTTTTCTGTTGGACTTCTCAAGGATGAATTAAGTTAAAGGGTCATGCCCTTTAACTGGATATAGCAGAAGCAGACACAAATAGAAATCCAGAATATCAGCTTGCAGTGTGTTGTGGGGTAGCCTGGGTTGGAAATTCCGGTGCAGAAGGAAGGAGGTGAAGCCGGAACTGGCATATCCAATAAGAGGTATTACAGTTTCCGCCTCCAGAACTCATAAAACCAGGAGGGGATCTGAAGAAGCCCTCTTTTAGACTTCCAGCTCGCTGAGAAAAGACGCTGCTCTCTCCCCTCCATGCCGCCTGGTGATGTTCGCGCAGGCCATGTGGCCTGGGCTGCCGGCCGAGATGGTGCGGAGGGGGAGGGGAGGGGGAGCCCAGGCCGGCCTTTCAGTCCCTCACGGTAGCTCCATGTGAGAGGGAGCCAGATCGGCTCCTCTTGACTCCAACTGAGCTGAGACGGGCTTCATTTTGCTGTCCCAGGCCAAGGTGACTCAGAGTTGCCATCCCCGCCTCACTTGGCCGGCCCAGCCAGCTCCGTGCACAGTCCAGTGCATGAGAAAGAGCTCGGGCATGGCCATACCAGCCAGCTTCACGTGCAGCCAGGCGTGGGAGAGGGCTTGGGTCGGCCCCCTGCAGCTCAAGCGCCGCTCGGATGGAGGGCGGTGCACACGAACTCATCCCCTTCAGCTCAAACGCTGAGGATGCTGCACTTGAACAATGCAGACAGAAGTCATGTGACCATCGCCCAGCCGAAAGATAAATCAGCTTTTTTTTAATATCAGGATGGGACTTGAAAACATCCATTTTCCCCTACAGAGAAAAAGAAAGGATGAAGACACCTACAAAAGGTACAACATAAAGACTCCAAGTTAATGGATGAAGCAAAGCCTATATCCAGAGAAGGAGGAGATGAGGAGTGCCAAACTTTGAGCCTGAAATTTTTCTTGTAAAGACATGTTGATAAACTCGACTATAATATATCCTGTAATATATGATCAATGGTCATATTGTTCTAGCTACAGCCAGTGGACTAAGGTTCCTGTGTAAAGATTTCTTGCCCCGGGAATAGTAGAAGACGACCTATGTTGCCAATAATGAGGAAAGGGGATTCCGTTGCCGCTGCAATAGAAATGTTCCTCCTCAAAAGAGTACCTCAGCGACCATCATATGCCCACTGTAGTAGTCCTGGGAAAGCTACTAAAGTGGGAGGGATTTTCCAAAACAAGCAGATCTTTTCCCTCTGGGCGGCTATTTGTATTGGGGCTGAAAACCATAAGAACTATATTTCTTATGGGGGAAATCAACACAGTTAAGAAAGAGAAAACTTCTCTCCCTACATGAACTGAAAAACAGAGTATTCCAGAGGTGGTAAATTAACTACATGTTGAAGTATTGCCTTTTGTATGGTCAGTGGGAAAGAAATGGAGAGGTGGAGGGGGAAGAAGGGTGTTCTAAAGGTTTTGTTCTGATTCCTGAATGTTATTATTCCTTTTTAAGTCTGTTAATAAATTCTCCTTATATTTCTTAAAGTCTAAACCTGCTTTGCCTACTTCTAATCCTTATCTCATAACTAAAATTAAGTAATTTTAGTAAGTGTGCTGGCGTTTAGCCAGAAACTCGAATAGGCGAATTAAAACCACAACACAATTGGTGTTTCTGCCTGGTTTCCCAAACCTCAAACCGCAACACACTGGCACTCATTTCACATTACCATAAGATGCGGAACTGTGAGCTGTGGCAGCTGAGGAAACAGCCATGCCACCCATCCTCCAGCTTGTAGTTCAATTGTGGAGGTGAGAGCTGGGATTACCTAGCACGTGGCATGAATATTGCAGGAGTGTAAATCAGAACACTTAAATTAATGATACCTATGTTTTGTTCAGCTGAATTAATAGTGGCTTATACAGATCAGCTCATATTTTTATGAAACAGTCCATTGAACTCTAATTTTCTGATTTCAACCTCTGTCCTTAAATTACATTCTTGGATCATTAAAGCCCAAGAAGCTCAAAAAGCTCTCAAAATAATTGAACAAGATGAAATTCCCTTTGTGAAACTGAGAACTACCTTTGTTCACTAATTAATTTGTGGCAGTAATAACAACAGTTACAACAGGAACGAAATAGTAAAGAAAATAGTTTTGTGAAAGCAAACCTCCATGGCCACCAGCTACCTTTTTCTCTTCACCTTTCTCAAAGTAGTTTGAATTTTGCTAAAATCAGAGTGTGCAGAGTAGTATGACTTCAATTTTCACAAAAAGTAGTAATACAGCCTGCAGAGCACTGGAAAGCTTCCTTCCTTTAATCCATCTCCTTACTTATCCCAAGGTTTATAATCCAACTAATTGAGAACAAAATCAGGCCCTGAAAGGAAAAAAGCATATAACTTGTGTGTGGAACTATTCACTGTGTACACTTAAACATCAGATTACTTCTTAAGAATACCAAATAAATAAAGTTTTATCAGGAAAAATAGGCCAAGGTCTTCTGGTGTATAAAATAGGTATTTATAGCATTTGAAGAAATTTCTAATTCTTACTAACAAGAGCACACCAACCATTTTTTAAAAAGTGACAAGTCCCTGTCATTATTGAGAATTTGTACACCTGCTAACAAATGGGGAAACACAATCACAGATTCTCTAGGAGACAATAGAAAACACTTGTCAATATATGACACAATACAGAATACATTAAGAACTTGCTGCTGCTAACTTATAGTTTCAGGAGACACTATAATAATTTGATATTCAGGTGCATAACTGGGAAATCTATGGACAAGATATGTGTTGGGGTTTTTTTTTTGCAAAGAAACACAACTTTTTGTTCTCCAGGAACCTTACAGAAGAAAACAATATTATATCCCTGTGAATTTTACACAGAGATAGCTCCTTGTCTACCTTCTTAAGCAGAAAACTTTCCTAAAATTCACAAGTGTCAAAAACACAACAACAAAAAAAACCAAAAAACAAAAAACAAAAAAACAAACAAAAAAAAACACACTGAAGAAAATATTCTTACTGCCATCTTGGAAATAGATGATGAATTCAGAAATAAATTAGTCAGGGAGGTACAAGAAATAATTTATTACTCTTGAATAATCAGGCAAGATATAGCAGTGGTGAAAATGTTTGTTAGAAGCTAATTGCAAAGTGGAGTTCTCTCAGTTTGTTTTGTTTTTTCTGTAAAAAATAATTGTGTATATAGAGATCAAGGTTGTGTATATAGAGATTTTTTCATTTATCCTTTGTGGACAGCAGTGTGCTGAATACAAAATTTATTGAGAATAGCTTACAAAGGTGTAGCTGGGAGATGTGGAAAGAATATCTTTTTTTTTTACAATAAAATGTGTTACAGAAATTGATAATAGGTTTTCAACTAGAAGTGACAGGTTTGTTTCAGATGATGCATTTTATTATCTTTTCTGGATACTTCAGGGAGCTAGGGAAGTATGCTTTTAGTGAAAAATGTTTAGAAAAACAAAAGGACAACATTTCAATAAAAGAACAAAATGGAAAAAAACCTCAAACCATGGGCAGGTCAATAAAATTATTGTTTCTGTGTATATTTTACTGTCATGTCTGGTTGGTTCCCAGGTATTACCAGAAATTATTCTTGCCTTTAAAAGTAAAATCAATAATAAACCATTAACAATAAACAGTCTGCATTTCAATTTTTCCTTCTTTTCCTTCTAGTGTCACTTTTTCACTTTTTTTTTTTTTTTTTGCAATCCCATAGGAAATGACAAAACAGAAATAGATAGGCTACACATTTGAAGCATCTAGAATGAGGGTCTTCAAGAAGAATCTGGATTTAAAATGCTCAGGACAACATCTTGTCCTGGTTCCTGCCAGAAAAGGGTGACTATTTGAAGTAGCCAGATGGGGCTATTCTATACCACCTGACATCACTGATGTGGGGAGGGAGGAGAGTCTCTTCGGTGACACAGAATGGCAACAGTTTGCACATTACCAGTTTGCACATAACCAGTTTGCACATTACCAGTTTAAACGTGGGGAGCCTTTCTGGTAAACACTTTTATTAACATTGTTGCTGTTACCCTCAGTGTCTTATCCCTTTGCTGTTTCCAGTAAATTGTTCGCATCTCAACCTGTAACCTTCACCTTTTGTGCCTCCAGTTCTCCTCTCCATCCTGTCACAGGGGAAGAGAAAGTGTAGGGTGAGTGAGGGAACAGAACATTGTTTGGAGTGTTTCAACAAGAACACTAAATTGGGGAACACCATTCTGAAAGCACAATGCATTGTAAGTTCTGACACACTGATTTTGGTACACAAAATAAAACATGAATATTAATTTCTTTTTATAAGACATCATAGAATTTTTTTTACCTTTGTTTCCATGTTGTAGGAAAAAAAATGGCTTTTTCACTATATGTCCTGAGTAGCTTGAGCATCTTTTTAAAAACCTCAAAAATTATTTCACTGTGCCTAAATTCATCTACATGGAATACTGCTTTAGTGCTCAAAATCAATTTTCCAAAAACCAAGAGACAAAAATGGTGTTCAAGATTCAAATCTTGAAATAAAATACACAGTGTTCATTTTAACACTCTTTACAGTTCAATATTCAAATGATGAACAAGAGAAGAAACATCCTCTGGTGACAGTTTCTGGATGTTCAAGTCAATTCAGGACATAGCAGTTGCTGTGCTGGTTTTCACTTGCAGTAAGTTAAAATAAGGACAAAAACACCTCCACTGCAGTAGTCTTTCCTCCCTCCTGAGCACAGGGTGTAGGCAGTGAAGGAAGATGCTTTTCTTGCCAGTTTCACTCCTGTTTGAAGAGACTGTACTGACTTTTAGTCTTATTTTCTTAAGCTTTTTATTTAGCAACAATCTGTTAGTCTGATCTACTTCAAAGGGACTGTCCAGTAGATTTATGAGCAATTTGTTATGTAGACAGAAGGGAAAGAAATAAATATTAGATAACTCCTGTTAATGCTGCCTCGGCTGCATTCCATACAGTAATAAGATATGTTTGGAAGCAGGTTGTGGTACTTGATCTCAGATCTAGAACACACTACCCTCGTACCTACATTTATGCAGACATAGCCTGGGGTGTGTGAATTTCTTGGCCTCTGAGCTCCTTCCAGAAACTTTTTTAATTGATGAAATTTTTGAGGAAAAAAAGGGGTATCAGACAAAGTTATGGTGCTCAGATTTGTTCTGAAAATAAGAATTAGGCAGAGGAGAAAAACTTCATGTGTCCACTTGTTTGTAGAGCTGCTGCATGAGCTCATTATTAGCCATAGAGACTCCTACAGAAAGCATGGATATGTACTGCAGTGCAGAGCAATATTTTATATAAAGCACACTTCAATTTCTGATTAGTTTTGCTCATAATGTCACATTGCTTTGAGGAAAACATTTTCATTTAGTTTTTGGGTATAGGAAATGACAGTGTGTATCTACATAGATAAAGAGTTTAGCTGTTCTTTATCTTTAGAGTACACAGATGTGAGATACAGGTGAGGATGGAGGTTATATGTAACTCATTATAAGAAAGACATATCTCCTTTATGCATAGATCTTTAAAATAGAGGGATTTAGTCATGCCTGAGTACCAGAAACAGTCCAGTTGTAATAGCACAGAACTTGATGAAAGCGCTCATTTTTAGTCTAGTAACCTCATGCTGCATCACCACAAATAACTTCTGATTTCATTTAGGCATGATGTGTTGAAAAGTAAAAGCATTTTGCTGTGTCTCCTTGCACATTTTTCCATGTGAAACTATGAGAATATCTAGTTTTCTTTTTGTTTTGCTTATTATTCTTCAAAGGTTGAAAGTTGGTGTGAGTTATCTACACACCTACATACAAATAACTGATTCATAAAATGCACAGAAATCACACAGGAGGTAGCAAGTCTGGAAAAGGCAATGAGCTTTATAGCTCTCTATTTTTTAAGTTTATTTCTACTTCCACAATAAAGTTTGAAATTTAATCATAAGGCTGTACAACTGAAAAAGCAATAGGTCTGCAATATTTTGTCTTAAAAAATAATCACCAACTTAGTTAAGATAAATTATTTGGTTCATAGTCATTGAAGGCATAAACTCATTGCCATTCAGATATAGATTATATTTTTTGACAGAAAACGTAATCTGTAATACAGGTCTACTGGCCTTACTAAATATTTCACTTCAAATTGTGTTGTAATTATGGTTTGAGGATGGTAACAACAATCCAGATTTCCTTATAAGAAAGGACTGTATTCTTTTTGTTCAGAAATAATCCAGAAATTAATCTTGATCATTTTGGTCACATTTATTATCTTTAGTTATTTCATTAATTCCTTGGAATAGATGACTATTTCTTTGTAAATATTTTATTTACTCTTTGAATTCTTCGTGCATTTTGGTCGAGATTTGGGGGGTGAGGGTGTTTTGTTTTCTTAATAACACATCTTTTTCTACTTCTTGACAAAATTGGGGCTATATTTTAATGTAGAATTGTCCGACAGTGCGACATAGAATTATTATTATATATTATCCCAATATGGAGTAGGCTGGGGGTGCACAAGAGGTTAGAAAGGGGCACAGCTAAGACAGGTGACCCTAACTGACCAAAGGTATATTCCATACCCAGGGTTCAACAATATAAAGCTGGGAAAATAAGAACAGGGGGACATTAGGAGAGATGACATCTGCCTTCCCAAATAAATGTAACGTGCCCTGTTTCCTGGGGATGGCTGAACACTTGCCTGTCCATGAGAAGCAATGAATGAATTGCTTTGTTTGTGTGCGTGTTTGTTTGGTTTTTTTCTCTAGAAACTGTCTTTTTCTCAACTCAAGAGTTTTTCTTACTTTTCTACTTTTGACTCTTTCCCCCATCTTAATGTGGCAAGGCTGAGTGAGTGACTGGACAGGGTTAGACTACGACAATGTACTTGAACTATTTCAAGAATTTCTATTTGTTAGTTAAATGAGACTGACTCTCAGTTCTTGCTGCACAGTCCTTGCTGCACATTGTGTCTAAACTTATAAAAAGACAAGCAAAATTCAGTATCTTTTCACAGACAAACCAAAATAACAGGAAAAATTAGGAATGTCAACTGGCCTAGTGGCTTCATGGTGTCCATGCTTAGATTTTGCTATAGATGGAAGAAGCCATACAGTACCTGCAAAAATGATTCGAAAGTGGTTTACTTAGAAGCTTCTGAGCAGAATACATTCTTCCACAAAAAACACATTGATGTTACAACACATGACACCACAATGGATAATCACAAAAGAAAGAGGTGACAAGTCTGAAATACAAAGCAGATACATATGGGATATATACATAAATAAGAAGATATCCATCTTTTCAAAACCAGAAAAATAAACAAGTACTTTCTGCTCCATTGAGCATACGACAAGTTGTGCATTGACGGAGCAGAATAACTGGAAAAATATTGATGTAATCTCTGGTATAATGTAATCTCAGTAAGCTATCTTGTCTCTTCTCCTAACACTGTGTGTTGCATTTAGTCTTTTGAGATTTGTACTGAAATATGGTTTTTAAAACAGGTTGTGAAGAAAATTCTGAGTGGATGGGGCAACTTGGTAGTCTAATAGGTGTGTTCTTTGTTCTTTTTTTTTTTTTTAATTTTAATAACCATTGATTACATCTACTGTATGTGGAAACAAAAGTCCTTATTCACAATATGATCTAATTTTAACTTGAAAAGCTAACAGTTAACAAGTTTCCTCTCAGTAAAATTTTATAACGTTGTTTTGTGTATCCTCAAGTATGTCTTCTGATAATGATGTAGAAAAGAAATTTTGTATGCATCCTTTGTTTTTAGCATTTATCCAAAACACATGAGCTATTTACAGTAAAGTCCACTACTGACATGATACTAAACAGACATATATGAAAAAAGAAAAACATGAGGCTCAAAAGTTCCTCCATCTATAGAAAAATCAGCCCTTGGAAGAGTAAGTGTAAATCATCTGACTAGGTTAGAAGTGGAGGTAGCAAAGTTAATGAACAAAAGTACATTGGTTAAACTAGGAAGGAACTGATTTCTGGGGCTGCTCACCTTTCATCATATCACATTCAATAATGCAGCATAGTATAGAGACATCAAATATTTCAAGTTCACAAAACTTTCATCGAACCTGAAGTATTTTCAGTATGAGTCTACCTGGAGTACTCATGTTTCTGCTGTAAAGAACTACATCCCAGCTTGCTTCAGAAGTAATACCGTTTATCATAAAAAGAGATTGAAACCCAAAGAAATGGCCACAGATTTTCTAAAGAGTAATTTGTCACTGAGTAAATGGATCTGTAATGAATTTCAGACTTCCCTAAAGGATGAGGTAAGAGGAGCACAAACCACCCGTGTTGCCTGAGCACCGTTGGGCATCAGCTGAGAATAATTTTAGTCTGTTCTTGTAACTCTCTTGGTGGTGTCTGTGGACTACCTCTCTTAAGAAGTGGGAACAATTATCCCAACACTGAAATGACTGACATCATTGACCAATTATTAATGTATTATTTCATAATCAACAAACAGAATATTCATTAAAATTATCCCATCATCAACTGAAAATAAGCAAGGCAACATTTAAATTAGTTTGTTTTAGTGCAGGTTCTTGCCATTCTTTGATGTTACGTCAAGACCTTCTCAGTTTTGTTTACCACAATGCTCCCCTGCCCTCACCAGTTACTTCCTATGTTTCCAGACGATATCTAGGACTAATCTCTTCCAGCCAAACAGAAGAATTGTCTTGTCTGCCATGGACAGTCAAGTCTGTTTTCACATTTTGTCCTGCTTGTTGCAATTTTCAATAGGTTTGGTCTAGTTTATGCTATTGCTGAGTTAGGTTAAATTCAAATACCGCATCCTCATTTACAAAGTTGACATCTTTCTTGCGACTAGTTTTCCAAAGCCTAGAACCCAAGCTGAACAGCAGTGCTACCTGCTGGCTCTGCAAAACATGTTTCAATTCAGAGTGCACTGAAAAACCTCACCAAAATCTAGGGTTTCCCAGACAGCAATCAGAAGCTGGAAGCATCTTTCAAGGCTGGATCTTCAATACTGACAAACAATCATTACAGGAATGATTGCAACAAAATTTATATAACTACATTTGCATAAACCCTACAGATTACCCAGTCTTAAAAAAATTAAACAGTATGACATGTATAATTTCAGCTGGAAACCAGACCAAACATTTAAATTTTTACATTTTTTTCTAATTTTGTATTCCAGTTTTGTAAGCCTTCAGTTTTTATTTTCCTTGTTTCTGCTTGTGTCATCACATTAAGTAGAACTCTGAATTTCACATTTATTTAGTAGCCTTCACTCAGTTGAGCCCACGACTGCTGCACAGTAAGAAGCTGTAAAATGCTTGTACCTTTAAATGTGACATTTCAAGTAATGATACAAGAAAAAAGTTGTTGAAATTTCTCTGTATTATAGAAAGCCTTGTCAAATTAAAAAGTTAAGATTAGTTAAAGAAATTTGAAGCAGACAAAGAGTTTGATGCCTTCAGACAAGTCTTTACAAGATAAATCTAAGCATCTTTGAACTGCAGAACATCAGAGCAAGATTCAGGCCCCATGATGATGCCAGAGACTCTACTCAGAAGCTTAGAAACTCTAGATTTCATTTCTGATGTTTCTGTCTGGTTTTTATATTATTTTTGGCCATTTAAATGATTTGCATAATTGCAATTATTGTGAAACATGCTAATGCTGTGATTTGATAGTTATAGAATGTTGTGGAGTTGATTAATGATATATTAGAATAGTCACATATATTTTTCAAAGGCTAGATACATCTCAGGATTTCTCAGTGTCTTTGCTCTTTGTTATGGAGAATCAAATGAGGTTTTTCATATGGCAATCAGATCTCTTGAGAGCCAAGTCTTTGAGATGTTTTCAGCAAACTGGAAAAACTCTATTTCATATCAAATAAAAATTGGATTCAATTTCACTTCTCATGTGATTGGCACTAGCACAAATAGAAAATAATTCATTTAATGACTGAATTAAATATCTGGCAAAATTAGATAAGGTTAATGATCTGTTTTAGCCTCATATTTTAATGTGCCTACTGAGACTACTTTTCACAGAAATTTATTGTGTGTTTATTGTGCATGGAGTAAGACATAAAACAAATTCATTAATAACACATAAAAAAAACAAGTTTTCTTATGAGCATTAAATATAACTGCACATAGACACAGCCAATGCAAAAAAATCTTTGAATGAAAGTGAGATCTCAAGTTTGTTTAAATAATACATTATTACTTATTTGCATAGATCATAGTTATGGGTTCTTGTTTGCATTTTAACAAACATAGTTGCCAATAGAGCAGTAAGTACTGACAAGTTTATTCACAAAGTGCAACTAAATTATGTTTATTATGGATTTTTTAATTTCTCCTTGGAAATATGGTTTATAAAACTGAAATACATATATTTGCAATGGACAGCCTCATTTTATTGCTGTTTAGATCACACAGTACAACTTTATATATTTTAATACATTTCATAAACATTTTATAGATTATTTTTTGAAGTAAATGCATTAAAATAATGAACAGCAGTTAACATAATTCACACTAATTTTTACAGACTTTCTTTTTCTTAGTTGTTTCTGATGACATATTTTTACTGTGATCATTTAACTATCATTAAAATAGCTTAAATAAATTGTACATTCCAATAAAAAGACGTGTTTACCAATGAGTTTTTCTTCTTTTCTTTTTTTTTTTGGTGTATGTGTGAATATGTCCAGTTGCTGCTGACAGAAATCCAGGACTTTAAAGAGTCTTCATCTACTTAAAAGTTTTTACCTGACTCTAGTACTATCAAATACATTTAAACTGACTTGGCACTCTTAGAAAGGGATTGTCATAAAATCTGTACGGGTACCCAGGAATTTGTATGAAAACATTCTCCTTCAAAACCTAACACCGGTATCTCAGTCTTCAGTTCACCCCTTGGCATTAGCCTCACTCTGCTGTGGATTTTTTGGGTCACTTATATGTTTCTAAATATGTGATGTATGCATGCATCCTATACATACCCTAATATATATATATATATATATATATATGTATATATACATACCCTTATCTATCTATCTATCTATATATATACCTATGTACTGATATACGTACAATATTATATACACATATATACTGATATATGTGTGTTTATATGTGTGTGTCTATGTGTGTGCTTGTGTGTGTGTGTGATATACGTTGACCAAAGATAACTGAGGAAAATTACATTATAAAGGGGAACAACTTCCTGAGTATTTGTGATTGGTACTTCCCCAGTCACGTTCGTGATTGGGACTTTCAAGGATCATAAACTGAAACATGGGAGATTCCCGCTGAGCAACAGGGAACAACTTTTTAATGTGGGGGTGCCTGAACACTGGCACTGGTTTCCTGAAGGGGTTGTGGGGTTACCAACCTTGAATGTATTAAAAAATCCATCTGGATGAGGTCATGGGCAAATGCCTCTAGGGGTAAGGGGACTTAGAACAGATGGATTCCAGAGCTCCCTTCCAATCTCAACCATTTTGTGGTTATGTGATAAAACTCCATTTGATAGCCAGTCTTAAAACTGTGTCTTCCCCAACCTCTTGTTTTCACAGTTCTCTAATTTATTGAGTTGTGGTATAGTGTTATAATTCACAGAGACTTCAGATCAAAAGGAACAGTAGAAACTTCCTCGTGTCAGTCTTCTGTGGTTCTTCCACCAGAAAAGCCATTGGTTCTATTTGGAATCAGTACACCTAAAAAAGAAAAATTATTTCAACTGGGCTGGTTAAAAACATCAACAGTTTGGAAACTATTCAGAAATCCCTTTTGTCCTTTGTCTGATTTCCTTTTACCTCATTTTCACTCACCTAATCCAGTTTACAAAAATAGAGTTCATTTAATTAATTAAGGAATTATTTAAGAGCATGCATTTCCTGTACTTTTTATCTGGAACAAAACCCAGCCCAAAAAATTACTCCCCTTACATATAAAAACACAATTATTGTAAACAAGTACCTATTAACTCTACAGAAATGTGTGTCAAGCACTCCAGCAAGATGAAGAAGATTGTAACTCCAGGAAGCTTCAATTTATTGACAAAGTAAGATGAGTGGGATAAACGGTGAAATGATACATTCTGCAGTGTTTCAGTTGCCTAGAAATCATGTTTATTGACTGGTCTTTTTAAATTTATTTGTTTTATGATGGTACATATGAATGATAAAACAGGTGCTAAGGAAAATGGCCATAAAAGAACTAATGTTTGAAGCTTTGTTAGTCTTCTCAGGCAGGTTACATTTTATATCAATTTATATTTTTTACTGTGCTCAGATATTGCAAGCTCCATGTCACAGGAGTGTTTAAATAAACATGAACCAAATAGAAAATATTTGGGGGCTTTTAAATTAAAATATGCATCAACTCAATACCTATAAACAGATGAAACATAAGACATCTCCACCTCTCCACAGAATTCTCTGTGCAATTCTCTCAACAAATATTGATAAGTTTTAAATACTTTACCAGATATAGACTCTTTTCTTATTACTATTTTTCTTAATATACCCATGAAATATTATTCTTAAGCATTAGTTCTTCTGAGGAGCGCATTCAGACATGCAGAGTATTATGTGATACCTATGTACCTGTGGTTCTTAATAGCACAGTATTTCTTTGTGTTTATGGAAAATATCTAGCTTTCACTTGTGAATTTTGCAGCATTTGAAGCAAGATTTTGTCTCAGTTGTAGGATGCTGTGTACACTTTACATAAATTAAAATCAAAAGGGCTTTAAACTCCCTGGAATGTAATGCTTCACCCCAGCCTCATGCCCATTACCAATTTTCTTACATTTTTCCTTGAAATGATACATTAAATTAGTATTTTCAACTTTTCAACATAAATTCAACCTCTCAGTTTGAAGGGAACACTATGCATGTATAAAGAATGATAATTTTGGGGACTTCTAAAGATAACCAGGTACCACTTCGATCATCAAGAATTTTTCTGTGTTATCTTTGATTCCAAGACAGTGCACATGTGAGTTCTAAGAGCTTTTCTGAATGCTGACATCAGGTTGCTTAGAACACCAGGTTATCTTAATGGACAGAACACCTAGTATAGAACCTGTTATAGTTATTGAGGCATGTCATGCCTTTTGCTATAAATAAATAAACTATATCACACAAAAGTCATGAGGAAAATTGGAAACAAATTCCTTTGTTGGTAAATACAAAGGAAAGAAGATCCTCTGCACCAAATTCAGGATCACATCTGCAGATTTGTTCAGATTACTCAGTATCCTCCAGTATATTGAGTCATACATGCCTCAGCATACTGGAGTCAGCAATACCTGACACTTCATAATCACTGCTTTAGGAGCAGTTAGGCAGACATATCATCTGAAATACAAAATAAATTTGAGGAGGATTTCAAAAATCTCATATCTTGTTGTGAGATAACTATTGTATCCTCTTAGTTCTATTACAGAATTCCAAGGACATAATAAACACTAAACTAAAATAACTCTTTTTCCAAATATTTTTCATAAATATTATTAAATGGATGCATGTTATCACAGTATACCTTGCAAAATGAATGTAATTTACCATCCCTCTTTGCATCTTCATGGTTCAACATTTACAGCGGAAATAAATGAGAGAAGAACCTTTGGAAGTTCTCTCCTGAAAATAACAGGGTTGAAATATTCACAAAGGAGAACTTGAGGACTGTTAATTGGAGGTCATCAAGATATATTTAGTCTTGTTCCAACTTAGGAATCATTTCCAAATCTAGCTCTTACAATCAGTAAAGCTCAAATTAATTTCTTAAATTAATTTTTTAGCATATCCCTGAAAATATTTTTTATTTGTCTTTCATTCTTTTCCATCATTTATTGATCAAAATTGTTTAAAAAGGAACTCAAAATGATAGATTTTTTTAAAATTATAGAACAGTAACATATAAATGTGATAATGTATGTGAAAATAAATACTTCATGTGAACTTCTTCTCAGGGAAAAAAAATGTATTTCATTACGCTAGTGTAGTGCTTACCAAAGAAAACATAAAAATCAACATAAACTGCATCAATAGGTGATCAAATATTGCAGGATCAGGGCAGGGCTCTCCTCTTCATTAAATATTTGCAAACATAGAGCCTGACTATGCTGATACCACCTGCTAGGAGGTACACATTGCTCTGTGATACATCTCATGATAAGTCTGCTTCTTTTCAAATGCCTTATCTTGTAAACTGTACAAGGTTGTAAATTTTCTGTTATGGCAAAGTACAAAATAAAACAGAGAGTGATTCTAAAAAGACAGTATTAGCTGGAATCCTGTAGCTGAACACAATAATGGGTTATACAAGTGGAACAATATGATGAAGAATTCCCATACAGGGTCACACACATTCAGTCTGTGTTGCAAGTGACAAGACTAGGTTATTTGGAAAGGAAAGTTTCTTTCACATTTTTTTGTGTGGTGAGATTATCTATAGAAAGGCAGGATCTATGAGGAGTGAATAGCTGTTCGAAAAGAGTCCTGACAGCTTTCAGTATTGACATTTTTTTCTCCCAGGTCTTTAAATGACTGCTCAGTTTCTGGCTTTTGTCAGGTGGATGCTCATACACTCATCAGCTAACCTGTGGCATTCCAGTGCTCTCTGCCCCTGTCAATAATGACTCCCAAGCCTGGCAGATACTGCTGATTTCTCCTTTACTCCTGTACTGGTAATTTTCTTATTTGAAATAGCTGCTCTCATCTCTGTATCTGGAACACACCGAATTTTCTTCAGTGCTCTTCCCCTGTAGCACAGGAACCCTCTTCTCTCATGCCATTCACTGCTAATGTCCCTCCTCTACTGTCTTGCTCTAATGAGCTGTTTGGTTTCCTGATGTGTGATGACTGTTACTATCAGATTTCCAGTTTGTCACTTCCAAAGATTCACATGAACATAAGAACCCACTTTGAAATATCTGTGTTTGGCTAGTTGCAGATGTGGATATTACTGTCTGCCTAAATGGGTCATTGTTTGCTGTAAAAATTTAGTATTAGACACCTTGTTCTGTAGGCTAAAGATTGTAATGATCTTTGAAATACAAGTTTACGAATTTCAGAAAGGTTTGCACCTTTCACCTAACTGAAAGAGATTTTATTAGGGATCCCTGTACTTTAACTGCTTTTTAATTATCGTTTGCAGGCTGTTCTAAAGTTGGATTTCTAATGTATCAAATGTAACATTTATTAATTGAATTTGGGATTGATGTGATGCTCACGAAACCAGATTGAGGAATCTAAACTCAGTGTGTAAAGTGGATGCTTTTTCACATTGAGAAAGAGATTGGACACGAGTCTACAGTCACAGAGTGATTGTTCAGGGCCTTCTTATTATGTTTTTTTTTTACAGGTGATTTAGGAACATGCATTTTCCATGATGTATAATTACAAGCAAGAAGCAGTATTATCTTGACATCAAGTCAATGAGCTATTTTCTAAATTTTCTTTCAACTTCAACAAGGCACAGTAAGTCAGAGTTCTCCACATGGAAGCTGCTACTAGAAATCAGAAGCATGTAGCTTGTGCAGCATTTGTTCCATAAAAAAAATAGTCAGACAAGAGGGTTCTAAATAGTGAAATATCAAGAAAAGAACTCAGTAGATATAGGGTGTTGCTCACTTAATCTGTGTTGCTGAATTTTTCTCTGTAATGAAATGCTCTTCTTGAAATGAAATAATTTGTATTTTAAGAGGGGAAAATTAAGTCACTGAGTACCCAAAGGTTTATAATAATTTTCTCCATTTACTGTGGGGTATATGTGGTCAGTGTATTATTGTGGTTCCACTAAAATGAAAACCTATCATCAGGTAAATAGCTGCTAAGTTAAACATCTTACTAACGGCCGCGACTCAAACACTTTCCTGGGCAACCTGTTTCAATGCCTGACCACTACTTCAGTGAAGAAATTTTTCCTAATACCCAAGCTAAATCTCCCCTGGTGCAACTTGAGGATATTTTCTCTTTTTTCCTTGTTACTTGGGGGGAGAGACTGGCCCCCTTCTTCACTGTATCCTCCTTTCAGGCAGTTGTAGAGAGTGATAAGGTGTCCCCTGAGCCTTCTTTTCTCCAGGCTGAACACCCCCAGCTCCCTCAGCTGCTCCTTGTTGGACTTGTGCTCCAGATCCTTCACCAGCTCCATTGCCCTTCCCCAGATTTGCTTTAGTCCCTCAATGTTTATCTCATAGTGAGGGACCCAAAACTGAACACAGGATTTGAGGTGTGCCCTCACCAGTGCTGAGTACAGGGAGACAATCACACCCTTTTCCTGCTGGCCACACTATTGCTGATGCAGGCCAGGATGCCACTGACCTTCTTGGCCATCTGGGCACAGCTGGATCATGTTCAGCCACTGCCAACCAGCACCTCCAAGTCCTTTTCTGTTTCAACCCATTGATTTTTTCTGTCCAGATCCCTCTGCGGACTGTTCTTACCCTCACTCAGATACTCCCAAGCAAAGTGATCCCACCTGCTAACTTAAAAAGGGTGTACTCACTCGCCTTATCCAGATCATTAATGATGACTGCATTCAGCAAAAGATGTAACTAAATGCTTCAGTTCGAAAAACGGACATGATTTTTTTTTTAATTAAACAGAAAAAAAATGGACAAAGGATATCTGATAGCCTTATGCTCAGATTGTATTTAGGAGACCTGTCAAACACAGTATTCCAGTTTGCAGGATTATATTTATCCTCAGTGTAAATCTGGAGCCTTTTGATTTTTCATCCAATGTAAAAAATAGTTAGCTCTTTAGACATGCCAGACCAGTGCCATTATTGAAGTGTTGGAAACTATGATAACACAAAAAACAAAACTTCAAGGTGAAAGGCAAATTGATTTGCCCTCACTATTCTGTAAAATACCAGAGCCTTTTCACCACTGAGTCTGTATTTAGCAAGGAAACATTTCAGTCATTAAAAAAAAGATGTAATAAGGGCAACCTGCTCTAGAAAATGTGGTTTTTTTCCAGGGTTTGGTCATGTCCCAGTGAGAAAATTTAGAGTGACCTATTTATTAACTGGGGAAAAATATTTCTGGACTAGTTTGAACTCTGAGTTACCTGAATGTCTCTTTTTGTAAACTTCCAGACAAGAGTGGTGGTAAGCTGACAACTTAAAAAAATATTTTAAAACTTGCAGTACTAGATCATAGCTACTAAATGACAATAAGGATAATTTTGAGAATAAAAAATATAGTCATATTTTTCTTTGAGAATCAGAAGATAGAGAAGGTGATAAATGGAAAGAATTTCTTTTTAAAAAGCTGTATCCCTGGACTCATAAAAACTAAGGAATCAATTTCAGGTTAAATTGCTCTTAATTGTTTAATTCAAGATGTCTTGACACATTGTTTATGCATTTTTAATACATCTTTAACTTTCAGGTCCCTTTTAATTCCAAACATGTATTATAAAAATAATTTTGCTGTGTGTTTCTCAGTATTGCTATTTCTGTAGGAAAAGTGCAGCTTCCACAGTAGCATGAGCAGTAACAGAAACGTGTACTCTACTACGGCTGCCTCCATGAGGGCTGCAAGCCAGACTTCATAATTCATAAAAAAGATGTCTTACAAAGAACATAGTTCTGGGAAGTATTGACTCATCTGTGCAGACCAGTTAGGGGCAGGTATGAGATTCCTGTTGTTTGAATATGAATCAGTCATAACCTAGAAATCATTAAATTTGTCTGGTATATTGCCTAAACTAACAGTTTTCCTTTAAAAAGAAAAAGAAAAGCACATAAATAAATTGCGCAGCCAAAAGTTGAGTCCAATTTTACCTAAAAATACTAGTTCAAAAAAAGTTAAGTACACAATTTCCTAAATTGGGTCAAAAAGAACCAGTATCCTGATTCATGCAAAGTCAATATATTTTAAAATATGACTTTAATAAAACTATTAAAGTTCCATGCAAAACAGCTTAAGCAATCTCTATGTTCTTTCATTAGAAGCTAACAAAATGAATGCTGCTCACAGGAATCATTCTCTAAAATTCATTATCCTCTCTGCATTCTTTCCACAGCCCAGAATTTTTATCATGTGTTGAATGTCTGCTGGCATTTAATACTCATTATCTGAAAGCAAATATCTTGAAGGATTTTAGAAATGATCCTAATGACATCCTTAGATTTTAATGGAAGACAATGAATGAATGTTCTAGCAACTTTATTGTGAAGGGCAATCATATGAGAAATATGTAGAATTTCTAAAATGCATTGACAGATTGATTGATGAGATATGGTGAAATTGCTCAGGAGAGCTGCAGAGAATACAGTGTCATTACCTGCTAATAAATCGACTGGAAATACCAAAGGAGCTGCAAGCCAAGCCTGCAATATTAGTCTAGTCAATGCCCAGATTTCTACTTTTATTGATTTTTAGAAATGATCATCTGTTCCAGCTTGGGCATGACTGTCAGCATGGTACTGAAACTGTTATCTGTGATAACCTTTTGCTGAGGAAAACAATGAACTGAAAAATGTCTCAGTCACCTTTAATCACCATTTACTCTTCAGTTCCTACGCAGGAACACATTAAGCCACAACAAGATGTAGTTCAAGAACAGCTTTGGCCATCTAAACAGCCTGCTTTTGAAGTTGAATTCCAAAATATTTTGTTTCTCAGCCTTTTATGAGGTGTCATGTTTCTTTTTTTTTGTTTTAATGAATTGATTAATCTAAACTGTAATTTAATAAATGTAATAGAAAACAGGTTTGTATGTTTTCTTTAAGCAAACAAATTACTTAGTTGACCACCTCAAATGTGGGTGTTACAATGTTTTAACCTGTACAAAATTCATCAAATTTCATACAAGTTTTGATTTTGGCATTTTGCATTAACATGGGAGTGTTTTTTCAAAACAAAATCTCTGTGTTTTTCTTGATCTTTGCTTTTATTTTTATGACTTATTATTGTCATGGTTTCACCCTAGCCAGAAGCCAAGCACCACTGTCACTCAGTCTCTTCCCCCACCAGTAGCATCAGGGAGAGAATTGGAAGGGTAAAAGTTAGATAACTTATGATTTTAGATAAAGGCAATTTAATAGGGAAAGAAGTTAATTCACTGCTTCCCATGAGCAGGCAGGTGTACAACCATCTCTGGGAAAGCAGGATCCCCTCATGTGTAACTGTTTTTGGGGAGACAAACACCATTACTCCGAACATTCCCCCTTTCTCCTTCTTCCCCCCCTCTTTCTATACTGAATATGAAGTTATATGGTCTGTAATATACCTTTGGTCAGCTTGGGTCACCTGTCCTGGCTGTTTCTCCTTCCAGCCTCCCAAGTACCCCCAACATCCTTGATGTGTGTGTCAAGTAGGGAAAGCAGAAAAGGCCTTGGCTCTGTGTAAGCCCTGCTCAGGAACAACACAAACATCTCTTCATTATCAACCTTGTCTTCATCACAAATGCAAAACTCAGGCCCATACCAGGCACAGTGAAGAAAATTAACTCTACCCCAGCTCAAACCAACACATTTATTTATATTTATCCTACTGTATCTGCTGAGATAAACTGACTTACTTCATTGTAATCAGCCTTAATCTTTGCCAAGCTTCAGGGGGCAGGAGATCCATTCTGAAAACAGAGAATTTTAACAGCCTCTTGATAATATTCTTTCTCCTGCACTGTGCTGTTTTATCAGAAGTTCAGTGAAGCAGAGCCTGACCTGATATCTGCAAAGAAAACATTGGGTTTAGATCAGTTAGAGTCAAGCAACACTTGTATGTCATTCTGTGTAGATTTTTCTCTTTGTTTTTGAGTTTGTTCTGAGTCCCACCTGGATACCTTTCACTTCCTAAAACGTCCCTTCCTCAATATTTTTCTTCTGTTCTGAAACATGACAGGCTCACATAACAAAACCTTACTTAATTATTTTCTACAAGAAAAATAGAACACATATTTGGAGAAAAACCTAACCTATGACCTAGAAAAGAAGACAGAAAAATATCTCTCTGGGAACTGTTTAGGGACCAGCATTAGACACCCAAGGTTAAAGTATCTGCTGTGGAGCAGGTCTGGCCACCTCATTCCAAGGCCTCCCTTATAATATTAATTTCATATTTTCCTCTTACTGAGGATTTGGATACAGAAACATTTCCAACACAGTGCAGACTGTGATTTTTAGGACATGCCATAACCCACGTAAAGCAGCCTCTCTTAGAGCTCAAAAAATACAAGTAGAGACTGGATAAGCTGTCTTCCCCAATCTATCCTCCTCATCAACCCAAGAGGGATACTCCTCTTTAAATGTGACCACGTGGGCTGGATTTTTGCCACACTTATGAGCAATGCTAATTAATTTATCTGTTGATTTTTATTTATTTTGTAAGTTAATTATGGTTTTAAATATTGGCCCTGTTAATGCACATACACAGAGTAGAACTGTGTATGTATTCCCATAATAAAACCTTGTTTTAAGGTTTTCTATCTCAAGCACTGAAATGCAATTTAGATGCAACCTGACATATGTGAATTTCATTTTGGGAAGAATGGTTTACATTTGTTGTGACTGCTGTGATTTGTTTCTTTTTCTAATTATTTATAGGCTGATTAAGTGTTTCTTCCTCATTTGCAACCACAGACATGCACAAGAAATTGCCGCATGCTATTTAATAAGAAATATAACCTTTTCAGTACAGAATCTTACTTTGTGTTCTTCATAGAAAGAAATAAACTCCTTGATTTAATGTATTGTAATTGGTTTTCCTTAGAAAAAGGATTATTATTTTATTACAGATCATCAGATATAATTGGCATATTCATTTTAAAAGCAAAACCAATCAATTTCTGTGTCTTTTTGACAAATGGAAATGCTGTCAAGATGGTCTTTTCCCTCCAGTTGTGGTAGCTTGACCTTGGCTGGACACCAGGTGCCTACCAAGCTGCTGTATCATTTCCCTTCCCAGCTGGACAGGGGAGACATGGAAAATGACTCATAGGTTGAGATAAAGCAGTTTATGAAAGAGAAAACAAAATCTGCATTAGCACAAACAAAGAGAAAAAAGTGGTTTATTCTCCACCCAACACACAGATTGATATGTTTTCATTAACTACTATCACCCATCCTTATACAGACAGACATTACTTTCACATTTCATGGGCTTCCTCCACACGACCAGATATCCAAAAAAAGGCCATGACTTGCATTCCATCAGGATGGGTGGTCAGGACAGGAAAAGCAGCACACACTGGCCCCTCTGGGGTCATCACTGGACTCTCCTTGCTCTTACGAAATTCGTTCTTTGCTGGTTCGTGTGATTCCTGCTACTTTTCTTCATGCCATGTAGAGATGGGCTTGTGACCAAGAGGTGGGCCTCACCATGAAGGCCATCACACAGGTTATCCATGAATGTGAAATGCGCTGCAATGGAAATACCCATGTAATTGAAATCTCATTGAAATAGATGGCGGTGGCTGGGTTAGAGCTTGGATAGAGCAGCTTGGTGCACTACTGGCATCCAGCTAAAGTCAAGCCACCACAACAGTCAAGACCCCTTTTTCCATTTTGAAAAGGAGAGAAGACGCTGTTTGCCATGCACTGCAGTATTTGTTTGATGAGTGAACAGCAAATTACAAACAATTAGTAAATGTTATACCATAATTCCTCATATAGATCATCATTAACTTCACAAGTTGGGAAACCTACCAGTCCTCAATCACAGTGTAATTAATTTTGACCCCTACTTAAAAAGGAAAACATCTGAAAAAAGAAAAAAAAGAGATTGTGTATGAACAAAGAATAAGAAAATCATTACTCTGACAACGGAATATGCCTTACAGAGGGTGATCTTGGAACATCAGAATTGACCTTGGAAGGCAAAAAGACACATATATATGTTTTGTTTGTTTGTTTGTTTTTTTAATCTTCCTTCCTATATATTTTCCAGCTGAAAAATTTGAAAGGTAGATTTTGTTGCAGAAAATAAAAAACAAGCCCTCCAAAATAAAACAAAACAAAACTTGCCAAAACCCAGCACACACATCTCATTTTTATTTTTGATAATTGCAGTTGGGCTTCTTTTTGGTCAGCATTTTCGTGATCCAACTTGCAACATGATTGTCACTGATGACAGATGGTGTCTGTTTATGAAAATGTAAAGGTGTTTATTAATTTTTCCATGTACAGTGGAATATGTTGATAAAAAAAGAATCCTCAAAGTTAAACACCTAGAAATTAAGTTTGGAAATTCTTAAAATGCAAAAATATGTCCTGCCTGTTAAACATGATCAAACTTTGCATTTTCTTTTAAAGCAAAAAACATCTCCCACATGTCTGAATGTGGTACACTCAGGTGAGAATTTTGTGACTGCATTGATTTCAGCTGAGATAGAGTTTATTTTTTTCATAGTGACTTGTGTGAGGCTGTGCTTTGGATTGGTATTGAAAACCATGATGATAACACAAAGCTGTTTCAGGTATTGCTGAGCAGGGCTTACACAGAGTCAAGGTCTTTTCTTCTCCTCACACCACCCATCAGTGTGGGAGCCAGGATGCACAAGATGGTGGGAAGGGACACTGCCAGGACAGCTCCCCTCAAATGCCCCAAGAGATATACAGAGAATCACTGAATTAATGAGGCTGGAAAAGACCTTAAAGATCATTGAGTCCAGCCTTTTTACTACCAACTACTTTGCACTATCTTTTCAACTACATCATGGCACATTCCAGACCATATGGCATCACGCTCAGCATATGAAGCTGGTGGAAGAAGGAAGGGGATGATGTTCAGAGTGATGGCATTTGTCTTCCCAAGTCATTGTAATGAGTGATGGGGGCCCTGCTTTCCTGGGGATGGCTGAGCACCTGCCTGCCCATGAGAAGTGATGAATGAATTCCTTTGTTTGCTTTGTCTGCGTAAGCAGCTTTTGCTTTCCCTATTAAACTGCTTTTATTTCAACACTCGGGTTTTCTCTGTTTTACCCTTCTCTTTGTCTCCCCTGTCCCACTGTGGGGAGAGTGAGCACATAGCTGGTGCAACTGAGCTGTCAGTCAGGGTTAAAACATGAAAGTGGTACACTGCCATTTCTATAGCTTTAAAAGGATTTTCAATACAAACATTTTCTCTAGGAAATTTTAGTGCTGCACATGATTTTCTAAAGAGTGAAGGAATTGCTGAAATAAATTTTTGTACATGCTCAGATAAATTAGACATGTTAAACATAAACCTGGCTAGCTAAATGGTCTTTTGTTCGCTTTGAGATATATATATATATATATATATATATATATATTAGATACTCGTATTTGTACATTCAGCCTTTGAAACACAGTTCTGAGACTAAACGTCTAGGAAGCACAAAATGGCAAAGAGGGTGTAGACATTATTAGTACACCCATATGGTTTTGGAAATAGCCAACATTATGTTGAGATAGATAGATAGATAGATAGATAAATAGAAAGATGATAGGTAGATAAATAGATAGATAGATAGATAGATAGATAGATATGCAGATAACTGCACAAAGTGGAAGTGCAAATATATATTCTTGAACACAAATGAGGATAGGATATGAATAATTGTACCATGTGTGTATGGAATGTTTAATATGTCTATCACATATAATTTTAAACTTAGTAGTGAAATTTGCATTAGCAGACTGCAAATGACAAATGTTTATCCCTTCTTTATGCTTTGCATTTCTTCTATCAAAGAACTCCTCTTGCTAGCAAGCAGGATGTATTACATGCATACAGAAAACCCATCAAAATAGTAAAACAAGAATTCGGCTGTCAAAATAAAGCAGAACTGTTCTGGAACAGAAGCAGGGTTCATAAACAGTCACTGTTTGTGTACCAGCTTGTGCTTCATATGCAGTCTTGTCATTCTCATGTTACAGCTCCTTAGGAAAAAAAAAAAGAGCATCATAAACAGTTATAGTTAAAAAGCAAGCACTTGAAAAGAGTGCAGAGATTCAGCAATCAGCAATACACCTGAACAAGAGTAGAACAGTTTGTTTCGCAAAAGCAATAGGTAAATTCATCTATTCTATAGTGGCAATTTGAATGCTTGTAAGAGCAATTAAATGTCAGAATTGACACATATCAGTACAGCACTCTTTTGGCGTTCCAAGTGGACCAGGGAAATTCTCACTGTGCTACTTCCTATGAAAAGAAGCCCTGTGGTCTTGCTCGAGCTCTGCAGTCACCTACCAGCAGTAAACCCCAAAGAGCTATGTGAGGCTGTGTCCTGAATGTGACAGCCTTGCACAGTCTACAGTGGGCAGCTCCTGATCCTGCCTGTCATGTCAGGACTGACTGACTACTTTCATTTTGGTCAAAACTGAATGAACTTCTCATCCTATGATCCTAAACACCAGGATAGAAAGAAAGGTTTTAAACTCTTTCCTAGTTATTCTAAAGTGTTTTATTCATTAAGAAATAACATAGTATCAAAGAAAATATAAGTTCAGTCTGCTATTTGTTGTTCACCTCTTGTGATGAACAGAAGGGGCTCCCACTTATTGCCAGAATACAGACCTTTCTGCCACTAAGTGGCTGTCTTAGATCTACTTAAGCAGCAAACTTTGCATAAAAATTTAATAAATCCTGAAAGATGAGAAAAAAAGCACACCACTCACTGGCTAGATAAATTTGATAGAAACTTCTATAAAAGTTGTCTAGTAGAACTTTGTAATGTGCTTCAAGAGGCAATCAAATTACCTCCTAAGCACAAGAAAAGGTATCTTTCCCATTGTCTTGGGTTAGGCCAGAGAGGTCAAAATCTAGGAAGTGATCTGGGTTGCAGGAATGCAGTAAGAAATACAACTTCTTTCCTGCGAGAGAGAGAGCCAATAATCAGGTAGTTTTAAGAATTGATAGGTAGGTAAACCAATTACAAAGTTGGTCCGCTTTCAAGGAAAAAACCATATATAAGCAGAGACTTTCTGACGCTCTTCCTCTTTGGACCTGCTGCTGCTGTGTAGAGAGGAGCAGCTCCTGCTTCTCTCACTGGTAAGGCCCCCCCCACCTCCTTCCGAAGGAGGGATGGGGGGGGGAAGGGAGGTTTTACGGCAGCCGTGCCGCTGCAGCCGGGCAGGCATGGGGGAGGAACGGCTGGAATCTTCAGCAGATCCAGCTCAGCCGGTGTGCCAGCTACACGAGAGGGAGAGCCAGGCCTCTGCTCCGGGCCAGGCAAAGACCAAGCCGGACTCTATCTAGCTCGGGCCAGGCCCTGCCCTGTCACCCTAGGCCTAGATGGCCCCAGCAGGCCGAGCCAGCTTGGCCGAGCCAAGCAGAGACTCTGAGAGCGTCTGGCATTCAGCTCAGACCTGTTCAAGCAGCCCGGTAAAGAGCACGTGATCCTCACACTGCCGGAGAGAGAGAGACAGAAATTAACTTTCTCCATGCCTGGACTAAACTCACAGACACCCATCCTTCCTCGCAGAGAGAGGAACGAGTGAGGACATCTACATAATGCAGCGCAGAGACTTTACAGTCAGTGAAGAAAGCAGAACTGATACTAAAAAGGGGGTGCATGGGAAGTTGCTTCAAGAGTGAAGCTGAAAACTCTTTTGGAGAACCATGGTTGGGGACTGAGCTAATAAATTCTCTGTAATATATGAAGATATAGTCCAAAGGGGGATGTGAGGTTCTTATTGCAGCCAATGAACTGAAATACCTAAGTACAGACAAGTAAGTGTTGAAAAAGTACAGCCTGATGAGAAACTAGAACCAAGAGAGAGGAGAGGCTGTGATCCAGAGCCCTAGTCCCGGGGAGAATGCTAGAGAACCTGAGTTGTCAAGAGAACCTGTGTTGCTGAGCACAGAAAAAGGGATTTTCTTTGTTGCTGCAATTGAACTGAGCATCCTTAAAACAAGTACCCTGTAGACTGTTCATAACCCACCATAGTGGCTGTAGGAAGGCTACTGGTGTGGGAGAGATCCACCATTAAGCTAGACTTTACTCCGGGCGGCGGTTAATGGTGAGGCAGAAGACCCATAAAAACTGTATTTTTCTTACAGAAGATCCATGGTGTAAGCAAAAGAAACTTCTCTCCCTGAATGAACTAGAACAAGAACTGTTTCTGAGGTGGTAAACTGACTGGAGGTCAAAGTGTTGTCTTTTGTATGTTGTCAGAGAGAATGAAATGGAGATGTGGGGAAAGAGGGGTGGTCTGGGGAGTTTGTTCTGTTTTTTTTTTCTTGAGTTTTTTTTTTTTTTCTTTTTTTTCCCTTTGTCTTAGATATATTAATAAAACTTCTTTATACTTTATAAAGTTTGAGCCTACTTTGCCTACTCCTAATCCTTATCTCACAACAAACAATCAAGTAAATTTAAGTAAGTGTGCTGGCATTTAGCCACAAACCTGAATAAGCAAACTAAAACCACAACACCCATGAATACCCCTACTTGTTAAATATGCTATTTCTAAATTTGATGAGTGAGTTTCTTCAAATATTTTTTTGACAAGTTCAGCTGTGGCCTGTGGTGGGGCCCCTGGAGCCACTGGAACTGGGTCCAGCATGGGGCAGCTCCAGCTGCTCTGCACAAGGGCTGACCCTGCACCCCCAGTGCTGCTGCCAACTTAGGTACCTGCAAATGGTACAATACTGCTTTCCAAAATTTGGTAATTTGTCAATATTTGAGATGCTGGAATTTGTGCACTGCCAGAGGTCCTGTAACAAATTTTTTTTGACTGAAACATGAGAGCACACCCAGAAAGCTGAACCCACAATACTGACTGGTACTCAGTTTTTCCTCCAGCTGTATCTCTTTCTGACCATGAGAGTAAGTGGATATACTGAAATGGGAGAAAAATTTTCTTTACTGTTCCTTTTGATCCATCCAGGATAATTTTCCCCTCTCTCCCACTTTTGTCTTATCCCTCTCTGAAGACAAATCTGATTTTGGGGAGATTTCAAAACCAAGTTTCTGGGCTCAGGGATCTAGTAAGAAGAATTAATATCTGAAGATGAATATGACAATCTGGTCCCTTATTTAATTAAATCATGGTTGTTTAATTATCACAAGCTCTTTCATATTTCTACTCACTTTTTGAATGCTTATCTATAAATCATAACTCAAAATATTTTGGTCTTGTGTAATTTATCATGCTTTGTATTTTTACTGAAGTGGAAAGATACTTACTCAACAGATGAACTGGCTATGCCTTTACTGATAATGACAGTCGCAGAAGAAAAATATTATTAGGAAACATAGAACAAGAAGCCTTAATTAGCCTAATCTTCATTATAATTATCACATTTCAATGTAGCTTTAAAAAACATGCAGATTTATGTTACAGCAAGATTTCTCATGTTACAGTTCATTGTCTTTTGATGGGCTATAAATCAGTATGAACAGGTTGGTAAAAATGTCCCAAGAAAAATAAAGAAATAAAAATACAAAAATCCCTCAAAACAAGTATCACAAGTTCTTATTCACCTCTTTATATACATTGTTAACTTCAAACATGAAAAATATTATGCACATATTTAAAAATCTTTTGGAAATAACTCCAATCAGTCTGGTAATAAAAATGTCTATTGCATCTTGTAGTAGACAATCTTTATTTTTTCTCCACAAACAGCATATGGCTTATTGCATTTTATATGGACTGAAATCCAATGGATATTACTATTTACTCAAAGCATCTATGAGCTATTCACTCAATGAAAAACAAGTTAAATTACAGTACCATCACTGACTTCTTGCTACTCACAAGGGTCCCCAGCAATCTGATGCATGAAGATGATAATAGTGCAATAGGATAACCTGGAATGTGATGGCCTATGGTTATTTCGTGTAATCAGACACGAAAAATGAAGGTTAATTTTCTTTCTCTTTTTGGCAATTTCCTTGATTAAAATGACTGGAATTTTCTGTCCTTACCACTTTCAAGATGAACAGTCTTTGCAAACTGAAATTACCAATGATCATAAATCACATAAGGGGAAAATGCTGTGAAGTTTTCAGTCTCTAGAATTGTATCTATGTAATTACCAAGTCAGCAACTAATGCCAATGAAGGTTTTATTACAAATATTGCATGTGGAAAACATACAATAAATACTGAAAAAAGAGTTCTCAAGAAGTCTTTGATTATTCTTTCCAAGGAAGATTAAACTTCACGTACAGTTACTGGTATCTTTATATTTTTATGGAAAGGCTGGAGCAAAGGGCTAACTGGAGAGTGGAGTTGAACAGTTGCTGTAAATAATGAGAGTTTCAGACTCTAGGTCTGGATGGGTGGATAAAAGAGCCTGTGCTTGAGCTGAAATATAACAGCAGCTCCAGATTTAGTGGTCAGTTACTTCAATTACTGTTGAAGAAGTAGGCAGGCAAGGAACTTCACAACTCTTATTTAAACTCCAGCTACGGGATAAATCTTCATAATCTCTCCTAGATTATGTAGATAATGTCAGAAATAAATCTTTCTAAGTATTGGAGATGGGAGGATTTTAACCCCTAACCACTCCACTACTATCACTTCAATGTTAGAATAAAATTAAAATTGGAGGTTATCCTTACTCCTACTTATCAAAAGACAACTCAGCCTAGAACGGTTCGCAAAACTACTTGTGATGCTTCTCTCAGCATAGAATAGTGCGTCTTCTATGTCCACACATCACAGCCTATATCTCTACCGTCATGAGCTGCCCCAGATATTTTCTTGTTCACCTCTTCATGTTTGAAGCATCAGCTTGCCATGATTCCATCAGATCCAGCAAAAGTGAGCTAACATTTTTACTTTTCTGCTTACAAACATCTCAGCATACTGATACCTGATTCTGTACCACTATAACATCTTATCTTTTAAGGAAGTTTCTTAGGCTATGAGGAATGTTATGAAATGGATGAAAGTCTCTGCTCAGGAAGGCAGGGATAGCACATCTGACTGAGGAAGGTTCCCACAAGAAGGAGGATCTTGCATACACCACAGTGTTGTCTGCTGTGGAAATGAATCACTTGGATGGGTTGGGCCCTTTAGTGTGAGATTCAGATATTCAGAACACCAAAGGCTGCACCCCAAAATGAGTGTGAACATTCCCACACTTTTTCTATGGCCAACAAGAGTATCTTCATCTGTGTTTCTGCATATTACACTAAGAAGAAATTGAAACGGTATGGAAGATGTTAAAATTTATTTTAACTTCTAGCTATGATGCTTGTCTATTGTATTGTTCTGATTATGAGATAATAGAAGCAAATGAACACAGGAAAAATAAACTCTTTTTATGCACACATACTTTGCAATGACCAGAAACAATGAAACATACAGAAAAAGTCATATTGAATGAAAAGCCATTTCAAAATATAATGATCTTGAAAGAAAAAATATTAATAAGATGCCAGCATTTTTATGGAAGCGAATATTAATTTTTGATGCTGTTAGCTGTTATCCATCCCTTGATATAAAAAGCTTAATGATGCAGAGAAGTTTACACAAGCCTTTTGCAAGAGGCTGTATTGGATCAATAGCATAAATGTTGACACATCTATAGAAACACATGGGTGAGGAAATAAATTACTTCAAGTTAGGGTTGCCACAACAGAAATCAAAGGATTCATCCAATCCTTAACAGTCCTTTTTTCTTTGCGCTTTACGATGTGTGCTAACTTCTGTTCTGTTCAAAAGATTGCTTCTTTGTGTTGTTGACATGATTTAGGAATGGTACTCCTCAATTTAGTTCTCCCAAGGCTCTCTAAAGCCATGGAGCCCCTTACTCATTCCCCCACTCCTCTTCATTCCCACCATCACCCCTTCCACAGGTGTCTGGGAAGAACTGGAGGCACAAAAGGCAAAGATCATGGGTTGATGTAAGCATAATTTACTGGAAACAGCAATGATGTAAGAAAATTAACAGTAACAGCAACAATATTATGAACAAAATGTGTAAGAAAAGGAAAATATTCACATGCAAAACCTATGACAATGAAACAATACCAGATGGCTCCCCCACCACATTTTCTTGATCAGCAGGAACTCCTTTTCCCTGGAAGAGAGAGATTCCCTTCTCCCACCCCTGGCCATGACACAAGGTGGTACATAATTACCTCAGGTTCCTGGCCATGCCACCTCCCAGCTACTGCAAAATGAACCCTATCCAGGCCAGAGCCAGGGCAGTTATCATGGTAGTTGCACAGAGAGGGGCGTGTAAGCATATGAAGGAACAAGAAATTTCATCTGAGGAAAAATTACCAATGTTTGTGCAGAGAAGCTTCTAGAGCATGAGGGCAGGATATCCATGAAGAGATGACATTGAGTGTGTGAGAAACACAGCCAGAACTGACTTAACAGTACAGCAGAGAACAGGAAAAGTCTCAGTAAATCAAGATGCTCTAGCAGGGCATCAGAGGGAACTCAATGATAAATACCACCAGGGGATGAAGAAAGATGTATGTAATTTCTTCTGGAAACCAGAAAATCTCCAAAAGACTGCTGGCCCACATAGGAACCTGTAAAAAAGAAATTAATAGTGATGATGGAAACGTAGAGAGAAGAATTAACCTCCTTCACTGGGTCACTTTTTCCAGTCGTCTTTTTTTCTGTGTCAGCAGGATGGAAACAATTTAAAACAGAGAATAATTATTTATTTACTGATATATGCAGTAGATAGGTAGGAGGACCATGTCACTCTGCCAAGTATTAGCACCATTGCTCTGAACATCTCCCCACTACGTTTTGCATTGTGCTTTTCTGACTGGACTCTCAAATAGTATCATACTCCTGGTGTCAGATTTTCCCTTACTAAATACCCACAAGATCTCCTAACTGTCCATTAAGGCTGTCTGTTTTAGGTGTCTTTTCCAGCTTGTCTCATTGTATACTTTCTGATTCTTTCCCTATTCCACACTTGACCCTTTCTTGCTCCCATGAGTTAAAGATTATTTCCTTTAACCTTTTGGTGACTACTGGGGCAGACTTCTGTGGGGGCAGGAAGGGAGGATGCATATAGAAAAGAAACTGGTAGTTTCATGAGAAAGCATCTAGTAGTGCCCTACTCCTGACCATTCCTTCTATAGCTGGGGCTGTAGAGCTTTCTGAGGAGACCTTAGTCAGGCTCTGGAACATTGTCCCTGAGCTAAAACATGGGAGATTTCTGAGAATATATAGCATATCTAAGGGTGTCTGATAAAGGCTGTATTTGCTGTAAACACAGCTGCTGTTGTCATTGCTTCTTCTGAAGAATGCAAATTCAGTCAATGTGATTAGATGCTATCATCTGTTGTAAAAGCATATCTGTGATATGCTTCATGACAGAGGGCAGCAATTCTCTTGCCCAAACACAGATATCCAGTGCCACTTAAGGTGCTCTAGGTTGTCTGAAAAATCCTCACTGGGCTAGTAGGCACAGCCAAGAGAAGACCCACATCCTTGTGGAGAACCAGCTGGGCGTACACTAAGGGTGCAGAGAATTCATAGTGGCACAATGTATAGGTACTTGAACAGGCTCAACACTTCCTAATGATCCCTGATCTGTGAACTATTGTTTGCACTGTTGGGAAGAGTCTGCTGTAATCATTGAGGAATAAACTGTTCTTTGTGTAATTTGCTTTTATTGCATCTGTTATCAGTTTAGTTGTTTGCCTCTTGCAATAAATGTTATCCAAAATCTTTTTGTTCTGTAGTGATTCAGGCTTTTCTATGCAATTTAAGTTTCCAAGCTAATTTTTTCCTATATTGATAAAATCTTTAAATAAATAAAAATATCTATTAATTTCTTTGCAAATACTAGACAGGAGTTCATTTTTCTTCTAAAGAAGGTATCTCCAGGGATGAAACAAGGAACTTTTTTGCAAATAGACCAGTTACAATCCAAACTGAATAAGTTAAATATAATGCAATGAAATGTGATGGAAATAAGAGTAGGGTAAATGAAATACGATGCAAAAGGAATAAAACAACTCAACAAGACTTAAGACAATCTTGCATGCATCTTCATTAATGTCATAAATTTTCTGTAGTGATCCTGTTATTGATCATACAGGTGTGTGTTGACTACATAAAATCGTACTAGGGCTACAGATAGGAAGAAATTAGGGTCTTAAAACTGTGTTTCTGTGTATGTTTCTACTTTAGTGTTAGATTAAACAACTGCTGTCCTTGTGTGTCAGCACAAGTATTGATACGATTAAAAAGTTTGGGGATTTCATACAGTTGAAAAATATTTCTGCAAATAGAGGAGCTATTTTGCATCTAGTCTAGTTACTCCTTGTCCAGTAGCACTCAGAGCAGCTACAAATGTTCTCACATTTTTTTCTTTTCTTAATGGACAAAACTCACAAACATACAAACAAACAAATCCAAAAAAAGACTAAACAGAAAAAAACCCCAAAACAATAAAAACCAACCCCAAACCCCACACCAGCAACTACAAAAAAAGCACCTTTTGATGATTTCCCTGATTTCCCTTTAATGTACTGGAGGTGACAATGAGTCTGGTTTCCTAAAAAATCTGTAAAATTTAATACTATTTATTTAGGTATTTCATCCTTTTGACCCTATTGGATATGGGAATACATAGTTATGTTCATTGATAATTGATCAATGCAATAATCCAGTCTGATATTGTGAGATACAAATAAAAAAGTAGCACACCAGGAAGAATTGGTCCCAAAAACATAGTTGAAGAGGGGTTGCTCCACTTTTCCTTTTTTACCCATTTGATGACATATTTGCATTTCTTTTTACTGTATATCTTTTATGCTTGTTGGAATTTTTTTTTGTTACTCTTCTTCCATTATATCTTTGCAACTCAGCCTCCTGCATCTCTCTTTCATTCCCCTCACAGCTATCTTTCCACATGCTCAGACTTTTGTGCATTACTTAGTATTTCTAATATAAACATTCCTGTCAAGATTATGAAAGAAAGAGGTCTGGTTTTAGAGAAAAAGGCAAGCAATATACCTCAGTTTAGGGCAGAGATTTCAGTTGTTATCATCTTTATATGACTATTTTTCATATGTGAGTTCTGATTAGCAGGAGACAGAGCTGGAAAGGTAGGCAGTTGAAAGCTGCTCCTTGAGATAACTTTCCTTTTAAAAACATCACGTTTTATAAAGCAGCTCTTTAAGCTATTAAGAAGCTGGAAAGTGAAGTTCTGGGCCTGTGAAATCTTCTGTTAACTTTTCCTTATTGAGGGCAAATAAAGGACATATTGCTGGATCTTTACCTTGTACTCTGGCCTCATGAATGAGTTTCTTAGGAGAATTTGATTGGCTCTCGCCATTGGAAACCTTTTGGTCCGAATAACAAGCAGCTTTAGGGAGCCATGGTAATGACATAAATAATTGGAACTATTTTTAAATAGTGCTCCTGGGAATACTCCTCCCAGGCAACAATTACGCGCAGAGTTAGCAGTTGTACCAAATTGCAAGGACAGTCTAAACTGTTAGCATATTTTCAGATTCCTATTTCATCCTGTGTGACTGAGAAAACTATTACTGCTGTTGCAATGGAGCATGTAGATAGAACAGGGCAACACTATTGGAGAGATGACTGCACTCACACCTGGTAAGAATAGAATCCTCTTGATTCCTGTGAGCATTACTGTGTAGTTTAGGTAGCTAAGTGGTTAGTTAAGGTTTTCGAAAGTTCAAAATACGTTTCTGTTTGTAGCAAATTTCTTTAGTTAAAAAACTGCATTTTAAAGAGAAAAATGTATTAGGCAGTGTCTTTCAGAACATGTAACACTCTGGGGAAAATGCTATAGTCTGTCTGGGTCATCTTTCCAAATTCTGTCTTATTGCATTACTCTTATTCAAGAAGTTTTATAGATAACAGAGGCAAAAATACCCATGAATACTGTTTTAAGTTTGGAAAATAAAACAAAATTACAATATATTCTGGATTATTTTGGAAAATAATCTGATATATTTGTTGCCAAGTATGTCTACCTGCAAATAAAATTGCATTTTCATTTTCCTATATTATGATAGAGAAGATAATTTAAAGCATTTTTCCTCTTTGAAGTTGTAAGGGGAAGAAAAAAGTCTCTAGCATAGGTTGTGTCTTCAGAGCAAAATGGCATCACTTACACCAAAGTTCCACCTGAAAATCAGGAACCCACCTTAAACCAGACGAGGTTAAGACTTGCAGTCTATCAGTGAGAGCAAGTGTGACTACACACCTCTAATACCATTCTTTACTTGATCACTCCATTCATTATGCAGTAATCTCAGTAACTATGCCATTTGTGACTTGTATCTCTCTAGGTTTAGCATGTTCTATTTATGGCTCTTGTGAAGAATGAGCACCTTTTGGAAGAAAGAGGAACCTGGAAAACATCCAATGACATTTCTCCAGTGTACTTTGCTGGTCTCCAGTGATTTATGGTTGAGACTACCTGAATCCACATTTTAGTGATCTAATAATTTTTTCTCCCCATACTCTCCATTGTGTTTTTATTGGTGGTGGTGGGTGGTTGTGTTACGTGTATGTATGATTTGTTTTTATTTAATTTATCTTTTTTGGTGACTTGGTTGTTTGGGTTAGCTTCACCTTTTAAACCTTCATGCAGTTTTAGCACTTTAAATATCTTTTTGCCTGACTGTGGCTACTTATTGGGTGAAGGGTAGCTTGTTTGTTGGAAGCCTTCCCTCCCGCTCTCCTTTGTTGTATCCATCCATTGCAAGGATAATGAACACATGCTTTAAAAAAACTATTGCATTTTTCAGGACTCAGCATGAAAAATATACTGTAAAAAGATCTGTGTGCTGTGAGAGTAGATAATTGAATGACTGCTCAGGTTCAGGTTGGTTTTCTGATGTTCCTTTTTCCAATTCCACAGAATTGCCATAGGCTTGGGCACAGGCATTGAGACGTCATGGTGTGAGTCTGTGCAACACCTGTCTGGGACACAGGGGATCATCTGCAGCCTGGCATGCACAGAGATTTTCAACCTATATTAAAGCATTTTACCTGCTCTGGGGACTAACACAATACAAGAAGAATAGGAGCAGCCTTTGGACAAAATAAAGGACTATTTTAACTCTTAGTAGTAGCCTGTATTTCCATTTCCTCCAGAAAGAAAAACTTTTTCACCAGGAGTTATTCTGTCTTTTCCTTTCTCTACCAACATGTCAACTAAGAAGATGAAATGCATTAATGCCTGTGTAGCATTATTTTATAAGTAATAAATGAAGCATGCTTTTTATCAGAATATATAAATATATGACTATATGTTCACAGGTAGCTATCTTTTCTGGTTTGGATTTTTTTTTTGCCTTTAATGTTCTATTCTGGAAAACTTGGGATTTCAAAGGAGTCTGACTTATGCTTCTAGTTTGTATTTAGAGATAGTGATAAATGTGGTTTATGTCCTTTGGGATTCCATAGAGAGACAGAAGATAAGTACATTGTCCCAGATGTATTCAAAGGGATCATAAATGACAGGTTAATTTGCAGAATATCGGATTTAGAAATTCAAAGGCACTATCTATCCCAAGATCTAGCTTCAAAAGGAGGTAAATGTGGTGTAGGGAAAAATTCAAGGGTGTATAGGAAAGTTGTTTTTCTGTTTATCTATTAAAAATGCTTAAGGTGAGGTATCTGGAGAAAAGTGTATTCATGAAGTTATATGAAAGGGTTTTTTTAAGCACAGAATTCCCAGGGGATGAATGTTAGGAGTATGTGAGGACAGAAAGTCCTAGAAATAGGTTGGTTCATCCAAGCAAATCATGAATGGATTATTACCAGCAAGCTAAAAGTATCACAACTCGTGTGGACTACAAATGTATTTAGTGGGAGGAAAAAAAAGAAATGAAAAAGAAAAAAATAAAGAAAAATAAAGGAAAAACAGCAATCAGTATTTGTAACCTCACTATTGGTTAGGTAGCTTTCTGTACTCTTCATTTTTGGTAGTATTGCTGCTAATAAAATTTTTACGGAAAAAACCGACCAATATTATTTAAAAAGCAATCAATTTGCTGTCATCTTGGGGGAAAAAACTGCTTTTAATTTGAAGGATTTTACTCCCACCTGTCAAAGAAATATCAAAATGGGCTGGATGTGTCTTCTGGCATGTCAGTGACAGTGAAATGACAGTACAGACACCTGCAGCCTATCTGTATGAGCAAGAAAAGGGTAGTGCAACAAAGCCTCCTGAGGAATTCCTGAAAGCAAGCTCTGTTCCAGAGAGAGCCAGGGACAAATCCAGGTTAAAGAAATTCAGAACAACAAGATAAGGATTCATTGGCATGTTACAGTAGATAATAATCCCACAATAATGCAGCAAATCTGGAAAAAAATATAAATGCAAAATGCAAGCTTCCAAGATTAGATTTCTAAATAATGTCATAAACAGCCAGCACAGAAAGAGGACAAGAATACTTCTTTCTGCCAGTTGATGTATTTTTAGGTATGCTAACGGTGTGCTGTGGAGGTTGGCCAAGTTCACTTCACCCTGAGCAATACACATTATGCAACTAAGCAAGAGAAGAGTTGAATATGACTCCTCACATTGTTAGCAGTCAACAGCCCTAAATACAGGCCAAAAATACATTAAATAACATAGATCCTCTGCAATGGTTATAAAACAGTAAATAGGAGACTGTTGTGCAATGTGGTGTCTGGAATGTTTTCTGGCCCTAGTGCCAGCATTTGAAGGGCACATGTGGGATTAAACTATTTTTTTCTGTAGTTTTCTTTTGAGTATTGGACCAGTCTATGTCAAAATTTAATTTGTGGTAATCCTATGTCCATTGTGAACCATTTGGACTTAATTATGGATGTTTGTTGATCCTGTGGCATGCTATTTTTTTTTCAAATAACAAGAGTTGGAGTTAAGAAATAAACCTTTAAACAAAGTCCATATATGCAGGACTGAGTTCCATTCGGCTACTTTTCCCATCTTCTAATCTGGGGCTGCAAAATATCTCAGAACAGAGTTTGTCATGTAACAGCTGCTGAAAGGACATTTTCTCTGTCCAAATAACCTTGTGGTTTCAGTTGGGGAATTTGATGTAAAGTGCTTGTCGTTTTAGAGTAATAAAGGGTGTGTATGAAGTCTGTTTAGATCAGCAAACACTAACTGTGTCCTTAAGCTTCTAATGCACGCACTAGATTACAAGCAATGGGTAGAAAGACACAACCTTGTCATGGGTCAGCTGTCAGCTTAGCTGCTTACTGATGTGTGTACAGAGAGAGCTGCCTGTGCTAGTACAGGGGAGTTATCATATTTGCCTTCTGCCTTGCATACATCTCACCTGTCCAGAGGGAGTGCATCCCACACTGCAACCTGAAAATTCAAAGCAGGAGAGATGAGTTCAGTGTAGCTCAAATGGGGAAATGAAAGTATCAGACCGATTCATTTTAGATATGCTGGGAGTTGCTTCTGTTGGGGAATTGAAGCAAACCACTGGTGAGCTGCGAGGTGTGGTGGGGAAAGCATTCCTGCGGTTGTGAATTTCACTGCCTCGACAGAGAAATGAAGGACAGACAAGAGCTGATGAAGTGTCTGTGAGATCAGGCCAGAAAAGTAGGAATTGCTCTGGTAATCAAATTCAACACTGGAAATCGGCTTTAAAAATTATTTTTGATGTGAAAATAATTCCAGTGTTCACACACAGCACTGTAGGAGGGTAGAAAGGGCAACTTTCAGAGAAGCTGACCAAGTCGACAGTTCATTGTAGTTGAGCTGGTTTCAAAATAATTATACAAAATTGATTGAGCCGAATTGAAACTGATTGAAATCTGTTTGAGATGGTAATAATTTTTGATTTGCTTGTCTCCCTCAGTTTGATATGCAAGACTGTTCATGAGCAGTTGTTTAAAGTAAATGTTTCACAGGTCACGGGTCTGTAAGATTTTTATTTGTATGTGCTCCTCCACCTTCTCTTCTCATCTATGCTATAAATCATCATCATTCTGACTGCAGTACTCACAAGCTGGAATCAGAATTTTTTCTAATACCAGTAACCGTTTTCTTCCTATGAGTCCATAATTTTGTAGGCTATTATTTGGTTTTTGTTCACACAAATTCATGGTAATAAAGGAAGGCTGGATTTGAGAGGAATGACATTCTTAACTTCTGTGAAATTTAGAATATTTTGCTGAGCATCACAGGCTGGCATTTTTCAGTGACATCCATCAAGTGACTTGAAGGCTGCAGCCCATCTACAAGATATAAGCATCCACCTGGCTGCTGGTTTTCTGGATAAAATTGGAACAGGTGTTTGGAAAGCAGATTTTACACTAAAAGCCAAATCTCTTTCCTTGTGAATGGCTTGGCAATGAGAAAGCTGCAGATGTAACAGGAGTGGGCACCACAGGTCTGCAGACACACCTCCTCCTGAGCCTGCACAGCCCAACACAGAGCCAAGTACTGCCTCTCCTCTCAGGCAGGGGAGGGGATCCCAAAATTGAGATTCATCTCTCCCTGCTGTTGAGGTTGGACCAGTCTGTAAAAACAGTGGTGAGATCACTGCAGTTAGCCAGGCTTACTGTGCTGAACAAAATCACATCTCCTGATAATGCTACCGCCCAGATGACTCAGGGACACTGTGAATGCTGAAAATATGGGACGACAATACAGCATATAATTCTGGTCAGCACACAGTACATCATATTCCGATAAATGTTACCTAGTACACAGTATCTCTGTTGGTATATATATGGAGAAAGATAGCTCAGGAAGCATGGACTTTTTTGCTGCAAACATGGCATCACTGAATGATGACCTCTTCCAGATAAGCCCAGTCATTGACTTAAGAAGTAATGAGCTGATTTTGGATGCCTGTCCATTAGCCTGTCCACTAGATGTAGAAGGCAAACAGTTCATACCCTCATGTTTGCAGAATGAATTTTGCACATGTACATATATACATATATACATATATATATATACACATATATACACATATACATATATACATATATACATATATACATATATACATATACACATATACACATATACACATATACACATATACATATATACATATATACATATATACATATATACATATATACATATATACATATGTATATGTACATCTATATCTATATCTATATCTATATACCTATATCTATATCTATATCTATATAATCAATATCATCTATATCCTATATATATATATATATATATCATCTATATCTATATTTGTGTGCATATTTAGTACTCACAAGCCCATCATGCAGTCAAAACCACACACACTTGGAAAAATAACTTTGAAAGTAAAAATGTCAATGTTTTTCTTAAATATACATATTTTTTGTCACATGAAGTAGGATAAGGCCATAGCTGACTGAAATTTAGGTAGGGCCTAACAGAGGGTTTCTAAGACCGCAGGAAGGCACTTCAGGAGCAGATCTCAAATGCTCATTTTTCAAACTCTTTGGTCATTGGCAAATTGGTAAGATGTGAAATACAACTAATCAAGTGAATTCACAACAGCTTGGCATGTCTAAAGAGAAAGCAGACCTTTCTGATTTTGACCCAGAAAAGTAAACGAACATTTCTTAAATTACCTTCTCCTTTGCAGTTAATAATTTCAAGCCCTCCAGGGACCCTCTGACTTCATCCTAGATCTTCACACTACATCCAGTCAAGGAATAAAAGCTACACATGAACAGACACCATTAGCCAGCACTGTTCACATATTATCTTTCCTAAATATTTAAAAGTTAAATGCCCACACTGTTCATAATCAAAGTACATGTTAGCAACTTCACAAATATGCCCGTATCAAGTAAGTCAAATAAACTGAGATTCACTTGCAAAATGAAGACTACATCCATATATTGGTGGAACAATTGCTTGATTATGCAAACTGCATTCATCAATTTTGTTAAATGAGATTTCCTTTTATGTAGGTGTGAGTCATCTGGGCTTGTTTGGTTTGTTTGGGGTTTTTCTTATGTAGAAGCAAAATATATTATAATTTGCTTTCGAGACAAGCTGAACCTTGAAGATTTAAGTCAAAACAGTGGATCCTGCTGGGTTTGTGATGTAATTGTAATATCTTGTGTGAAACTTGAGAATTGGATTCCAGGATAGATATAAATTAAAAACTATTCACTACAACCATTTTGAAACAAGCTTGCTACACTTTTCCCAAATGTAGCTGCATTTTTTTTAACACAGTAAACCTTGTAGTAGTATGATTGCTGTATTTCTACTTTCCAACCTTTCCTATCCTCTCACTTAGAAGGGCAATATAAGTATTTGTTTTCCCCTTTTTTTTGCAGATTAGGGATACAAACACGATTTTTTTTTTTTTTTTTTATTGCCAGATTAAGAAAATAATCAGAACTCATTGTAGCTAGGAGTGATAAGCCAAGGAGAAAAAAAGATAGATGTTGTTTGGGTTTTTTAAAACTACAGTTATTAATCTTGGACTGATAACATGCTTTTTGACATTTCCTTCACTGTCTACACACTATAATTATCTTTCCCTCCTACAGCATTTTTCCCCTGCCTTTTTCTCTCCTTTCTCCTCTCATCACCATCTCCACTCCCATAATACAGAAAATATCCTCTACACTTAGCTTTTCAGGTTTTTGTTGTTTTGCATAATAAGATTAGATTTCATACTCTACGTAGGGTAAGTCTACAGTTATGTACTGATAAAGAATGGTTCAACTAGAGAGTGTGTTTGCTCTCTTATTTCTTCTCTGTTTGCAACAAGAAAACAAAATGTATAAATTAGCCCTGCAAGAAAAATAAAATTTACTTATTTTTGGAAACACAAATGTATTGTAATATATATATATGTATTTAGAATATATATATATTCTAAATTATAATTAAAACACTTAATTTTAAGTATTAAATATTTAAGCTGTTTTAAAATATCCCTAATAGTTGAAAAACAAAGTAGCCCTACAGTTCTTTAAGGATTTTTTATATATCTCCTGGCCAGAGGTCCTAAGTGATAAATAATAGAGTTAATTCAAATCCTTATATTGGCTATATAATCCTAATGAAGGCAACAGAGCTGCAATAACTAAAGAGAAACAGAACCTATCAAAATACAGTGTGGCTGAAATTTTTCAATATGGTGACAAATGGACACTGAAAAGGGATAAGATAATTCCCTTTTTGTCTGCCAGAGAAGATTTTTTGAAAATGATGCTTCCCATTACAGTGATCAAGGCATGACTGGTTCATTTTGCACGCCTCCAGCCTGCATGATATCATCTTTCATGGGTTAACTTTTCAGTTTGCATATAATAAAACAAATTTGCTTTTTTTTCTATAAAATTAAAGGTAAAGTAACTATTTTGTGTGTCTTTCTGATTATCCTTCAAATACCCTTTGAATCTTTTATGAAAATGGACATACATGAAGGAACATTGACTCAAGCATGATGATTTCATTTAATTTTTATGAAAAAATCCTGAATAGTCTTTCCCAGAAAAGCCTGAACCAGTGTCCTCATGAAAACAAGAATGTGTAAGTTCCAGTCACTTCAGAACACTGATATCACATTTCTTTCTAATTATGCAACACATCTTTCTGATGCCTGAAGGATTTTTTGCTTTTTTTCCTAAATACTTCTTACACTGTTCCCTATATTCACAAGTATTAACATGCATACTCGTGATGCTTTAGGTGATAACTTAGCCCAGTTTCATGGTGTTTAGCAGGCCGGTAGACCAAACACCCCTGAAACTACGTAGACTTAGAAGACCAAACATTCTATTGTCATAAGCACTCAAGGTCCCCTAGCAGGACAGATTCTGTAAACTAGAAGTTATCCCACCCAGGCCCCTTATTGGACCCTCCTGGTAGATATGCTAATGTGTAGAGTCTTTAATTGTATACTCAACTGGGGGGACGGGGCTTTTGCGGCGCGTCCTACCTGGACGGCGGAAGCCATGGAACGGGATCCTATTAAAATACCGAGGTAAACAACCCCCAACCCTTTCACCGTGTCTGAGCTTTTATTTCCTAAGACCAGGAAAAAGGCATCACTTCAATGTGTCTTCTTCTCTGTGTTGAGTCTCTTTTACTGTCTGCTGTGTACAGTAAAATTCTTTTATCTCTTTGAAACACCAGATCCTGAGACCATTTCAAAGCATGAAAACCTGATACTGTATATAGACTTACACTCTTAGATTGCCTTAATAAATTAATTTTTAATGTTATAAATCCACTGAAAATGTTAGGTTATGTGTACCTGAGGTGAAAATTTAGTGTTGACCTACATAAGTGCTAACTATAACCTTGCATTACTTTTACATATGCATCATGCAATTTAAAGCAAATGAGTTGATGTAGATGAATGTTCTTGTCAAAGATGCCAGAACATAAGTGACTGAAGACAACTTAATCATATTCCTTAATATTATTTAGAATATAATAAAATATTGCAGTTGGAATGGAACAATGATCATCTAGTCCAACTATCTTACCACTTCATGGTTGTCCAAAAGTTAAAGCATGTAATTTTATCATTATCCAAATTCTTTTTCAGCACTGGCAGCCTTGGGGTATTCACCGCCTCCCTAAGAAACCTGCTCCAGTGTTTGACTACCCTCTCAGTAAAGAAAAGCTTCCTTATGTCCAGTCTAAGCCTCCACTGGCACATTTTGAACCATATCCACACATCCTGTCACAGAATACCAGGGGGAAGAGCTCAGCACCTCTCTTTCCCTTCCACCTCCTCAAGAAGCTACAGAGAACAGTGAGGTCACCCCTTAGCCTCCTTATTTTTCAAACTAGAGAAGCCCAGAGTCCTTCTCTGCTCCTCATAGGACATTCTTTCCAACTTTTTTTACCAGTCTTGTTGTTTTCCTCTGGACACATTCAAAGACCATCACATCTTTCTTAAATTGTGGGGCCCACACTTGCACACATTACTCAAGATGAGGATGCACCAACGCTGAGTAGAGAGGGATAATCAACTTTGTTGACCAGCTGGTTACACTGACTTTGATGCACCCCAGGATACAGTTTTCCATCTCTTTCTGAACCACTGACAGATATCTTTCAGCTGAGAAAGAGACTGTGTACTCTAGAAAGAAGTGTAGATAGAGGTTTAAAATTTTGTGTTGTAGCTGTTAATCAGCACATTTGAATTTCTGATAAGTTGCATATCAACACTGAAGAGAGTCTAGGCAGAATTACACCTTGTAGAGTTAAGCTGTCAGGGTTCCTACAAGTAATTAACAATTGGGATCTTGTCTTAAAAGAACAATAAAACCCACTTCTTATTCTGAAAATTTAAATTTTGTTTCACAAGTGCATACCAATTCCAGAGCATTCCCATTGGCACTCAGTGACAATAGACACGCTTTAACCACTGAAGGCTCTGCTGCTGATTCAAGCAGATGTAAGGAAATATTTTGCAGCATTTGCATTTTTCTCAAGTTTTCACTTCGCCAGCATTCAGCAATGTTCTCACGAAAGAAGTTGAGATCAGCCTATTTGTATGTCTTTTGCACAAATAGCTCCCAGACATAATCTTCTTAATAAATATTTTTTTCATAAGTGCTAAAAATAGAGGCACATTTATCACTTTGGGGTACCTAACACCTAAAGCAAGGATATGATTTCAACATTGCTCTTAAAGGGGCTAGCTAGTGTTGAATTTTGGTAGACACCAAAATTTTGATGCATGACCAGAAACATTGCAAAATCTATGGATCCATTAGAAAGATAAAATTGGCACTTAGAGAAGAAACAAATTGATTTCTGTTCTGCTACCTGTGCAATTGGAATATGTTCTTTAATTATTGATAATATCCTTTGAGCTCCACTTCTTCCAATTCTTGCTTGGTTGATGTAGAGGCTTTTAAATCTGGCTTTTTTTTTTTTTCCCAGACAACTTGAATATCTCATTTTCAGATTACTAGGTTGGCTTTCAGTGCTGTTCCTATGCCACTTGAAGCACATCTTTCACTTTTATGTATGTGAAAACTGATGCTTTGGTAAATAGAACTTGTGAGATTGGCTGTGCTCTCCTGTGTCTTGAGAGTCAATTTTTAGAGCAGAGCAGAGCAGTGTATTTGCCTTTCAGGTCCACACAGCACATGGGGAAGGGCAGCCCAAGTGCTACTGAGCTACCCTCTGCTCCAAAGGGAATACGAGCTCCCTGAACACACCCACCAGCTCAGTCATTGCCAGGCACCTAGGATGCTGCCATACACCTTGATACAGGCTGCTCATAACCATCCTGGAAGAATTTTTGAAGACTTAACTGTAGATCTTTTAGCAGTTCCTAGAATTTCTAGTCTTGCATTGGGACTCCATCATGCAAATGATGTGGTTAGAAAATAAATTAAAGTGTCTGTCCTGAGGTTAGCTCCTCTTATAATAGACTTAAGCTAATTTTGAGATTTCAACTGGGACACGTAAAAAGGTTTTCATGTCATCACAACTCAACATTTAAAACTTGAGTGAAATTAATATCTTCAAGGCAGGATATGTCAAAGTTTAAAATTCATTAAGACCTTAATTGCTATTACTTTTATGTCAAAGTCAATACAAGAAAAAAAAATAAAAGCAGACACTCTGCTTTTATTTCTTTCATTAAATATTCCATGTATCTGTATATTATTTTTATTCATTAGTTATGTCTTGTAACAGCTAAATACTCTTTTTGAATGAAACATTTTGTGTCTTATTCCTGTGATCAAGAGTGTTCAAGATATCATGAGATTCCACAGTGGATATTAAGTACATGCTATTAGCCACTGACAATGTGCCAACAGTGCCTACAGACTTCTGGAGCAAACCCCCTGCAATATAAAAGTTTTTACTTGGGTAGAGAGGAGTCCAACACATCAGTGTGGCAAGAATCACAGGGTTTTCAGAAACATTTTTCTTTCCCTTTAACAAAAAGACATCTCTAGCCTTCATGGTTATAGAAAAAGTTTGAAAATCTGGATTCCAAAAGAATGAACTTTTGAGAGCACACGATAAAGAAGCTAACAATTATTTTGAAAAGATTCTTGTGTAATTTGATATGGTCACACTTCTTTTATACCTAATGAATACATGCAATTAATTCATTGAATCATAGAATATCTCATTGGAAGAGACCTGTAAAGGATCAAACTCCATCAATTTCAAGACCAAAGGTAGGTAAGGCCTTGTCCTGCTCTAGACCAACCAAGAAGCCCACTATGTTTAATGTGGTCTTTTCTTGGGAATGAAGAAACTTTGGATAAATTTGGGCATATATTATATTGTGTTTGGCTTCAGGCTTCTCTCATGTTTGGCTTTGTATGCAGGCATTCACATATTATATATATTTAACGTTTCTTTAAAATTTCAATAAATCCAATACCAATAAATTTCAATATCAATTAGCAATATCTATAAAAGATCTTATGTTTAAACAACAAAATTCATGTTTTTATGAACATATAAAATCAGAAGCAACAATAATTAAAATCATAATAGCAGAAAAGTAGTAAATGTACTACAAATATTATATTAGAATGCCTCAGGATATTTTTATTCTCTTTATTTTTTATTCTTTCTTCTCTCCATTTTGAAAAATGGAAAGAAACAGCTGTAAATATGCTTTTCCTTCTGTTTTGCTTACTCCCTTGTTTTTGGGTTTTGGGGGTTATTTGTCTGCTTTTGTGATTTGCTTGAGTTTCAGGGGTTTTTGCATTTCTGAAAAAAAGATTTTGGGGAAGATATGATCTGTGCTTGTATGTATTCCTAACAACTGGGGTAATGGTGGTGGTTACTGGACTTAAACCAAGCACGAGTATCTAAAAGATCACAGTCAACAGAGAAAAAAAGTTATTAAGGTACTATTATATAGGTCATCTGACCTATTTTAGACATTTCCTTTAGCTTGCCCTCTAAGTGTCTGTCTCTTTATACTGGCAATAACAAAGCTTGAGATCATGAACACGGATAAAAACCTTTAGACTGAGAATTTGGCCTTGTTTAAATAAGGGCATGTTTCATCCTTTTGTAAAAGTCTATTTTTGAGATTCTTGGCCTTACTGCCTGTGCACCTCAACAGTGATATTAGTGTGTTACTAAGAAAGGTGGGAGTGTTCTTCAGGAGGGATATATATAGGAAAACAACTCAAATTATACTGACTTTAAAGTAGTTTTTTCATTAATATGTTATTTTTAAATTGTCTGTATATCTCTTTGAGATTTTTAAACATGTACTAAAATATGTTTAATTATATTTATTTTTTTTAATATATACTGAAACTATATAAACATATAGTTGATAAATTTGCAATGATACAGTTTCAGTTTAATAACAGAAATCAGTTAAGTGTTTCGTGTTCTTGAAGACAGTGAGAGATATTGCAATCTTTTCTCTTGTGTTTGTCAGCTGACAAGATTTCTTTTGTTATGATAATTGGATCGATGCTTAATTGTGATATTACTTTGGTTTTACTAATCAGTTCCTAATAATTTCTCATTCTATTTTTTGTGATTCAAATAGCTGCAACATTATGTAACAGTTACCTAAATCAGTGCTTGCAAATTACTCTGGGAACTGGCCTCATTGTTTGGCAATTTATTAAATGTTATCAGTTTCTGTATCTCAGCCTCTCCTTTTTCTCCAGCTATGACTTTCTATTCCTTCTTCCATATATTTTCCTCAGGGGATGATTTTGTTTTTGATATTTATTAATTTTTCAGTTTGTTATAAATATTCAGCATTGACAAACCACAATCAGCAGTTTCTCTCACTTTTTTGTTGTTTGCCTCTTCATATAGATTTAAGTAATGCATTTTGGCTTTTTGTCCCCTCACACTGAGTGGTAAAAACATTCCAAGGTTGAAAGTATTTGTGAAAACCCAAAGGTATATTCGTATTAGAGAAACAGCATCCGCTTACATCCTTTTTATATTGCTGAATATTTGAAGTTCAATGAAAATTATAGTGTTAATTATGTAGCATGAAGAAATTCACCCTTCATTTTTGATTGCATCAGATGTCATTAACTAAAGAGTTTACAGAAATTTTCCCTGTTTCTTAGCCAAGCATTTAGTTTTCCCAGGAGGCTGCTGCAGGTATTGCCAAATGTAGGGCACTGGCTAGGCAGAGGATGACTAGGCTGGTGCCATTCCCTACATTCATTCCCTGGATTTGAGAGGATTAAAGCTATTGGAAGTATATCTTTATGCATGTGGAGCAGTTATATGGGACACTTCTGGGAACAGCGTAACAAAGTTGTTAGATACCCACAATACCTTCCTACTCTAAGTGTTTGAATTGAAATCAAGAAATCAATCAGGTCAGTAAAGGTAGTAAGATATTTAAGTATTTGCAGGATATTTTAATATCTTATTAACTTTAATATAAAACCAAGAAAAATCCTGGTTATCTGTGTTGATATGGACGACACCTAAACTCAGGATTTTTTCCTATGATTATGGAGTTAAAGTAACTATGGGGTTGCAACTGCTTTAAAAGACAACATTAACTAATTTCTGCTACTGCAACTGTACGTGAAGCTCACAACCCTGGTTTTTAGATAAACCACTGACATCTTTTAACCACTGGCATCTTTGAACCTGAGGAAATAAATTGGTACAAGTATTGACTTTGCCATGCTTGCAGAAGGAACAAGAAATCTAGGTGGTCAAAAACCCGGGAAACTGTTGGGACTACAGAGTTTTCATTCTACTCACTGTACAGAATGCACTTCATAAGCCCTCTTGAGCTGCACGTCATGTACAACACTACACATTTATTTGTAGGATCAGAGCCCTGAATCCTAGCATTCCATGAATATAACCACACAGCAAGTCTTTTTTTAGAATCTAATAATCTCAGGAATTGGAACATATGCATAGATGAGCAAAAAAAAAAGCTTTTATATCAGTTAGCAACTATAAATAACAGACCTCTGAAAACCTAGGAATAGAATAATTTTTATATTTCTTATTGCTAACGTGGATAACGTCCTGTGATTTTCATAGCTTGGCAGAAAGGTGCTTATAAAGCAAATAACCTAGAAATATCAGTAAAGATCCTGTAGGATACAAAATATGCATTCTGCAAATCTTTGCTTTGTTCCAGTTTTTTTTCTGTTTTGTTTTCTTCATGGCATAATAATGCCTTCTTAGGCATTTGGTAAAATCATTAATATGAAGGAATATTTCAATTAACCAATACATTAATCTCCCCAAACCAATTAAGATTTTTTTTAAAGCAAAAAATTGGGTTGAAATCACACAGTTTGTTTATTCTTGAAATTACAACCAGACAAACGAGCAAACGTTATTAAAAGCTTTCAGCTGTGAGCTAATCAGTGTTTAACTGGCTGTAGAGCAGCAGTGCAATCCTCACTGCAATCTGTTACTGAACATGGTGCTATTAAAAAAAAAAAGTCAATTAAACACAAAATGTTACAGAGAGCTGCAATTATGAAAATTAAATCAGAGTGATGCTATTTTAAAGAGTAATGTTTTAAATGGATATAATACTAAGGGACTGTGTATTGCACAACAAATATCTGCAAAAGGCTGCAATGTAAACATTTAAATAAATTTGTAAGTCAACGATTGCACCCATGTGAACATATTTTCCCTATATTTTTGTTTCAAGGATGAACTCTGTGTGTACTGCTTGATACATAATCAGGAAGAAATTCCTGAAGCAAACTTTTCTGCAGCATGACTTTCCATTTCCCCTTGCCTGTACACACAAACCTAATAGAAAATTAATGCCTTTCCTCTTCTTTCTGAGGTTTTTTTGCAATTAGCCAGCATACCTAAAAATAGTAGAGAGCTAGCAGATAGTAAAACAGACAGCATTAATGAATATAACATATGATCCCATAAAATTTATTCTCATTTGGTCTTTGGATCCAACTACACATATAAAATATGGGTTACTTTCATTTGAAATATATTGAATGACTTTTTTTTTAAAGAAAACCCAATAAATTCTATCCATCAGATTTTGCTTTATTCTCAATTTATGAAGGATGTTTCATCAAATCATTCTTAATTTTATAGTTCAGCAGACTGAGAGAGTACAGTGATTTGAAAAATTTTCTTCAGAGGGAATATAGAAATGGCATTTTGACAACATATCATTTTTTGCTTTTTAGTGGCATTAGTTAATTATTCATGCTAAGAGAACAGAGACATGGAACAAAGTAAACTTTATCTTCCTAGAAACCATAATGTATATTCTTTTCTTCTGAATGAGCAGACTGATGATTTCAATGTGTAATGGAAAATGCATAGACATACTTAAGTTAGTTTTCAACCACCTGGCCCAGTGACCCAGAGCAGTATGGACATGACAGCACACATCTTGATGGGGACAAGGTGCTCTAGCACTGCTCAGGATCCTAAGGATGCTTTCTCAGCTCGTGTTGAGCTCCTTGGTCTTTCAGCTAGTTTATTGAAAGGCAATTTGTAATTTGACAACAAAGGTTAAAATCTTGCTATGACAGGGAGATAGATTTACCCTCCACCATGCTGTCCAGTGTATTTTGTACAGCTGCAATGAGCAAGCCATACACATGCAGTGGACAGTATTTGGAGCTTGATGAAATAAGGTGGATTGTTTGTTTTTACAGCTTAGGCTTCCTCTCTTCTTTTTTTTCTTTTTTTTTTTTTTCTTCTTTAAATTGACTATCATCACTTGATGGGAGTTTATGCAGTTTGGTTACAGGGCAGACCGGCAGTGAAATTACCTTAGGAGAGAAGTACTGTAATCTAAGAAGGTCCTGCTCACCTTCTGATGAAAAGCAGGACAGTGCCTATATATGGCAGAACATCAGTTTGTTCTCTGTTAAGGTAGACCACAAATTCTGTTTGTGTCCTAGGTTACCATAATAAGAGAAGAGATTAGAATGCTTTAAACACAGTTGGACCCTCTTTGTGTAACAAAGCCTCTCTTCTCATAACTGTCTTTCTGTGTTGTTTTACAATCAGTAACAGAAAGGCTTGGTGTTTTTCTAAAATAATTTTTCTGCTCACCATTTTGTTTTCTCTCTTCACACTGGATTCCTCTAACCACTCCCCTTAATATTATTGCCAGATAAAAAAGGATGGGAGAAGATAAGAGTTATGAGGGAAGTTTGCATCCTTTCTTATAGCATGAAAAAATTCTGCAGGAAATAATCAGATTCTTCTGAAATATTAGATGCTTCCTATCTGATGCTGAATTATCCTCACTATATAATAGCTTCATTCTTTGAGACACTTAAATATGAAAGGATTGGAGTGCAGCATCCAGATTATTATTTTAATCCTCTGGGTCACAGGAAGACCAACTGCTTTGCTTCAGATATTAATAGGATCAAGGAAGAAACTGAAAGCTCAATTCCCAAACCCGAGACTAATCCCCCAAACACTGAAAGGTTCCATCTTCATGTGTAAGAGCACAGCATAAGTAGATTGCATCAATGGACAAAAAAGGACTGAAATAATCTTTGATGATTCTGTAAGGTAAAACCTGTGAGTGGATTGACATGTGGGTTCCTGAATGCCCAGGAGCCTTCTCACAGGTATGTGGCTCATGAAATCAGCAGGAATTAGGTGCAATGTAGAAGCAGTAGAAGAGCAAATAAAAATGAAACAAGCTTGCAAACAAAAAAATAAAATAAAATACAATTTTAAAACTTGAGACAAGAGGATAAAAAGCCAAAATGGAGCTTTGTACTGAATTAGATGCTGTGTGTTTCTCTGCTATCTGCACACAGAATCTAGAAATTTCTGCTATTCATATAATTTATATACAAGGTAGTTTGGTAGGTACATTATTGTAGAAACCTAAGTCAATCAGATATTAGCTGCTATACAAATAAAAGGCAATGATTCGATATTTTTAGGTTTTAAATAATTTTAAAATTACCTCAGAAAGATAAAGTAGTTTTCTGGGATACATCACCTTTGACACGCAAAAACCTTTCTGAATCCTTAAACTCTATTCATCTCTGCCAGTCTTTAGATAAAGTTTTTGACTTACTGCTTTTTGATAGCTGTATTTTTCAAAAATATTTCTTACTCTATTCTTTTTAATTTTCAACAACTGACCTTGCAAGCAATTCCTATGTAATTCTTGTTATTCTATTCCTTATATTCTTGTTAGCCTTCGAATGTATACAGATTGGCATTTGGATTCACTTGGTGGCTGAATTTTTTTGTTGATTAAATTTCAGCTGCTCACTCACTCAGAATTGCTTTCAGTTTTTCAGTCAAGTTTGGAGCCAAACCATTGTGAAGAGGCTGTTTGTTTATTATAGCATTCCAGACTAGCAGAAGACTTTTATTGTTTTGGAAACTCACTTAAAACAATAAAAGCACAATCTGGACATCATTCTGCTATTTGATTCTTGAGAATACCTGTTGTTTTGACCAAAATCAGTGAGTTAAATACAGGCATATCACTTAAACTGCCTTCTCTGAATATTTATCCAAAATTGGCGTGCTGCTAAGGCACAAATAAGTGAACAATCTCAGAAACGGCTCTTACTTGAGGCAGATGGTACTAGCATCAAAGCCCAGAAGACTTCCAACTGCTGTCATGACTACAATCACCTCTCAGCCAAACAAATATTTAGGAAGAGTTTGGAAGCTGTGTACATTTAGTACAGTGTGATGAAGAGAGTGAGAAAGTAGGTTACAGGAAAATCAAACTTATTGAATCCCTGGGCAGTAGGTTAACAGAGCTTTGACTGAAAGTGTTAACAGTTTCCAATGAGGTATGCAGGGCACTAATCCAAAGAGATAAGATAGAGGAACAAATTGCTTTTCCCTTCCAGATGGGAAAAGACCAAACGTTGGTTTTGTTACTCTGAAAATGGCTTTGCAGCAGATGAACATTTCTATTCTAAAGTGTCAAAGATGCCTCTGAATTAAATGTGCTATTCATAGCAAGATCTTAGTTTTGCTTGCTACCATTTTCTTATGTTTACATCCATTTCCATCAGGTTTTTCTCAGTTTTGCTCTGCGCTCAGTGAACTGGTGGGGGGGGTGGTGGGAGTGATGGTGATATTAAAGTGCCTAACACTACTATGCTTAAAAGTTTATACTCTCATATTCAGTGAAATAAACCTCTCTAGGGAAAGATTCACAGCACCTGATTTACACAGATGTGATGTACAAAAGAATCCCAGATTCACCTCTATGTATTATCCTAACCTTCTAAAGAAAAATGTTTTATTGCTATTAAAGGGAAAAGTCTCAGTTTTTCAGATAACAGCATTTGAGCAGAATTAAGCAAAGGATTAGTGTTAGAAGTTTATAACTGTGAGAGGCCAGAAGATACATGGAGGATCCTATTGGAGGTGTTGAAATCTTAAAGGTATATATATCACTTTCAGGCATTCTCTTATCTGAAAAACTGAGACCCAACTGCTGTCCTGAAAAAGGACTAAGGATTATTATCCCCATAGAATTCAAACACTTGTGTCATGTGGAATGGGTCAAGGGAACGGTTTTCTGCATACTTCCAACTTTTTCCTTTACTAACAATAAAACCCTCACTTTCAGACCTTAGGCAGGACAGTGGTCATGTTGAGACACTTCTGCAGAAAACAGAGTCCAGATCTCAAAAGTGTTACAAACCTTTCAGAACAACCATTTGTAAACTACAGCTGCATTATTTTTGACAGTTTTTGCAATGTGAGATGGTTCTTTAAGAATCCATCCGTGAAGGTAAAGTGCTGGTGCATCCATGGGTGGTGATACAATCATTCTCTTCATTTCCCAGGGAATAAGCCTTGCATCACAAATCTTTATCATCACAGGAAATGTAGCAAGCTGTTCCAAAACCAAAGACATCATGCACAACCCAAATGGCATAGATTTGAAAGTACTGGATTGCCCATTATAAGCTATGGCTGAAATCAGTTCTCTCTCTGTTGCTGTTTAGCACAGAGTATGAGTCCATTCCCATCAGCCATTATTCTGCCCACACATCCAGATCATATTCTACATCTTCCACTCATCCATCATCATCTGTTAAAAGTTCAGAGGTCTTACCAGTCACTTGAACCCTACCTCAAGGATTCTCAGAAAGCCTTCTGTTATGCAGACCTCAAGGGTATGAAACCCTGTTTACAGTGTGGGGAAATTTCAAAAGTTGTATTTTTATGGTCTTTTGGGAAATGACAATGCTAAGAGTTTGTGGTCTGGGCAGAATCCATGTGCCCTTGGAACAAGAACTTTATTTCTTGTAGTAGTGCTGGTATTAGAGTGCAGGGGAATGAAATGGGGGGTCTGCTTTCCAAAGCAGGTTCACCCTCAGAGGAGAAGGCTGACCACATGAAGGCACTCCCCAGGGACATCTCACAGTGCAGTAGGACTGGCTTTCGACAAAGCAATGGGAAAGGACCAGTAAAGGTCAGGAAGCAATGAAATGTAGACTCCATGTTGGGAGCACTCAATCAGTTCCTCACGTTCAACAAATATTGTGTAAATATATTTACATACCATTGTGTGGTTCAGATGTCTTCTCTTTGGTTACGTACCAATGCATATGCCCTTAGTGAATCCTGGTAAAGGGAAAGGAGCAAAAAACCCCTTTTCTTGTCCTTTTCCTTTTATTCTCCAAGAGCACTTTATATTTTATAACCTTTCTGTGGTCAAGGTTAGGCGAATACTCCTAGTTTTCTGCAGAAGTAGATTTAGAAAACTTGCAGAGTGCTCATATGTTCTTTTACTTTTTTAAAAAGCATTGTGATTTCATACAAAGTTTATGGCAGATAGTAAAGATGATTATACACCACTCTGATGAATGTTTTTCTGCTATATAAAATTCATATTTCATACACTGAACACAGGGACTATAAATTCATAGTGATTACTGGTACTTCTGAACTCTATTGTGGTTGCAGAAAGCACATTATTATCTGCTACTCTAATGTTTGGAGACCTTCACCATTCTAGTAAAGTAAAACTAAAATAAATTCTAAACCTTCTCTTTAAACTGAAGTGCTTTCTGTTGAAAGGTTTGTAAATAGCAGAACTAAAAAAAAGATCGGCATCAGCAAACATCATTTATTCAAGCCTTAATATTTCCTGATTCTTACATCTACTGTTGGAACAATGATTACTCAAATCCATCTTGATTTGTGTGAAGCATTTCTATTTTCAAGAATTATTTCACTAGGAGTTTTTCACTGGATTCAAAGTCCTTCATTATTAAATTTTCTGATTCTTAAAAAACATCTTCAGCAGTAGTTACATAAATTTGAGACTCTGAGCATGAATAAATTAGTATTTTTGTTTAATGCTTATGGGTTTTTTTTAAATAACAGTAGATTTCATAATAGATAATATTTTGCTAAATTAGTTACCCTTGCCTTTTCTTTTAATTAATGCAATTTTAAAAGATTGGGTTGAGTTTTCTATAAAAGTTTCCATACTTTCTGCTTTTGACCAAAGAATATAAAATGACCAAATATGTCAATGTTCAATAATAGTATATTGGTATCTTTGGTGATGTTATCTGTTGCTAACTTGGTGAAATTTTGGAGATGCATAAAAACAGTTATGTTGCAATGATACCTGTAATCAGTCTTATTTCTCTCATCTTTATTTCACTTTTCTAATCCTCCCACATTCCTGAAGTTCCTTAAATTCAGTGAAAATATTATATTCCTATTAATGTATTTAAAGGTTATACTTCTGAGGCATAATTTCTAAGGCTATATCCCATATTTTTTCCCTGGTAGGAAACTATTTCTTGGCAGCACAGCCTCCTTACTTTCCTTCCATCTTCTTGTTGATCCATGTGTCTTCTAGCATCACCTCTGCTATATGGATGCAATCACTTTTTTTCTCTCTTAAATAGAAATTCAGTCCTATATTGCAGATAACACAAAGTGAGAATTAGAGCATTAATCATGGATGAATTTGGTATTATGTCTTCTATATTGAAGTGTGAGCTAGATATATGTACAACTCCATCTTCCTCTCACATATTTAGATAATTAGATTACAGCACACTTACAAAACTAGGAAAGAAAGCTGTTTTAGTTACATCTGCAAGTAAGTTGGCAACTTACCCTTATATTTCTTAATGTTCCCAAATTAGTAAGTAAAAGATTGAACTCTATGTGAAAACAGTATTTAATATTTATTTTTACATTATACTATCTCACAGAAATATTGATTTTTCAACAGAAAGGGCACATAAGAATCAAAATGAGGATAGTTAGTTCTAATTCAAATAATTGACATATGTAAAGGAATATATCTTCAACAATTGAACTCTAGAGTTTAAATTTTCCAAAAACTCTAAACTTTCATTTCTAGAGTGTAGTCTATAGAGCTCAAGTGAGTGGCAAACATTCAGGGCCTCTCTTAAAGAGGCCAGTACTGATTTTCTATGAGATCAAAGAAAATTCTGATTTAAAAAACAAAGCAAAGTAATCAAAAAAATGTAAGGCTATGTGTTCAAATAATTGCAATTTGTCTCATAGCCTTAGAAAGGTTTTCTATGCTTATTTTTGTTTGGTTTTTTTTTTTTCAAACAGGATAAAAATATTTTGGCCCTCAAAAGTTTAATACTCAGACCTCAGTCAAAATAACATGCACCAAGATTTTTGCCTAAACATATTGTTTAGCTATAAGTTGAAAATATCAGAAGATCAGGTACTTAACTGGGATTTATCACATATCTACTCTCTTCAGGGGCACTTGGTATAATCAAGCTGAATTAAATTGGGGGAGTGAATTTAAAATTCATTGGTCATCTGCCCTAAGTTTCTGTGTGGACACTGCTTTGATTTATCTTTATTAACTCCCTAAGTTCTGAAATAAGAGATTGACACTGTTAAACTAACCAGGTTTACCATTCTGGCTGGCTTTCCTAAGTGTTCAGGAAAGAGAAGTGCTCACTTAAAGAGGAGGAGAGATTCCTTTACAGTATTTAAATTCTTCTGTTCCTGGAAAGACAAAAATATTAAACACATGCAAACATTTGTTTTCTTTAAATGACTGAATTTTAGTTCAATTAAGAATGGCCACAGATTGGAGAGAACTTATTATGTCCACAGCAATTTACCCATTAATTATTTTTATTCTTGTCTATCTGTTAATAAATACATACCCATCCCTATGGACTCTGTCAGTCATGTCTTGAATTCTATAGACTTAGGAAGACCAACAGGAGCAGAATAATTCTCACTTTTCAGGTAGAGAGATTTAAGAGTGAATTATTCAGTCAACAAAATATCTGAGAAGTGAAAATCGTATACTGGCATCACTCAGCAAATCCTGATTGGGAAGTATTAAGGTCACTCTGCATCTTGAACCTCACTGGCAGCTAAACTTTGCTTTTTTTTTTTTATAGGTTAGTGAACATGTTATGTTGTAAAACCTTTTACCTTTGATTCTAAATGGAGAAAACTATGAAATTGTGCTTTTAATGGTATTTGCTTCCACTACATAAGCAAAATTTGAACCTTATTGGGTTTTTAAAGATAAAAATGTGAGAAGCTTCCAAACTTCAGCTGAGATATATCTACTTTTTGCAGACCTTTGTAAAGCAAATCACTTATTTTGCATGCTGTGTTGTCAGCTACTAAGCTGCCACCTGAAGTATTCTGCGACACATGATGAAATTTATTTTCAATTTTTTAAACTGTGTTTCTGTTCCCCTTTTTTTTTCCATATACCATGTTCAGGCAAAGATAAGGTTCTGCTGTTTTGATTTAGCAAATCTATTGGGGATTATCTCCTTAGTAACATGATATTTTGCACCACAGAATTATAGAGAGAACTGCCATGCAGACAAAATAATTTTGGGGCATCAAAAATCCCTTAGTGCTAACTGTTCTTTGATCAGGCCTAAATTTTAACTGTATTTCACTTGCAAAGGGAAATAACATGTTACGTTGTACTAAGAGACTGAAATCAAACGATGTGAAAATGGTTCATCCCTGCCAGGCACTATCTAGAGACAGCCAGTCAGTTACCTTAAGCAAATAAGACACTGAACTGGCACATGATTGCTGCAAACTGACAAAACTACCAAAGTTAAATAAAAACTAGTCTAAAATAGTACTATTAAGTTACACTTTTGATTTTTTTGTAACTTTTTATAGTCTGTGCTTTCTAACCAAATGCTAACCTCCTTCTCCCAGTTGCATATATACTGGAAAGTTCATTTTTTTTATTGAAAACTTTGCAAATTTTTTCATGAATGCTATGAGAAATAAGGGTTATTAGATAGCATTCACTTTGCTGCTAGTGCATGAGGTCTAAGGGATTTTGTAGATAATTTCTGTCATCATTAGACTTCCCACAGAAATAATCACCAGTTATCAGAATTATTGGATAGACAGCAAGGAAGGGAATAAGGAGGCATAGAATTATTAATAATTTGACAGAGCAAGTCCAACACACATCTGAGAGAATTTTTGGCTTTACTGATTTCTTCGTCATTTTCTTTTTTCTTCTTCTTACCTATCACCTTAGTTTTATGAGACTGAAGACAAATGCTAATGAGCTTATAATTGGCCTAAGCCCCAGAAGATTACTTTGGGGAATTTGTATTTCAAAAACATGAGTTTTTTTATTTTTGCAGATAATTAACAGATCAGTTAAACAAAATAATTTCCTGCTTCTGCTAGGCATATGCAGTCAAATGCAAACGTATTTTACTCCTACATACACCTACTTCAAAATTATTTGCAAGATTTGTTAAAATTTAAAAACACGTTGTGTATGGAGGAGGAAGTTTACTTATGCTCAGTAATGATTTTTTAAAAACTAATTAGTTTTATAAATCTTCTTGGGTTCTGCTTTGCTATATGTGTATATATTTTTCTACAGGAAAATTTTTGCACATCACAAGTCTTTCATTCCTCCAACTCATGCTGGCAGCGCAGAAAGGATAGAAGTATACCTAGTTGTTATAATGCAAAAATAACTTTGCATACTTTTTGAAAAGTTGATGTTATGTAATACTGCCTGTCCTCCAATTTAAATTTAGGATGCTTTAGAAAGGAAAGATACTTCCACAAAATTCTCTCCAGGATTCAGTCTCTTTAAGGATCTAAAAACTGTGGGAAAGGACAGAAATTAATAAATCTTAATTCAAACAACTCTTCTTCAATCACAGCTCATTACAAAATGGGGAATAAAAATGGTCTTAAAAAAAAAAAAAAAAAAGCTTATCTATCACAATTATGAAATGTGTCCAGGTTGGAATCCTATTTCCCAAATGTGCCTATACATGTTATGAAGGTGGAAGCTTCCTATGAGTAAGTTTGTACTTGACACTTCTCTGTCATCTGAAATTCCAGTTGCAAGCCATGAGTCCTTTCAAAGCTGTGGAATGGTCTTGGCATTGTGAAGGAACTGGGAATACAGCAGGAGAGGTTTTGGTACCTTCAGGGCTTCTGGGATGGAGGTCAAAGGAAAGTTAGCACATCCAGCACCATCACAGCCACGACTGCCAGGCTTCTTGCTGTGGAAGCAAAAACATGTGTAGTAAGTTTCCAGTGTTTTGGATTCTTATTGCTCTCCCTTTCGAGCAGTTACTGCAAAGTGACATTTCTCAGTCAGAAAAGCTGGCATAAGGTAGAAGGATATGCTATCTCTGCAAGCACATGATGATCACAGAGAATTTCTGTGTGAAGAAACTGATCCATCTAACAAAAGGCTTGCAAGATCTTCCAATGCCAGTGTTAGGGAAATCAGCAGTAAAGGAATGGGCAGCCCTCATAGGCTGCAGAGTCAAAACCCCAGATTTCTACTAGGCCATAGGTAATCAGTTCACTAGAAGACAACTACAGGGATGATGCTATTGGAGAATTATGTAGTCACACTTCTTGAAACAAGTCTGCTAAGATATAAGCACTTAAAATCTAACATAAGCTTGAAGGAGAAGGTGATTCCTGGTTTTGATCTCAGTTATAGAACCTCATATAGTGTACATGCAGTCTGGACTCCAAAGCAAAGAGGAAACATGCTGCCCTCCAGACACAGCATTCTCTGCTTCAACAGAACCTGGCCAGCTACAAGAGAAGGTTCACAGCAATCAGGGAAGAAAGGGTTAAACTCTCCAACTGTGTATCTTTGAATGCCCTTGAGTTGTTTCAATTTTGTTTTTGCATTGTATGGAATTTTGTAATAGTTTGTCCTAATGTATCATTAATGCTCAGACTGTGTGTGTTATTTTATCTTTGCATTTCTTTAGTAAGATCTACATTTTACCAGGCTGCAGTTTTTTATCAGAATTGGACAGTGAGCATATACTTCTAGCAGCTCAGTTATTAAGTTGGATACATTTATAAATCAAGCACAGATAAAAAAGAGAAAAATCCCTAACAAATTAAAAGAACTTATAGAATAAATAAAACTGAAAAAAGTTCCACTTAGAAAAATTCTTAAAGGTTTGTTCTCAAAAGCCAAAAAAAAAATAAGACATCTGCTAAACAATTAATTATATGTAAGGGAATCAAAATAAATCAGCTATGTGGCAAAAGCAATATTCCCTGTTCCTACCTCTTCCAAAATGAATGAAATGTGTAGACTTGGGGATACAAATGAGATATATTGTGAACAGCATTTTAAGGCCATCTCTTAAGACAGGGTAGTAATGAGTCATTTCCCATCCCTTTCTTTCCTTTTCTATCTCCTTTCTGGGGTATTTGTGCTGCGACATACGGTCAAGATGGGAAGCTATTCCTTGTTTATTTGAGTGAACACAGAGGAAAATAATAGTGCAGGGAATCTCACTCTTTCTAAATCTATGGTTCCTCATATTTATTCTACTGCTTCTCTACTTTTGTGAATTTCTTCATCTGTCAGACAGCAGAAATACCTGATGCAGAAAATATTGATGGTATGCTGCTGGTTATGCTTTAGCCATGTGGATCTGATGAGCAGCCTAATCAAAGGTACATTTGAGGGTGCTGAGCACATCACTAAGCTGGATTCTTAGACCTCAGATGAAAACCCAGTTTATTTTACTGGAAAGGAGTATGCATGTGGTTTTATTTTCACATGATTTGGCACTTAACAAAACTTCAGTCTGAACCTGACTTTCTGCCACGTCCACAGCATTTTTATTTGGTATATTAAAATCCTGAACTGCTAAGATTTCTGTGCAGTTCTACAGAAGCCCTTTCTATGGTCATTTCTACTGACAAAGGGCAACAGATCAAATCTTGTTGTACCTCAAACACATAAGAGAAAACACTGTGGGATGAGGCACTATTCTTACCTTTCTCCTCTACAATTGAAGGCAGAAAACACACTACAGTGTCTTCACAACTTTTGCCACACTTGATTTTTAAGAATATTAGAAACCAGGGATGGATTCCTAAATTACATTTTCCCCCTTCTGGTTAAAATATGTATATCTTAAAAAACCATAGAGAAGTATGTCAGCTTTGGAGAACTGAAGCAAAGGCTGCAGGCATGGGAAGCAATTGAGCAAAGACAAGTCAGGCACAAATAAATAATGAAACCTCACAGTTAACTTGATGTGCAAGCTCATCTCTAGAGTATGCCCAATTTACTCAGATATTTCCAAGCCTGGGGCATATGCACACTGGCAACCTTGCAGCTGTAGTTTGAAGGGATCTAGCACCTGGAGATTATGTGGTGTCAGGAGAGAAATCAGGTTGAATGTCTTTCCTGCCTCAATGAATTTTATAAATTAAAAATGTGTGCCTTGGGCTTACTCTTTTCAGACTGTAAAAAATAAACTTTCCAAGCTTGTTAATTTCAAGTTATTATTTTATATTCCTTTGGATTTGTGTGTTCATTCTATCACCTTGATTTCATCAAAAGTATTTGGTATAGCCATATTTTACCTAGTGATTATAATCATGACAGAATATCATTTGCGCTCAAGGTGCAATAGTAGCAATACAAAAATGAAAGACATGGAAAATGGAATAGCTGTTAGGGATGTTAGTCTTTCTGGTATGCAAATGAACTTCACAAACAATAGCCTGTTCCAAAATGTATGAATTGCTAACAGAAAAACAGTGGACCAACAGAAGTTGATCCCCAATGGCAGAATCTTTTCTAAAATAGTTTTGGTTATGCTATGCAGTTCTGTTACATACTTGAAAATAACACAAGCTAAGTGCAGTTGCTTTGAAGGAGGCAAGAGGAAAGGAAGACTTTGCTCTTGGGACTTTCATTGAGTAAACCCTTAGGAAAAGAAATCTTGAAAGTTAATGCTAAGATCAAAAACTTCCAACATCAATATACATCAGTATAAAGAGCACCTTGATTCAGCACTTTTATATTCTTCCCCATACACAAGACAGAGTCTTTTGCAGTTCCTAGCATTCCCTCTGCAGTTAGGAATCTTCACCCTTATTGCTCCTCTGTGACACATAAAAAGAGTTTTCACTCTCACTGGCTATAATAACAGGGCGAAGGAGGGGAGCTTGTGGAGTGGGTTGGTCGGTTGGTTAGTTGGTTGGGTGGTTGGTTGGTTGGTTGGTTAGTTGGTTCGTTGGTTGGTGCTACTTTTTTCCTGTGATATACAAATGTTTTTTTCTTTCATTCCTGTGACATATGTAGAAACGAGACCAAGTATGTTACATAATTGTGCAAATCACTTAATGGAAAAAATAGATGCACCAGAGATTAAGCAACAGGGATGATATATCATATTTTGTTATGCAGCACTTAAATTCTAAACCAAGTATGAACTACACAACTGCACTGATGTGACCGAATCTGTTTGAGCACGGAAGCCTTATAGCTTGGGAAGCAAAGAACTAAGCAGCTTATAGAAAAGTTGATTTTCCTCAAGAAAGACAAGTAGTTGATAACTGATTATCTGGTAACTGTCATGGGCTACTGGAGATCAGCAGCTCTCCCATGGTGGTAACTACTGGATCATAGCATTCATTTATTCACAAATAAGATGTAAACAAAAGAGAAAAGCCCTGACTTCACTAAATCTCATTTGGAAGTAAACAGAAATTTGTAGAGAACTCTTCCATGCTTTTAATTCCAATGCTAATTTTTGAAGAATTTTTTCAAATTAATGGAGAATAAGGAAGCGCTCCAAAGTCAATTTCGAGGGATATTTTTTAGGTTGTCCAATTTAGATTGGACATATGTTTGTTCAAATTGTGATAATCCTATCATATAGGTGCTTGATTTTATTTGTTAAAATTAGATATGATGATTCAATATTATGCTTAGTGGTTGGGCCAAATCTTAAGTGATATATTATTATTTTAATACCTAATAAGCAATTGAGGAAAATAAGTTCAATATTTATTAATGTAATATACACTATAGTAAATTTGATAATAGCACCAAGAGATTTGCCAGTGCTGCAAGTCTATAAAAGACAGACCACAAAATAAAAGTGGGAAAATATTTATAAGATCTTAATCTCAAATATTCAATAATTCATTCGAACAACTCAGTTTCCCCTAAGATTGGATAAATAAGAAAAAGAAAAACACTGTCTGAATGTAGCAGTAATCCATTTGTATTTATTTTCTCCTTCTGAAAGGATTCAGTAGGATTTCCCAATTCATAGAGCTGAGTTCACATGATCATTAAACAGACTAAAATGAGAACACAACGATCAAGAGAAAATAGAGAAATGAAATCATGTATGCAAAATCCATATTCATTCTACATGTTTACATGGTGCAAAGCAGGCAGTAATTTCCAATTTTGGAAAATTAATCTGCTATTTAATGTTGTAATATACATAGTCATGCAAAAACTTAGAGGTCATGTGATTCAAATCAAGAGTTTAATCAGATGGTCTGTCATGATGGAAAGCGAAGAGACTACATTCACTGCTAGCTCATAAATGTAGTGGTAAAGGTGGGAGACCAAACGAGTACCTGAAAGTGTGATTCATTAGAAGTGAGTTGAGTTGTAATGAAGTCTACTAAATAATATTTATGTTCAAAAAATCTTCTCTTGAAAAAGGAGTCTTGTTAAAAAGTTAGATTTTTTTTCTCTACTATATTTATAGTCCATAATTACACATTATATCTAAGCACTTCATCCAACCAGTATTTCAAGTCTGAATTGGTAATGAAGGTATTTTTACTTATGCTCCACAGTATAATATTACAATTGATCTTGGCAAAGTCAACAACCTGAAAACTGGCACTGAAAATGAGAGAATTTTACTATTATTTGACAGTCTCAAGGCCATGCAAATCTAATTATTTTTACCATATGAAGATCTCTCATTGGCACTCTCATCACAATGAGCTTAAAGCTGTGTTCAACTACTAGAGTGAAAACAAATTTCTCAGTAGGTAGTCTCCTTCAAAAAAACAATGTCTATATTATTAAAGTGATTCACTTCTTTCCACTATGCAATAGAAGGGATTTTTGTAATTTAAATAATTATGTTACTGTTTAGCATACAAATATTTCTCCAAAGATTTTTTAATGTTCCTATTTCTCTATGTTTTATGAATCAAGCACCACAATTATTTATTGAAAACAGCCAAAACTGCCTGTAATGCAGGTGAAAATCAAGAAAAAATACATAATTCAAACTACTAGTACTTGATCTTTTCTGTAGATTCAGAAATGTCACCTATTTCGAAGACTTTGCTCTTGCATATGTAGGCATTCATTTGCTTCCACAAAATACTGAAGTCAAACGTATCAGAAAATGCTCCTACTTTTTCCAATAGTTCAGGACTTTTATATAATCCTAGAGGTTTTTCCCCATTATTTTTCAATATTGATAAAACTATTTTAGCATCACACAAATTTCAAAGCTGTAATCCCTTTGCTTATTAATACTTCAGGTCTGAGATGAAAAGAACAAAGACGTCACTTTATTCATTAACATAAATGAGACAAAATGTAGTCTGAAGGTACATGTTAAAGAGGGATTTGTTCTATTTTTCAATTATTTTATTGAATAAAAGGTACACAACCTCATACGTTTAATAAACCCGAGTAAAAGGGTGTTTATACTATAAGACTGTCTTCTCAATCTCATGTTATAGAGATGTTACAAATCCCCTGACTCTATCAGATCAATTGAGAAAATTCAGACTAATGTCCTTCTTACTAGGACTACCTTGGTACTGTCTCATTATTCTCTCTACATATGACCGTTTCCCACAGATCTATTTTTTCACAGAAATGTACTGTGCTTGTAAATTTCATCTAAATGTATTGTAAAGTAGATTATTGCATGTACCCTATGTCTAAGTAAATCCTCAAATACTGAAGTTACTTCCAAGTATATTGTACAGGTGTGCTGGTTCTGGCTGGGATAGAATTAATTTTTTCACAGTGGTTGGTATGGGCCTGTGCTTTTGATTTGAACACAGTGATCATAATAGAGATAGATATGGTTTTGTTATTGCTGAGCAGGGCTCACACAGGGCCAAGGCCTTTTTTGCTTTTCACACTCCCATACTTGCAAGGAAGTTGGGGCTTCTTGGGAGGCTGGGAGGTGACACAGCCAGGACAGGTGACCCAAACTGACCAAAGGGATATTCCAGACCACGTGACATCATGCTCAATATATAAATCAGAGGGAAGGAGGAAGGGGGGAACATTAAGAGTGATGGTATTTCTCTCTCCAAGTCACCGTTACTCCTGATGGAGCCCTGTTCTACTGAAGATGACTGAACACCTGCCTGACCATGGGAAGCAGTGAATTAATTCCTTGTTTTGCTTTGCTTGTGTGTGCAGTGTTTGCTTTCCCTATCAAACTGTTTTTTTCTCAATCCACGAGTTTTCTACCTTTCACCCTTCCTGTTCTCTCCCGGATCCCACTGGTGGGGGGAGTGAGCAAGTGACTGTGTGTGGCTTGGCAGCTGGCTGGGGTTAAACCACAACAAAAGGTCAGACTCCTGGCCAGATTAAACATGCAGTAAGTCCAGCTGTGCTATTGCTGGTTCAGATAGCCAGAATAAAATAAAATCGAGAAAAGCATAAAAAGTATGTAGGCTTTGTGTTACTGACATTTCTGGACAAGAAAAATAGGAAAAGTCCATGCAAATTTTAACCTGCATTGTATCTGAACCTTGGTCTATTTCATCTGCTTCTTTAGATGTGCCCAAACAACAGTGCTTCCAAAGTCAATAAAGAAAAAAGGGCTAGAATCCACAGAATATTTTTGCTGGGGGAAAATCAAAACATAACTAGCCATTTGTGCATCGTGAAAAAATAGTACTCCTTTAGTAACTATTAAAACCTCAAAGTTCAACATTCTGTTGCAATGGAAAACAAAATTGTATATTTAACGTGACACAAAAATTAACTGGAAAAAGCCCTTGGAAATCTTGTTAATTCCTTCTATTCAGATCATTTTACATCAAGGACTCATTATTTCTTCCCAGTTTAATAAGGATTACTTTCATATTAATTCAGGCCATTATGGCTGTAGCACTCTTTTTAAGAGGCTTACATGAAAGCTATTTACAGCTATATATTGCATGTTTCAAAGGGTAATGTTACAAAGACTATAAAGAGAAAATGAAGAAAAATAAATTGATACATTTTAATCTCTAAATACAGCAAAAAGTCAACCAACTAAACAAACAAAAAGCTAGTGAAAAGACCAAATTAGCTGCAGTAGTTTCAGTTGTTCTATTATGAATACTGTGAGCTTTATTTCCCTAGTAATTTAAGATTAATTTTAAATCAAAGAATCAGATATCAGGGCTCTTCAATGAATGTAGATAGTAAAGTTTTTTATGATCATTAACTGCCAAACTCTACTCTAAACCAATTTCAAGTGAAGATTATTTGATAAATCATTCTGTCTTCAGGCAAAGTGATACAAATCATCAAAATTTCAGATATTTGCAAGGTCTTTTGGATGCATGTTTCTTAAAATCATAGAATAATTAACGTTGGAAAGGACCTCTGAGACTGTTGAGTCCAATCATTAACCACTGTATTCACTACTAAACCATATCCCCAAGTTTTTTGAACACTTCCAAGGATAGTGATTCTACCACTTTCCAGGGAAGCTTGTCCCAATGCTTAACTGCCCTTTCTGTGAAGATTTGTCCCCTAATATTATTTTCTATTATTTTGGATCATTCTATGCACCCCCAACTGCATTTCTCATTTATTTCAGTTTCGTCGTAATTTTTAAAAAAAAGAAATCCTGCAACACAAAACAGACAAAATGTTATGATTTTGTCATCTAATCTTTATTTGTGTGGTGAAAAGTTTCTGTTGAAACAGGTCTGATGTAGCTGCATGCATTAACATTCTTCTCAGGTCTTATAAATGCAAAGTATAATTATAATGCAATTTATGGTTGTTATTGGAAGATGCAAATATTTACTTAGTTCACTATTACTATTGGATCTGAAATTAAAAGTGGCAATGGTACACAGCATAATCAGAAAAGAAAAACATGTAATTAATAGGACTTGACTCAAATAAATAATTTGGGTTTTCCTCTTTGTATCTACCAAACAAATGTTTAATGAAACCAGTTATTTCCTCGGTACAGAAAGATCCTTTAGGGAAACATGAAGAAGAAATATTTTGTTAAAATCAAAGCTGCAACATGATACAGATGCCAATATAGATATTATGCAACCAGTTTAATAATTCTATGAGAAAATAATGTACATAACATTCTTAATTTATTTTTACTGATGATCACTCAAGACAGATTGGAAAAAAAGTTGCTGACATACATAATAGATGCTGGATAAAATTTTAAAATAACTTGCAAAAGGGCACTGTTTCTTTAGTAGCCTTACTTGCAATGAAGAAGCTTAGTGAAATAGATTTCAATTTAATTAACCATGGCATGAAACAGAATAAATCTACTGAAGTCAGCATGGAATACCACTGTAAAACAACATCAAGTCAAGAGAGGACACTAAAATTAATGCTGTGGAAGAAAATCATTGGACAGAGGAATTAAGTAGAACTCATCCTTACACTTTTAAAATACATAATAAATTTTTGTAATAATTTACATAAATCTTGAGACCATTTTGAGCTCCTTTCATGTGTTTAGTGCACTCTTTTTTAAACTCTGGTCTTCATCATTTCTTACTATTTTAGCTATGACTACAGTTTGCTTGAAAAAAATTAAGATTTTCAATTTCTTTAGTGTTCAAGTTTTTAACATTATTTTATTAAATATAAATTTTATTAAATTTAATTAAAGTTCAAATATTTGTCTTTTCTGTTTTACAGGTGTAGATATCACTGTTTTTCACAGCTTTGATATGCAAATTTGGGTCATACCATGAACACTGTGACTTAATCCAACAGGCTTCATAAGTTTAAAATCTCTTCACTATTTTCATGTACAGGTCACTTCCCAAGACAACTTGAAGAAATCCAAAGAGCTGCTAAAAATGGAACTGTTAAGCACTTGTACTATGAAAAGTACAAATTTAAAAGTTACATTAATGCAGCTCATCTAGTAGCTGATTTGAATCATAATTTATTCTGTCAAAATTAAACAAATATGCCTCTTTAAAGTTTATTTTTATGTAGACATTGCACGTGTGTCAAAGAAAAATTAATCTTTAAAGGCCAAGTCATACTGATACTAGTATATTTCAGAAATTACAGTTTATTTTCATATTTTGAGCAAATTTTAATATTGCTTAGAGAAAAAAAAGGTAATACAAGTCAGAGTAGAGATAGATCTCATAAATTCAGCCAAATACCTAAGCTGTGGAAGTACAGTTGATATAGGCATGAAATTTGTTCTTCTGCAGCATATGACTTTAATTAAATCATAAAATTTGAAAAATCAATAACAATCAAATGAAGGGAGAAATTAGACAGGAAAAAATGTCAAAAATAGACATTTAGGTGTATTCTTTTATACCTATAACAGTGGAGTTTCCTTGTGGAAACAACAGATATGTTGAGACACTGTATCATTGTTCAACAATCTTTAGTCACTTGCTAAAAAGCAGGACAACATATTGCAAGATAAAGGCAATTGTTATTTAATTTCATTGAATTTGGCTTCTTGGAAACAATAGTGGAAGCCATTAAATGAGCTAAGAGACAGTTCCCTTTTGTTATGTAACACAATATTTAATATTGACAGAAATCAAGTTATATATTTCATTAGGAATAAAATGGAGCCAAGAGCTTTTAGTATTCACAACATCTACAGCAACTGGTAAATTCCACGACATTCAGGTAACAGAGGCAATTGTCTTGCACTTATTTGTAGCTGTTTCCCGTGAAATTAGGAGTCGGTAGATTTCAAATCTCGACAGTGAAAATCACTGCACAAAATTAATTTTATTTCAGGCCTAGAATACTATCTATGCCCTAGGAAAACATACAAATTAATTTATAATTTTATAAAGTAATTTAAAAATCAAATCATTTTGTTGATCTTTCAAACACTCTGATAGATCTGTTTACACAGGTGAGAAGATTTAGTAAAAATCATGATTTTTGTGAGCAGAAGGTTATAGCCTATCAAAATTTCCCATTTGATTAATATTTCCCAGTTCCACAATGATGAAATTATTTCAGCTGCCTGAAATCTTTTTCTTAATTTATTTTACTAGTGTCAACAAAATGTCTCAGTTTCATTGGAGCAGTTTGCAGCATTAACACTAGAAAATAGTTCTATCAGGAGATATTCAAGCATCTCTACATGTGAAATAACAATCATAAAGAGGGGATAATATGAGGTGTCTAGGCCTGATAGAATGTGAGTTGCAAAAAATATGCCTCAGCAGGTCAAGGGCAGGAGGAAGAACTTTTTATTCTGTGACAAAAGAATTCATCTTGAAGCTGTAGAACTTTACTGAGGAAAAAATAATGCTACGTTGCCTAAGGTTTGTGTAAGTATAGGAGCTCTTCACTCACTGAATTGGTGTTGAGCATTACCCACATGAAAAATAGGTCAATAGATCAAGAAATCTCAGAACTTAAGATGTTCTAATAGTGCCAGTTAGGAAAGGTAGTAACATGGATTGTCAGACATCAGCAGCAGTGCCATGACCTTCTGGCAGCCTTTTTATATTAAACTGCTTGGATGTTGTCTCAAGGAGACTGTTAATCTCTGTGGACTGTAGATGTATCTGTGTTACAGACTACATTTTCTGCTGGTACACTCTGCTCTGTTAACAGTTACCAGGTATTTCTTGGTGAATGAACATAAATGGTACTAAAATCCCAGTTTGAAATGGGCTTTTTCAGTACAACAGTCATAGTGAGATGTTCCATACTTTAATATATGAAAATCTTCTTACTGGAAAAAATTCCACTGCTCAGTGGCAATTAACCAGTAAGTATTTAACAGAAGGCCATTAGTTGCTGCTTTGGAAATACTAGGCAAAGAAGGTTTTAAATAGACACAGAAGGTGTGAGTGCTTCAATGCATTAAATAAGAAGCAAGTAAAATTTCATCTGATCAAGGAAGGAACCTCTCTACATTACTTCATTTAGTAAGTGACAGAGTTCTCTTTTCTCTCCAGCAAGGCCTGTGAAAATAAGGGCAAGTATGGTCAAGCAGTACTGGCCTTTTCTCCAGTGGCTGCAGGTAATGGCACCATGGAATGCATACCACAGATAAATCACAGAAACATCTTTTATCATTTGCACATGGGAGCAAGATGAAAAAATCCTCATTCTTGATATCCTTCCTTATCCATGTGAGTACTATAGATGATGTATCTCCTGGAAAAAGTAAGGAAGCTATTAATAGCCTCACAAGAATGTATACTATTCATTATTAAAACCTGATAATCATGCCTTAACACTCCTAAAATATACCGTGGAAAAAAGACACTGAAACATATTTTGGACATCTTTTTGGAAAACAGTCTGAAGAAGTGGTGCGGTAAAATAGGTCTAGGACAATGGAGAAGTTGGAGAGAGATAGGAAAAAAATATCTTCCACAGACTGGAAGCAGAAACATTTTGTCAGTGGAAGTGACCTGAAGGAGGAACAAGTTTATAAGTATAGTACCAAAACAATATTAAAGATAGCATCTGTTCATCTTCAATCTCATGTCTTGAAAAAAAGCCTCTCAAGAGTAGTGAGGAAATCTTCCAATGATAGAAAATGGATGATATCACAAGAAGAGAGAGGTAGCACTCAACTCAGCTTTGAAAAAAAAAGAACTAAGCATTTAAAAGAACATTTTTTGTGGAAATAATATTATAGACTGTCTACAGGCACTGCATAGTTACAACACAGAATTAGAATTAGATTAGTGAATTTCCATCTATACCTTCCATCATTTTTAAACCCATGAAGTCTTTGAATTAAAATTCCCTAAAGGCCTCTCTCTTTTTTTTTTTTTTTTTTGTTTGTTTTGTTTTGTTTTGTTTTGTTTTGTTGTTGTTGTTGTCTGTAAAATTCATGAGGAAACAAAACAACTAAAGACAAAATGTGGGGTCACTGTACTTGTAGTTAACCACTGTACAAAGTCAATAGATCACAAGTTTACATACAGAGTTAGGAAAATAGCCTAAAAATCATTCTTCTACAAAAAAATATTTTATCTCAAATTTCTTTCTGCATGGATAGGTCTCCTGATAATTTTGCTGTTAACATTGGACATAAAAAAGAAATGCCTTAAATTTATCCAAATCTGTTTGGACTCCCTCATATAGTTATGCCTTAGAAAACAGAAAAGATAGAAAACCTTCTGTTTGTTAACTAATTTATCTTCTTGATTTCAGTAGTGTCTAGTGCTGGCTGCACCAGCTTCATTTTCAACACACAGCACTGACAGACTGTACCTGAAAAGTAATTTATTTTCAAATTAATCAATAGGAAATAAAGAAAGGAGTGAAGAAAAATATATTCCCATTTTAAAAAATTCTGTAGAGTGCAGGTCTGGGCACATTACACAGCTGGACATCTCAGACACTGACACCAATTTCATCTTGCTGAGAACTTTGCAATTTTATTTTCAGTTACCAAATAAACATGAGCAAAAGAAGGACACCTACACCCTTTGAAATGTCCTATATGACAACACTAGCTTCATTGAAACCCACTAAATCCACTGCTATACTTCAAAATATATACTGGGCAAACAAAACACAACAGCTGGATTTCCTGACTTTCATCTATTTGTTATGAGTGGTGAGACACCTCTCATTAGTCTGATACCATAACTTAACAGTCTGCAGTAAAACTAGTCTCTGAAATCACTTGTCACACTTACCAGAGATGACACCAGTCCTTGATAATGTGAGTGTTCTTTGACACATTGAGTTAACTATATTAATAAACCTACTTCTGGATCAGTGACTCGGTGCTGAAAAAGTACAGGCTGTTGACAAAGACAACGAACACAAAAGGTCCCAGCTATGACCCCGTACTATTCCACATACCAAAGATGTTAAGCATAACCCATTAACCACTACTTTTGAGGCCCAATTATCTACCCAGTTTTTTACCCACTTAATTGTCTAGTCCTCAAGATTGCAACAGCTCTGCTAAAGACAATATAAATCTCAGAAGGCAAAAAAACACATACGATTTACCCTTAGTAAATCCAAGCTGACTCTTCCCAGTCACTTTTCCCTTCTTCATGTGCCCTGAAATGACCTCCAAGAGGACTTGCTCCAATATGTTCCCAAGAGCTGAAGTGAGGCTGATGGCCTAAAGATCCCCAGATCATCCTTTCAGCCTTTATTTTGAAGATTTGGGCAACATTTGCCTTCCTTCACGCAGTGAGAAGTCACTGGATCTCCACAACCAGTCAAAGATTATAGACAGCAATCTTGCCAGCACATTAGTTTTCTCCACAGCTGTACATGCAGTTTTACCCATCCTGAGTCTCCTGTGGAAGCTAAGCATGTACTAGAAATAAAACAGAAATCAAACAGCAGCAGATTGAATAGACAGAAGAGCAACAGAACATTAGTACTACACAGGATTATATTATCAAACCCATAAGACTTACATGTCATATAATTGATTCATTTTCATAGTTGTCATAAGAATCCAAGAAAAACTCAATGGGAAAATGATAGCAATGTGAGTCACAATTCTCTCTCAAGATAACAAATCAGTCAAGTAGGTATGTTTGACATTTGCTGCCTTCTAATTTCAGAACAAACTGCCAGAGGCAAAAAATATATTAAACTAAAATTAAATTTTCCTTCAGTCACCAAGGTATTAAATCACACACTGGTATAGAAATCCTATGTTCTTGAAAAAAATAAATTTTCTTAGACAGTAGTAACATATGGCTCGTCCAAATACTACCAATAGGTATGAAAGAGACCACAGAATGGCTTAAAGATGACCTGGTTCCAACACCCTTGTTGTGGGCAGGGACACCTTCTGTTAGATCAGGTTGCTCAATGACCCATCCAAACTGGCCTTGAACAATTCAGTGATGAGGCATCCACAAGTGCTCCGGGCAACTTCTTCCAGTGCTTTACCATCCTCACAGTGAAGCATTTCTTCCTAATATCTAATCCAAACCTGCTCCCTTTCAGTTTGGAGCCATTCTCCTTTGTCCTGTCACTACACACCCTTGTCAAAAGCCCTTCTCCTGCTTTCTTATAGGATTCCCTCAAGTACTGGAAGGCTGCAATTTGGTCACCTCCAAGGCTTCCCTATTACAGGCTGGACAATCCCAGTTCTCTCAGCCTTTCCTTGTAGGAGAGATTTTCTATCCCTCTAATCATCTTGGTGTCCCTCCTGTGGACTCACTCCAACAGGTTCATGTCCTTCCCTTGCTGGGGCCCCAGAGCTGGATGCAGCACTCCAGGTGGGATCTCACCAGAGCATAGCAGAGGAGCATGATCACCTCCCTCAACCTGCTGGCCACACTTCTTTTGATGGATCCCAGAACAAGCTTGTCTCTCCAGGCTGGAAGCTCTCATTGATGGCTCACATTCAGCCTCACATCCACCAGCAACCCCAAATCCTTCTTGCAAGGGCTGGTCTTGATCTGTTCATCCCCCATCCTGTGTTGATACTGGAGATTGCCCCAGCCCAGATCCTCCCTCCTACCCTTTTTTAAAATGGGTACAAAGCTTCTCTTTTTCCAGTCACCTGGGACTTCACCTGATGAGCAGGACTTTTCAAACATAATGGAAGTGGCTTGACAACTACATCAACCAATTCCCTCAGAACTCTGGGTCCCAAGCAGCTGTGTACCTTCAGCAGCTTAAGGTGGTCATGAGCCTGATCTTTACTTACAGTGGGAAGCACCTTGCTCCCCCAACCACCACTCTACCTGCCCTCCACTCAAGAAGTGTGGAGAGGTTGCCATTGAATACTGAGGCAAAAAATTGTTGAGCACCTCAGCCATGTGATATTCAGACATTATTGCATTAACTGTATGTTTTTTTTCTTCTCTTTTTCTTTTTTCATTTTTCCTTTTCTTTAACTATAGAAAGAAACCAATGGGACAAATAATGAACCGTGATCACTCTGAATGATCATCTTGGGTTGATTGACTACTGAGTGACTTACCTTTTAAAGAAAAAAGATAAAAAGTGCACATTACTAAAGTAATTTACTTCCTTTGGAACCATATGATTGTATTTTCTTTCTTGCCAAGTCCAAGCTGCAGAAAACTATCAGAATACAACTGAAATTTCAGCCCTGACACGATAATGTTATCATGCTCTGCTATGGTAAATACAAAGTAGCAGCTGTGCTTCTGCAAATTTACACTGGAGTTAAATTGAGTCAACTTAGAATTTTGTTCCAGACCTGCAGAATTGACTCAGATCTCATCAGATCAATGAATCAATAAAATAGCCAGCTTTTCTTGCTTAAAATCTAGTCCAGCTGGGAGGCAGAAGATGCATGCTCCGTACCTCAGAGATAGAAATGAAGGAGACTCTCCAAGACACAGTTTGGCAATAAGATGCTTAGCTGGATACAGAACTGGATTATAGAGTGACACCATCATGTAAGTCTTACCAGCCATGTGGCCACATTTCATTTCTTTACAGAGGCAAGGATTTATCAGCAGATTATCTTTTTGTGTAGCCTCACTATCAATTGTGATTTAACAGCACTTACATCTGACCTACTTTTCCATTATCACACACACCACTGTGATCATTACATGTGAATAGTGGCCTAAAGTGTATGTTCATAGTGACATAAACTATATATTCAGCCTGTCAGCATTTCTTCTGGTTGCTGGGCTAAGCAGAATTGTTGCAAAGGCTTAGTACTCTACTCAGCTTCCCTCATCTTAACAGAAAACAAACAAAACAAAACCTTGGAACTGATTTTTTGGAGGAAAACATCACACTCCATGTCATAGGCATAAAAGAATTTGTAAGCATTCTAAAAAGTTATGTACCACAAACATCCTTTGAGTGTTAAATCTAGAAGTTCCCCTGTGGCTTTCTGGTCCTCTGCCAAATGTTCTTTCATTCCAGGGATGTCTCATAGAGTGCAACAGGCAATGGTCTAAGCTCTGGGACTATTGAGTATATGCCAGGTACACCATACTACCCCAGGAGGAATTAATTCAATTTACCTTCATTTGATTCTAATCACACATTCATCTGTTAGTTGTGGCACTGAGTACCTGCAGCTTACATTTTTAATTAACAGCACTGTCATAGCTGCAACTAGGGGAATATCAAAAGTGCATTCACAATTCAGTTGAACTTTATACCCTTTTTTAATTTAACAGAACACACTGTGCCACTCAATTTTTATAGTACATGAATTGTATTCTCTAGGTTTGCATCTTCACCCAGATATAAATCACAGCAGTAATATAAGACTTATATACTACATAAGAATAGGGATATACTGTGTAAAGTTGAACAAGGGCAAATTCTGGATTCAGCACCTGGAATGAGGCAACCCTGGCTGTGTGTATTGATTAGAGAATGAGAGGCTGGAGAGCAATGCCACAGGAAGGGACCTGGGGGTCCTGGTCGATGGCAAGTTGAACAAGAGTCAGCAGTGCCCTGACAGCCAGGAGGGCCAACTGTGACCTGGGGGACACCAGGCACAGCATCGCCAGCCAGGCAAGGGAGGGGATTGTCCCGCTCTGCTCTGCACTGGGGCAGCCTCACCTCGAGTGCTGGGGACGCTTTTGGGTGCCAAAATTTAAGAAAGACATTAAGCTCTCAGAGAGCATCCAAAAGAGGGCAACAAAGATGGTGAAGGGCCTTGAGGAGAAGCCATATGAGGAGCGGCTGAGGGCGCTTGGTCTGTTCAGCCTAGAGGAGAGAAGACTGAGGGGAGACCTCATCACAGTCTACAACTTCCTCAAGCAGGGAGGAAGAAGGGCAGACACTCATCTCTTCTCTGTGGTGACCAGTGACAGAACCCAAGAAAATGTCCTGAAATTTTGTCGGGGGGGGTTAGGTTGGATATTAGAAAAATCTTCTTCCCCCAAAAGGTGGCTGAGCAGTGGAACAGGCTCCCCAGAGAAGTGGTCACAGCATCAAACCAGAGTTCAAGAAGCATTTGGACAGCACTCTTGGGCACATGGTGTGATTCCTGGGGTGGCCAGAGGGCCTGATGGGTCCCTTTCAACTCAGCATATTCTATGACTCAATGAACTTTACCAAAACAAGATATAAAAAATAAACCTAAAGTTTTCGATATGCCACAATACAAATTTAGTTGCATCCGGCAACTCCGAATAAAAGTTTTATAAAATTATTTTGAATATGACATAAAAGAATAACTTCATTCCAGAAACTTCTGTGCTTCCTCAGATAACTACCCTTTCTGAAGTAATCACTATTCTTCCTTTTAAGTCTGTTCTTCAGCTACTCATCTCAAATTCTGCAGCAAAGGATATCTCTGGAAAAGTCAGAGCAAACCAGGAGCAGCGCAGAACATTCTCTTATAGAGGAAGAAAACGTTCTGTTTTTATTGTACCCATAAACTGAATTTTCCTTTGCTATGTAACTGAAATAAGAGTCTCACTGATAAAATTTAATAGATGTTAATAATAAACAACTTGTTACTGAAAATGATAAGTTTTTATTTGTAATGTAATCAACTATGGGTGATTATGCCTCAGGAGCAAATATTACTGCTTGCATATTTTATGTATAAATATGTTACCATGGATTCTGAATATTGTTTCAGAATTCTTTTTTTGGTTGATAAAGAAAAAAGTTGTAAAAGATATTGCTTTAAGATGAATGATACAATGCTACTGCAGGCAAAACATTCCATTGTGATACTCCAATAGAAAATGCTAAGAGTTCATTTCTGACCTCTTAATAACAAAGAAACAATAATTTTTGTTAAGATAAGAAGGTAAGAAAAATTGCCAAGCAGTCTGGGAATTAAATTAGTGAAAAAAAATAGTGATTGAATTCAGGAAGTCATAGGTCAGGAAGTCATCTTTGTGGTATCATAAACACATTTAATTTCAGTCCTTCAATTGCTCTGACTTATTCAACTACATTTTTCCAAGAAAAGGTAAGAAAAGGCATCCACAGAAATTCTGTGTGGATTCTTGGTCAAATGCATCACAGCTAGAAAACTGATGTTTCTGATTCTGCAATTGTGCAGTAACCACATTTTCTGAGGCTTCAGGTCGGTTAGCCTAAAATGCAGAGGCCTGCCTGTAACTGGGATTAGTACAAAGAATGGCACTTCAGCTGGGCTCTGGAAACTTTAGCAACCCCATCTGAAGTCACAGTTGCCTGGTCATTGAGACTTCATGGAGAACTACTGGAGTTTGGAGCTGGGAAGCCCCAGGAAAGTTGTTCTGACACCAGATCCCAGAGGTCCTTAACAGCACTGCACTGAGACATGACCCTTCTCACACACCTACTTATATTTAAGTATACTACACCTTAAGAGACAAAAAACATTGCTTAATGGTTTACTGAAGTAGTGACCCCCTTAAGAAAATGCCTTTTGCAATTTCTATTGAATATGGAGGCAGTCTAGTTCCACCAGAGGGGCTGTTGCTGGAAGAACTTTTGATCTATCTTTATATGGCGTATCCAAAATTACACATAGCTTGTAGCAGAGAAGGAAATTGTGACAAAGATACCTAAATAGTTGCTTAGCACCAAGAAAATTTTTCTCTCTAAAAGTGTATGGTTCTTTTCCGGGACGGAAAAAACATTATTTTGCACCTTTCCCACATGCATTTCTTCAAAGGCATTTAGGAAGTGAATGAACATGAAAATGTGCTTCACTACAATTTCATCAACTTAACAGATCAAAATTGCCTAATTTGTGTCTACTGTGTAAACACTAAAGTGTTTAAATATTGAAAAGGCATACTTTGGGATGCTAATTTAAATTCTATAGTACTCAAAATTAAAATGCTATTTCAGCTTTTCAGTGTTCTGAAAAAAATTGTGAAAAAATGTCATTTCAGTACATGTGGTAAATGCATCCTAGATATAATCCTTCCTTTTTTTTCATTAGAAAATATTAACCTTCTTTGCTCTCTGCTGTTATGCTGTCCTTCTCCCTATCAATGAGCTTAAGGTGCCTTGAGACAGATGCAAGCATTGATGAGTCAGTTTTAAGAATTCAAGGGACACTAGGAAAGGAAAAGATTCATACAAAGATATTTCTCTGCCATAAGTGCATAATTTAAGGAAACATTAGGGTTTCCACTGAAGTTTGACAACCGATGAAAAGGACAAACTAGCTGCCTGTTGACTTCTGGTAAACAGTGCCCAATAAAGTCTGAGTCAGCATTTGGATTTCTCATGCACAGTTATAGTCTTACTCTACTTAAAAAAACAACAAAACAAAAAACCAATTTTCTCCTGGCATCTTTATCCCAATCTTTTTTATGCAGACTATAAATACAGTAACATTCAATTCCTACATGTCTGAAATATAATCATAGATTAATAAAATTAAAGAATTTTCTGTGTTGCAATGGACTCATCAGGATCATCAAGTCCAACTCCTGACCCTATGCAGGACACTAGAAGAATCCCACCATGTGCCTGTGAGCGTTGATCAAACATGTCTTGAACTCTGTCAGGCCTGGTGCTGTGACCACTTCCCTGGAAAGCCTGCTCCAGTGCCTAACCAGCCTCTGAATGGAGAACCTTTTTCTAATATCCACCCTAAATCTCCCCTGATTCAGCTTCATGCTGTTTTGTCAAGACCCATCACAGGTCACAAGAGTGAAGAGATCAGTGTCTGCCTCTCTGATTCCTTTTGTGAGGATGTTGAAGACCACAATGAGCTCCCCCTTCAGTCTCCTCCAGGCTGAACCTCAAATGACCTGAACCTCACCCCACAGAGCATCCACTGTAGGTCCTTCATCATCCTTTTTGCCCTCCTTTGGACATTCTGTAGTAGCTTAATGTCTTCTTTATATTGTAGCACCTAAAACTCTCCCCAGCACTCTAGGGGAGGCCTCTTCCATGCAGAGCAGAGAGGGACAATCCCCTCCCTTGACCAGCTGGTGATGCTGTGCTTGATGTCCCCCAGGACACAGTTGGCCCTCCTGGCTGCCAGGGATATTATATATAATATAATTGGTAATTATATTTGAAATAATTTTCAAAGTAGATGAAATGGAGTCTAATAATCTCAGTATGAAATGGTAAAGGCACTTATTTGGTTTATATTAAACCTATGTCTATGATAGAGTCATGGATTAAAAAATTATACATTTCTACTTCTGATAGTTTTGGGTTGATTTGGTTTTTTACAGTTTTACTGTATAGATTAGATATTTTCAGAAAAGTATAAGTCACAAGCTAAACTAGGTTACTATTATTATATACTCTGCTCTGCAAAATCCAGGATTGGGGGTTCTATGCATTTAAAATTTCGTTAGTTAAAAGAAAAAAAAATCAATTCACAAAAGACAATCCCATGGACAGAAAAGAGACTATCATAAGCCCTTCTTTATCTTCGGACTTGGATTTCAACTAAATAATTCAAAGTCCTATGTATTTGAGGTTAACTTCAAGAGGGATTCTTTTATAGAATGTCGCTATTTGCTTAATCTACAGCTTTAAATATGATCTTGCATTGTCCTTGGTTTCTATGCTATGAGTCAGAAAGATTATATTTTTTACTAAAGGTAGTGTCAGTCCAGAACAGCTTTAACCTATCCCTGACTGTATTGAAGTGATCTCACTCATGTGTCTGTGAGCTGAAACAGAAAGTCAAGCTCATGGGAAAAGCTGCTTGCTACATGCAAAAATTATATGGCTGCTGTTGAATATCAAAATCTTCTAAAAATATGTGAGTCCAAAAATTATGTTTAAAGGATCTGTGGGTGCCTCTGTCAACCTGTGATTGCTACTGTGGTTCCTAGTACCCATTTGCTGAGGCAGCTATTCCTGTTTCTGGCACATATCTCTTCATCTGAAGCCTTCTGGCATCTGTTTCCTTATGCTCGTGCTCAGAGAGGTAGTAGAAATGGCTTATAATAGGAAGAATTCATCTCTAAGTGAAGGTATTTCAGAAACTCATCTGAGTAGCACAGAAATCATGAGAAGCTGCAGGCATTTAAAAACTGGCAGGAAAAACAAAAAGAAAACAGCAGTGTTGGAGAAAGACTAGGAGATGACACTGATCTTGAGATGACCTCAAGAGCTTGCCAGATTCCCAGGTTCAGTAGAACTGCAGTACCTCTCTGTGGTGCACAGAGTACCAGCCAACATAGATGCTGTGGTGAGGGAATACACTGCCAAAACACCTGCAGTGATATATAAGGCTTTGACATCTTTATATTCCTGCTTCATGTGCCTGACATGAGCTCACAGACTTTGTACTGAAGAAACTGTGCCTGTCATTGATGTGATCTTAAGCTGAATGGCAGCATCTAAACCCAGTATGTTCTGTGGCAGAAAAGCAGCTGGATCAGGAGATCAATTATTCAAAACAAGTGACTGTTGCTGCTCAAGAAAAAGATTACAGGTGGCTCGCAGGCCAGTTGGAAGGATACACTGACAGAAGCAGCAACTTAATCCTAACTTTTCTTCTAATCCCTTGCATATTAAGTAGCATAATAAATATGATCAAAATAGATCAAGAGACAGTAAGACACAAACCAGTAACCTAGCAAACTATATAACAACTGCAGGCAGCATACATTCAAGTTAATTTTGGTTACAATAGTAGGAAGTAAGTGGATAGAAAACCTTAGAGAATTCCAGAGTGGTTGATTATCTATTTAATAGCTAAAAGAAATATCTATTAACAATAGATACATAATTATTGTTTAACAGTAGATCCATTACAATAATTTTATATTTATGACAACTGCACACAGCACTCAAGGTGAGGCTGCCCCAGTGCAGCAGAGCAGGACAATCCCCTCCCTTTCCCAGCTGGTGATGCTGTGCCTGATGCCCCTCAAGACATGGTTGGCCCTCCTGGCTGCCAGGGCACTGCTGACTCTTGTTCAACTTGCCATTGACCAGGACCCCCCAAGTCCCTTTCTGCAGCACTCACCAGCCTCTCCTTTCCCAATCTCTCCATATGTTCATGGTTCCCTGTCCCAGGTGTGGAATCTGGCACCTACCCTTGTTAAACTTCATGCTGTTGGTTGTTGCCAAGCCCTCTCATCTGTTGAGGTCTCTGCAGGACCTCTCTGCCTTTAAGGGAATCAACAGCTCCTCCCAATTTATTATATTCAGCAAATTTTCTTGGTATTCCTTTGAGTTTTGTATTAAAGTCATTTATGAAGGTGTTAGAGGGCCTAAAATGGAGCCCTAAGGAGCCCAACTGGTGACTGACTGCCAGATCTGATATAACCCCATTCACTATAACTCTTTGTGTTTTACCCATGAGCTAGTTGCTCCCCCACTGCATGATGTGTTTTTACAGCTGTTTGCTGGACATTTTCTCCAGAAGGATCTTGTGAGGGACAATGTCAAAATCTTTGCTGAAATCCAAAAAAATTATGTCTTTCTTCTTTCTGTCTCTTCACAGGTAGCAATCATCCAATTATGGTCATAGAGAGGACTCAGTAACGGTACAATTGGCAATTTCCCAATTAGGCAACACTTTTTAGACATCAAACTTATTTTGAAAGAGATAGGAGCTGTTATCTCTTTAGAAAGCATATTTAATGATCACTTAATGAGACAATACCAGAAAGGAAAATTAATTAGTCAATACAAGTTGCAAGTTAACATATCTGTAGAAGATTTTTAAAAGTGTTTCCATCCCTAGTAGTGATGAAGGTGACATTTTTCACATCCTGTCTAATTAGGGTTGATCTTTACCGGGTTTTCTGCTGTTCCATGAGGTGCACTCAACACTATCACATGTTACTTTCACAATGTGCAGCTCAACATTACCAGCATCTTGAAGATAAGAACCATAAAAAATAATAATGAAAAGTCTCAATGTTAATGTATATATTAATATATATTTATAGTTTTTATTTTCATCCTCTGTATGATAATCCTGAAAAGTATAATGAAGAAATTAGTGGTTTTAGGATACTATAAAGAAAGTTCAGGAAATGGGGGAGTTTAACTGAATCCAAATCATTGTTCTTCCCCTTTTCTTTTTGATGACAGAATTCTCTATGATACACTGTAAACTATGAAGTAACATCCATTTCTTCTTTCTTTGAATTAAAATTTAAACAGAGTAATGACATATTTTGTGTCTGAACTACACTGAGGAAGTGGAAGAGATGAATAGTCAGTCTATCCTAAATAAGACAAAAGTCCAAGAAACAGCAGCCATACCTGTTTTCTCTTTTCAAAGCAGTCACGGTAGCACAGGTAGATGCTTTGCTGACAAGAACAGAAATAGCAGGATTTCATTGTCTGTTCATTTCCTTTTCTCTATAAGATTGCAATTGCTATTCTCTTTAAAACAAAATCAGTTCTCCTTATCAGATGTGATGATATTATCACAAACATCTCATTAAATACTAGGAACATCTATGCACATTGGCACAAAGGCTGTGATTTTTCAAGGAATTCCCTGGGAGACAGATTTCAAGGAAATCTTAGGAAACCCACTGTCCGAGGTGTTTTGCAAGTTCTGCTGACCTTCATGTGAGCTGTAGAACTACCTAGATTCTCTAGAACCACAAAGGAATTCTAAATTATTTAAACAGAACTGGCAGCTTTCACTCCCAGATGTTAAGCACTTTACAGTACAGATGAAAGTGCACTATTAAAGACAATTCATATAGATTTTGATAGCGGACTGAAACAAAAACAATGTTTTACCTCACTGACAAATATTTATTTTATTCATCAAGGGCATTTGTCCTGAGTAACAAAAAAAATGTGCATTGTATTCGATATCTTTCCTAATCCAACCTGCCCAAGATCATCACTGTCTCTTTCAGATGGGGGAGCTGGAAGCAAAACTGGGATGTGTTACCCCAGGTTCATGAAGCGGTTTGGCCCAGGATTGCTTTTAAAGAGAGGGAACAGACACCCAGAGGGATCGTCTGCTCTCCCCAGGGCTTTGGAGTGGAGGCTGCATTACATGCATGAATGCTGCATGAAAATAATATCAAAAGAGATCATACCTTTCCACTTAGAATCATTGTCAAAAACATCAGTTTCTGCATTTATGGTTAATATTTATCTTAGGATATGCTTTTTAAACACAGTGGGGGCTCACATTACTTCAGAACAACCAACAGATGCCCAGTTCAGTTCTGTGCTTCAATGTCAGTTTACCTCTACTCAATTATTGTTCTTCAGAAAATGAAATCAGTGAAACAGCCTTGGTAGGAAGAATTTAAAACAAGGGCTGGTTTGTAATTAGTTAATTTTTGTTAATCATAATATAACTAACCATAAAATGATTCAATAGAGATCAAATGTAAAAATCGCAATAATTAACAGTTCTTCTAGTTCTGACAGGAAAATGGAAATTTATTCATTTATTTATTTTCATTGGCAGTATTTGCCTTTTTTTGCTATAACTTATGTGAGATATCAGTTTGAAAGAACTATGCAAAATCTCACTCTACAGAGCAGACTTTCCTTAGCTTGTTTTAAACCTCCAAAGGTTTGGGGAAAAAAAAAAAAAAAAAAAAAAAAAAAAAAAAAAAAAAAAAAAAAAAAAAAGGTAGGTTTTCCAAAAGTAATCCTGAACTGTTTCTGGTAAGACAAAATAAAAGCTTCAAATCCATTAAACAATATTGTGTTAGCATGGGTTTTCACTTCATGATTTTGCTGTACTTTGATTTGTTCAGCACAAAGACAGTTTAAGAACCCTTAATGCCTTTCTACTGCACCTTGACATTGCTATTAACTTCTCTATTTGTCTGCTCTGTTTATGATCAGAAAGGTAGAGCGACTCAAATGAACCCTTCTTGTCTTTCATTTATATTGTTCAAATATTAATTACTTGGTGAGAAAACCACATATACTTTTGTTTGCATGATAGAGTTTTCCTCCTTGAAGACTCATTATTACTGTACATATTAATAGCACTTCTGGTTTTACTTCTTGTCATCATGCAGAAGAAATAAAAAGGGAAGTAGTTCATCCCACATTGCACTTTGATATCAGCTCTATTTCATACAAAAATCTTACAGGCAGATCCAGTCACACCAGCTTGCTCACTAGTCGGTTGAAATACTCTAAAAGAGCAAGCTAAAAAACTTGGAAATTAGGCACCTCATGGAGTGTTAGCAATTCTCATGGCCTTATAAATATTGATAATTACAAAACTGTTCAGTAAATGCATCTCTGTTGCAAAACATACCATGGGGAGCACTGAAAGCGATTTTCCACATTAAAAAAAAAAAAAAAAAAAGAAAACAGGAAAAGAAAAAAAAAGAATCCTACAGAGATTCTGCTACCTAGCTGTGAAATCAAGAAATTTCACTGAATAGCTCATTGCTTCCTTCAGGGAAAAAAATTGTAGAAATGTGTCAAGCACTGCTGGGTATTGGATGATAAAGAAAATTAAAGACTGAAATTATAGCTATATCTGTCTTTCAAAGCAAAAATGAAAGCACAGATCTTCATGAAGAAATTTAGCTGATCCCATCTATAATTGGGTATCAGTGACAGGAATTATACCAGGTAACATTTTGATTGCCTGCAGTCCCATTTCCAGCTTTGATAATGTACCCATGGAAGCTTTTGAACTGGTGTGGTAAAGCTACACCTAGGATCCTCGAGAGGGGACTCAACAGGGATAGTCTGGGCTGGTGGTGTTTTCGCGGCCGTGATAGAAGGTAGCTGAACCATTCTATTTCGATTTTCAGAACAAGTGACGTTCAGTAATTGATTCTGTACCAAATGCCAATGCCCGGTTTCGGCGCTGGGGCTGTGCCGGGGCTGCCGGGCCCGGCCCCAGGCGGTGCCAGCGGCTGCAGCGGCCCCAGCGCAGGGCACGGCTGAGCCCCTCAGCCACGGGCGGGCGGGCGAGAGAGAGAGAGCCCCGGGGAAAGCCTGGCCAAGGGAGGGCAAAACGCTGCCCGGCAGCCAGGGCTGAGGCAGGGGAAGCGAGCGAGAAACAGCGCTGCGAGCCCCGAGGGGACAGCGGGAGCAGGGACGGATATGTCCCGGCACAAGTGTTACAGGGAGAGAAAATGCTGCTTTTTGGGAAGATATTAATCATCTAATGGTCTGTAATCATCTAATCTAGCCTGTGAACCTTCTCAAATGAATAACAAGGAAGTTTAAGGCGTGCATAAGATTCCTGAAATTTCTGCAAGATACCATCAAGACTACCGAAGCAGAGTTTTTGAAAAGGTGCTGATATTCACATAGCAAATATGACCCTTGGGGAAAGTCTACAAGGTCCTCTGCACTTAAACCAAAATTATAATCAGGGGTTGCTACTTCTTGTGACAATTAAATGCATTGCTGTCACTAGAAGACAAAAGTAAATTAATGTAGAGTAATATTTATTTCACTCTCATGAAATATAGAATTAGCAAAGTGGTATTTCAAATGCATGTGTGATTCAATTTAAGCAATTTAAAAATATGTAAAGGTCTTTTTACTACTAACATATCTTACACATTCTAAAGCATAGAATTCTATTTTTGCTTTAAGTACAAATTAATTCAATATCCTTTGCTATGAAAAAATAGCTTGTAGAAAGAATTAAAATGACTATTCAAAGGCCTTGAAGCATAGCAACCTAACCCACTTTAAAGCCAGTGGTATGCTTTCCTTGGAGAACTGCACTTTCATTTCATGCATTTCTAAATGAAACACAGCTCCACACTAGCTATTAGTTGAAATGTAAGTTCCACGAGATTTATAAAAATTACTTCACTAAAAACATTTATTGCAACATCAATTAAGCTGTATTTTTCTAGAGAAAGAATGATCTCAGTATCAGCAAGAAAAAGCAATGCTGAGTTAAAACTACTAAGGAATTCTGTATATTTTGTTATGACAATCTGCTATGAATCTCTAAAAAAAGATTTTGCACAACGGTTTCTAAAAATCATTCTGGACAAGGTAATGGGGGCCTCTGTGTTCCCCCAAAGGTTCTCAGGTTCTCCTTGATTCTGGATTCCCTCCAAAGCCTCTCTCCTTGTAATGTCCCTTAAATTTCTTCAGTCTTCCAAGTTAAGGGGTTGAGTTGAGAATATTTCGGTTGATGTTTGAGTCATTAAGTGTCGCAGTAGAGACGGACACACGACACGCGAGTAGTCCAAGGACAAAGAAGTGCTTTATTAGTCTATGCTAACATCTTTATACCCTTTTCCCCCAGCTACTGTAACATGCTACTATCGGCTGCGTGGAGAACACTAAAGCTATCTTCATAACAAGAACTTTCCCAGCACGTTAACAAGCCATACAAGCAGTCAACTACACACTATAAATCCTCCACCACATTCTTGATGCTCTTCTGCAAGGCCATCTCTGGGTGCAAAACATCTTCCCTGGTTATCTTCTTGGCTGTCTGTCACTGTGGCTGCAGGTGTTCATACCATTGCTTTCTCACGGGGCTTTCTCACGGGTAAATTCTGATCGCTTTCAAGTCCATGTCCGAGAGGCTTTCAGGCCTGCTGTCAGCCTCATCCATCCCCACAGTTAAGCACTAACAATCCGGTCTCTCACACGACCAGTGTTTTCAGCTTGTGCTGTTGTGCTCTCATGTGCTGTTTCCATTGTCAGTACCACCATCAAGATGGTCAGGACACTTCTGATAATGTATAGACTTGAGGATTGGCAGGTTGTTTGTATAGTTCAGCTTTCTATTTCATTGAATACACAAAAACTATTCAAGGGTCATTCTGATGTTTGGGAAAAGGTGTTGGTCACATTTTGTCTCGTCTGCTTAAGAAAATGTTGGTTAGAGCTCTGAGGTTTATGTTAACATCTATGCTAACTTGGCCCTAGCAAAGGGCTACACAAATGCCCACCTCACCCTCCCCTTCCCAACTGGGTGTCCCAACAAGTCCTGCTGAGCTGGGCCTGGAGTGGCCACAGGCCAGGAGAGGCAACATCAATGAGGCAAGTCTTAAGGCAGTGTAAGTGATCAGGGCACTAGGTTGGAAAAGTGAAACTCACAATCACATCCTAGTTTGGTTCAAGAAAAAATCTGAGCACTTGATTCCATACAGACCCCATGAGATGGGGGCAAGTCTTTTATTCTCACAGCTCTTTCCCAGAAGTCAACTGCTGCACCAGGTCAGAGCTAGCCTGAAGCACAGGTGGCTAAATCCACACTAGAGAATGTCTGCAGAGCCTGTTGGCAGTCTCAGGGCCCTGCCACTAACTTTCCTAGGGAGATAGAAAGAGAAATTGTCATCCATGAGAGAGAGTTTTCCAAATCTCACACAGGAGAACAGAAACAGACATAGATATCCTGTATCCTATACTGCCTAAACTACTGTGATCCACAGTGAATCTGGTTTATGCTTCAATACATGAGACAAAAAATTTTAGATATTAAGTAAACCTTATTTGGAGATGCAGTTAATATATAAAGATGATCACTCACTTCAGGAAACTTAATATATAAAAGCAAAATAATTCAACATTAAGATAGTGGGAAATACAGTTTTCCAGAATTCTGCTGAAGAAATTCCTATGGTGATGCTTTTAAAGGTTCAGTAGTGTTATAAAAATGTTTGTAACACCTGTGCAAATGCTATTTTCTGAGAATGAAGTTGAATCTAAAATAAAAATCCTAGCTAGTGACATGTTTTTTAAAAAGAAAATGGTTTTGCTGTTGATGCATGTAAAGATGGAAGACATTTCCCATGTGGGATCAGCACTGAGCAGCATTCAGCTCCCAGATGGGATCAAAACAAGAATATAAACTTTAAACAAAAAGATTTTATTTTACATTTTCATTTATCACTGGAAAAAATATTTTCTTATATTCTCAACAAATCTTTTCTTATATTCTTTATATGCATAAAGTTCTATAAGGAAATGGCAAAGATTCGCGAGAAGAATGCAGTAATTTTACCTTTAGAGATGTAATTTACCGTGATGATGTTATCTGGGTCCTTCCCGCACCTACACCACCATGGCTGAGGAATGAATCACTATCAAGCTCAGACTTAATGTGTTGAGTGCAAGACTGAAGGTCAACAGCTACGACAGTATATAGGCATAAATTATTACTCCATAAATTCATATCTAAGAGAATCTTATTGTATGGCATAAGACTGGGACATGGAAATAAAAAGACCTTTATTGGCACAAATTAGAATGACCACATTTCTTATAAATTAATGGAGAATTCTGACCTTTTAAAAACTCTGTGAGAGCAAAGGGACGCATTTTTTGCTCTAAATTATGATGACATGACTCTGGATTAACTTCAGACATACCCTGATGGAGTAGCACAGTGGTCAGTATAAATTCTACATGCTGAGTAGTATCTGAAGAAAAATAAAGACCAGGAAACCAGATAAAACATTCAGAGCTGTCTGATAATACTTGCTGCCTACATACCAATTGGCATGTTTGGCCTTTCTCTAGAGTATTCGTACAAAGTGAAATGTGAAGTGATATCTTATATTGTTAGAGTATGATTAAAATCTCTTGACTTGTGTGAAGAGATTAAATTCAAAAGTTTCAATCCATTTTAGTATTTCCTCTGTCTGTATTGATAATATATATAATAGAAAAATCTGTTGTGGTTTTATATCTATTTTAGAGTTTTGTGAGTGTTGTGGCCTCTTCTTTTTCTATTCCACTCCTTAGTATTTATATATCAATGGGACTTGATTGTGGTCACTTTTACGTTTCTGATTGAACTGCACTGAAAGCTGTTAAATAATAAAAAAACTTATGTACCAACTTAGTTTTGACAAGTAAGATTTACACGCCTTTTCTCTAAAGATGGAACAGAACATTTGTAACAAAATCCTGTTCTTTGGCAACAAATGATGCTTCAGTATTGACTGCATCTGTGCTGAAAATGGCTGAAAATTGCAGGTGGTGGCTGTCTTAGTCTCCTGGACAAGGAAGAAACACTACATATGAGAAGGGACACAGTATTCATCTTTCCTTGGGCTTCTGAAGGCAATCTACAGCATTCAAATCGGGCCCCTGTCCGAAAAAGAAGCCACCCAAGGCCTGAGTCCTGACAGACCTATGAACTCCTGCTATGAAAAATGTGGTGTCCTTAGGCCTGGACTTATTAAAGTCTTGCTTACATTTCTAATAGTCCAACAGTAGCATGATATGTGGACTTCAAAAAAGTGACTATCATCTGGAATTTTGCTTCCTCTAGCAATGAGTCATCTGGCCAGTGGGCTAAGATGGCTACAAATGCACAACAGACTGAAGCAAGCACCACTAGAAGAATCTTTGCCCCCTGGTAACTATGAGCCTACCTCCTAGAGCGGTATTCAACTCCATCTCCAGACACAAAAGTTTAGGTACATACAATATAAGTGTTAGTAGACTAGCTGCTGGTGAGAGATGCAGATCTTGTCAACCGTGGACAATGGGGAACTGCTTATCTCACCCTAACTTAGATGCCTATTTTGGAATAATTCTCTGTGCTTCATTGACTGCATTAACTCTCTATTTCTGTTGGGCTGCAGCAGGAGCTCAGACACAATTAGCTGGCATGCAATTGTATGCACTGCAGACACATAAACACAGGTGATGGAATCTCGATCCCAGTTAACCTTGTTTCAGTCAATATTGGCCACCACCTACAAAAAAGACAAAATTAATTGAATTATCTCCCAGGCAGGGTCGTCTAGGGAGCAGAGCAAATATCAAAGTACTCTATGTTTTAAATAGGACAAGTTTTTTCTCTTTTGTGTGAACCAAAATTGTTTCCTGAACACTTAGGTCCTATAGTTTTACTGACATAAGCAAGAGACTAATATGCACAAGAAGAACTGATAATATATTTTCTATTCTGTAGCAATACTTAAACTAAGAATTGTCCTCCTGTAATTTCTGCTTTGTAAGATACTTAAGCTGTTCTCTAAACAAAATATTGCCCCCAAAAAACGTGTATCAATGAAATTGAGGATATTCTTTAAATATGAGAACACAAATTTATAGCTTAACTTAGTCTTATTTACTGCAACTTTGCAATTCAGAAAGTGATCTTAATTGTTTGAGACAGTGAAGGATCCATGTAGCTGCCTGATACATTTCTCATGGGACATATTTTGACTTTATTGTCTAAATAGGCTGAAATGTCATATCCCTCATCATTCATGTATGAGGTTTCAACAGGAGACTTTCAGTTAAGGAGTGCCATAGTTTAAAAAGCACAGGTTTTGAAAGTAGAGTAAGAGATTAGGTTCCTCAGATACAGAGCATGGAATGTCTCGGTTATACTTAATTTTTGAATTTTTGAATTTTTGCTTAGTGATATTAAACAGCACATAAATCTTTCCAGAGGTCCTGTCTGTATGTGTGTAAATATCTGAACCTATTCCAATATTATATTTAGCAATTTTAACAGAAGAATATTCATCTGCCCAGTAGCTGTTGTGGGACATTTAATTATCTGCTGTAACACAGATTTCCTCTGCAGCTTTGAGCAAGACACACATCTCTGTGCTTTAATGTGCTATCTGTAAAATGGAAATAGTATTTCTTTCCTGCAGAGTAATTAGGAGGCATCAAAACTGTGAGACTTTCACACTGAGGATATTTTTACATGTCTGATCTGTAGCTACTTGCCACTTTCCAGTGTAGAATATGCTTTACAGGGGGAAAAAAAGTTATAATTCACAGATAGCTTTATATCTCATCTTTAGAGTGGTTAAGTTCATCCTCTCAACATTCATTTATGACAGATTTTAATGCAGTTTCTTAAGTTTAATAACATGTTTTAAAAAACCTCCAAAAAGCCACCAAAAACCACCAAAAAACCCAGACTTTTTTCTAGGTTGTCATTAAGGTTCAGAATTTAAGTGCAACGATGCAGACTTTTAGGATGAAAAACCTTGATATCTCCCAGCATTGAAAGACTCTCTGAGCAATTGGACTTTTGAAGGGCACACAAGAGGAATGCTTTTAGAAAAGGATTTCACAGCTATTTCCTCTATACAAACAAAATATGAGAATGTATTCCAGGTACTGGAATAGCTTACAAAGATGGATTCAAATCTGCAAACACATTTCACATTCAGGACTGCAAATAGACATACTACAGCAGTCTATACTAAAAGTCACTTAGGAGTGAGGATAAAAAGAAATGCTGTAAGAAAATTAATTCCTGGTGAGTATTCCTGAGCTGTTTCTTGTTGTCATTCCAACACACAGAGCTTAACTCTTAACCTCTGTACATCAAGACATATAACTTACTTTTTCCTTTCATATAATCTGAAGTTTCCTCTTCTATAGTTTTTCTATAGTTCTGCCTTCCTTCTCTTTATCTTTGCTTCTAGCTCTTGCATTTATTATTTTATTCTTGTCCCACCTCACATTTGAGACAAGTTTATTTTTTAATGCTTCTCCAGCACATTGCTTTGACACAATCAAAAGCTAGACTGAATTTATACATAGTTCAGCAGGGAATCAGCTGTGTCAATAGAGGAGAAGTTTTGCTCAGTTCTTGCATCCCTGAAATGTTCTGTTTCTCTGCAAATCTGGAGCTCCTGTTTAGACAGAGCATGGCTTTGGTGAATTAATTTACCAAATTCTTAAAAATGTGGTTATCCATATACTCACTTGATACTTAATCTATTTAAGCAATTGAAAAATGTCAGACTGTGAAACAGACATTATTTGCTACACCTTCTTCTAAGATAAAGCAGTGTTCAATATGCACTTCATAACTTTACTTTTAGGGAATTATGCTCTATTTGGCAAATGGAGGTAGGAGTGTCAGCTTGCTGAGAGCTGAGTACACAGACCATAAGCATATGTTGTTGAATGGAGCTCTCAGGACTGCATGTAGGCACAAAGCAGCCTGAAAACCGCTTCTCTTTTGAAAGAGAGAGAAGCAAAAAAACCAGAAGATGCTACTGACAATAAAGACAAAAATAATAAAATGTATGCATGTGTATTTGTCTACAATTTTTTAATTTCTACCTATATTAACTCAATTTAGTTTTAAATTGCTGATCAAGAAGCAAGAACTTGAAATTTTTGCAAGGAGAAATATTATCAAGTTTGTGATACTTCACCAAGAAAAAGTAAATCCAGCTTCCAACATTACATTTTATAGTACATTTATATTGTGTGGTAGTACATTCCCCCTTAACTCCTTTCCAGGCTGCAGATTTTTTGAGCAATCTCAAGCACAGTCATTCAGGACATATTGTTAAAAGACAGCTACTCAGTTGCTCAAAATTTATGAAAATCTGTCTGTTGATTAAAAATCTGTATGTGACTCCTTGAAAACGCTTGTAAGAAATCCATCAGAAAATCATTCTTTTTTTGGAAGATTTTGTTCAGTTCCTCAAGAGTAATGAAGCTTTTTTCTCTTTGACATATTGTTGTCATCACTCAGGTTCTAATAAAAAAAATATTTTCAAGGTACTCCATTCAATCAAGACAAACTACTCTTGTCCATGTTTTCATCACAAGCAATTGATTTCTCTTTATTCCAAACTTCCTTCTAATGACTTTCATTATATAAGGTGCAGCATACATGCATCAGGCAGTCTGTTCATCAAGATTATTTCTTCTTCTCCTTTTTCACTGCCAAACTGTCAATCCATTAGTTTTCAGGTTTGAAACTTTGCTTACTGAAGTTAATGCATTCCCTTATTCATCAGATTTACTTCTCACTCACATGTTAGCTCAGTCTGGCAGTTTTATGCTACCTCTCTGTTCTTTCCTCCAGATCCTTTTCTTCTGAATTTGATCAGATATTTCTGGTATCTGCAATTTTGGAAATTTTCTTTTCCCGTAATATTGTGAGAAGTTACTTGATTGAGTAAAATCTCATCAGAAGCACGTAAATGAACCACACAGTAGCAACGAAACCATATCATATATATCAGAAGGCAGAATCTATCTCTCAATGTTGACCTCAGTTTCACTTAATATATAGTTCTGAGGAAGGTATTAAGGGAGATAGTGCTAAGAACAGCTTTTGTACAGGATTCAGGAAATGTACTTTCAGGACACACATCTTACATGATGTTGAGGCAGCACATGCAGACAAATTTATAACAGGAATTCAGTTTTCTTCCAAAATTTTAACTTCAACTGAAAATCCAAGTTACTGTACTAAGCGTTTTCCCCAGAACAAAACAATAACACCACATGTGTTTAGGTAAATAATATTTCTATAGGGGAATCACTTGTTTAAACATTTGCCAACATACAAATGACACCTTAAGTTTCAATATTTAGTGCAAACAGGGATAAAAATATTTTAGACAGAACTGATATCTCTAGTACTTAAGGAATGATTTTGGCATAGGAAAGGAATCTGACACTCAAAGGCATCTGACAATTTTTTTTTCACTTAAAGAAAAGGACTTTGCACATATGGAAAATGTGTTGTTTAAAGGCATGTAAGACAGAAGCTGGTCTGCAGCAATCATTGTATTTGAAAATTTCAGTGTCCTTGTACAGGGTGGTGAAATTGTTGGTGGATAAGGGAAGAGCAACTGATGTCATCTACCTTCACTTGTGTTTACCTTGTCTGTAAACTGGAGAGACATGGAATATCTGCTTGGTGAATACGGAATTGGCTGCACAGTCACATTTAAAGGATTGCAGTCAAATCTCAATGTCCAAGTGGAGAGCAGTGATGAGTGGTGTTCCTCAGAGATCTGTATTGGGACCAGTGCTATTTAATATCTATGTTGTTGACATGGACAGTGAGATTGAGTGCACCCTCAGCAGATTTACTGACAGTCCCAAAATCTGTTCATCGAAATGCTGGAAGGAAGGGAAGCCATCCAGAGAGACCTTGACAGGTTTCAGAGGCAAGCCTGTGTGATCTTCATGAAGTTCAACAAGGCAAGTGCAATGTCCTGAAGATGGGTCAGGGCAATCACAATCACAAATCCCAGACTGGGCAGAAAATGGATTGAGAGCAGATCTGCAGAGAAAGACTTGGATTTGTCATTTGAAAAGAAACTCATCATGGCCAGATAATGTAGGTTTTCAGACCAGAAAGCCTACCATACCTTGGGAAGTATCAAAAGAAACCTGACTCACAGGTCAAGGGAGGTGATTGGTCCTCTCTACTCTCCTTATGGATACTCTGTTCAGCTCTGGAGCCACTAGCATAAGAGGGATGTGGATATCTTGGAATGAGTCCAGAGGAAGGCCGTGAAGATAATCAGAGGGTTATGAAGACAGAGAGAGCTGGGGAAGTTCAGCTTGAAAAAGACAGGGCTCTGGGAAGACCTTAGAGCAGCCTTCCAGTATCTGAAAGGGACCCAAAAGGAAGTTGAAGGGTTTTTACAAGGGCATGTTGTGACAGAACAAAGGGGAATGGCATCAAACTGAAAGAGAAAAGGCTTACATTGGATAGGGTGAAGAAATTTTTCCTGCAAGGATAGTGGAGTACTGGACTAAGTTGCCTAGAGAAGCTGTCAATGTCCTATCCTTGGAAGTGTTTAAGGCCAGTTTGGATTGGTCATTGAACAACCTGTTCTAGTTGAAGGTGTCCCTACCCACAGCAGTGGGGTTGGAACTAAATTGTCTTTAAGGTCCCTTCCAAGACAAACCATTCTACGTCTCTATTTTTCTATCATATTGAGCCATGACATAAGACTAGGAAATTCTGCTCAGTTTTTGTTTTTTTTTAAAAAAACCCATAAATGTGTTCTTTCTATGATTTTAATCAGGGCCAAAATCTGTCTTCTCTTGCCATACAACAAAAAGAACATTTAATGTTAATCTTTATGAAACCACAGTATTGAATTCATTTCAGGGCATTCCCTCATAAGATAGAATAAAGTTTTAAAACTATAAAAAACTGATTCTCTTTGTAAGAAATCTAAGGATTTATAGTACAGCTGAAATGGTGTGCCAAGAAGAGTGAGTTCAATCCTAATTTGCAACAATAATAATGTCAAAATTATTATCAGGGCACCATTATTCTTCTGCTTTTTCTGTCTATTGTAGTCAGAGGTTACATTTTATTTGCCGGTCAGTAACTTCTTCAATCATTATTAGAAAAGATGATGTTATAAACTATTAATTTTGACCAGCTGAAAGAGTTTCTTTTTAACAACTTCCAATCACTCTTTATTCCACTCTCTACTTGTACAAGATAATGCATTAATTTCCTTTTATCCCAGTGATAGCAAGACTGTTTTACAGTGCTTATCAGTTAGATTGAATAATAGTAGTAAAAATGGTGGAGATTTCATTAAATTGCTCAATTTATTTCCACAAAAAATATAATTTTTAGGAATGATATAGAGTCATAAAATTATAGATTGGTTTAAGTTGAAAGCAACCTTTAAAGATCATCTACTTCAACCATCTGCTATGGCCAGGAACACCATTCACTAGATCAAGTTGCTCAAAGCCCCATCATCCTGACTTTGAATTCTTTTGATGATCTGCATTCACAGTTTCTCTACTGTCTCACCGCCTGTACTGTAAAAAATTTCTACTTTATGTGAAATCTAAACCTACTCTTAGATTAAAGCCTGTCTCTAATAAGCTCCCTATCTTTCATATGTTTCCACATGTCTTCCAGTAAGAACTGTTCCATGATGCTATTGAACATGGAGATGAGGATGATTGGTTAATACTTCCCAGGGTCCTCCTCCTTTTTTACTCTCCTTTACCCTTTTTACCCTTTTTTACCCTTTTTAGGAACAGGTGTAATGATGCATATTTTCAAAATGTATGAACAAAAGGTCTTACTGTTCACAGTACATTCATCATCAACCTTGAATCTTTCTCTTGTACTCAGTTTTGAAATGCATTTTTGGATGTCTAATTAAGGTAATACATTTAGAAAACAAAAAAAATCAAATTAAGCATCTGGCTGCAGAAAACTTTCAGTGATCAACTTCTTCATTATGTCAACTTAATTTAGCTATGTTTTGCATGCTTCTTCACTGTCGCATAAGAAAGATGTGAATTATTAGATATGGTCTTTATCTCTCTGAGATTTCTTTTAATAGTCATCGTGTTTCTAAATGCAATTTTGCTGCTTACTGTTAAAAGTCCCATCAACAGAATAGCATTTGCACCATGGGCCATATACTCTGCTTGAACTTTGAATGTAGAGTAGCTAGCATACTTGATGAAAACTATTTCAAGTGCAAATGCTTGTCATAAAACGTAATGCAACGTGACCAGTGAAACACAAGAAAATCACTCCACTCTGCCCATCTTTATACTATGATATATGGAGGTCAAAATCAGGAGTGAGCTGATCTTAGCAGATAAATTGACTGATATCCAACTATTTTAACATAATCTGTTTAAATAAGATAAATGTTCTTCATATTAACCAAAGCCAGTCAATTATGCCTCGAAACACTGAGATATTCACTCTGTCCACCATCAGCTACATTCTACTTTTTCAACCCAAAGTCTTGTCACTGTTCAAAAGGATGTCTGAGCATTTCAACAGTCTTGGTACTCATGATTTCAGCTAACCTGTACTACATTTTCTACCTGCTTTTGAGAATGTCCCCTATTCTTCCAACCAATTAGCTTACATTCATCATGCTCTTGGCCAGCCTCCTCTAATGCAGACTGGTTGTGCCCACAAACAACAGTAGACAGGGCAATGGTTGGGACAGAATCTATTTTGCAGGACTCTGTGTCTATTCACACATACTGGGCTTTCAGTAATTTCAAAAAATCTAGAAATGACACTTGTATTCTTCCCACACACATGTTACATTAATATATTTCTTAGGAATGTCTTTGATATCACAAACCCCACTTGATACATTTTTAGACACAATTGAAGACCCATCAATTTCAGAAGAGATTAGATTCAAGTTTCATATTATTTAGAAAATGGATTTAGGAGGGCAAACATTTGAAAATGTAAAGTCTACCTGCTAAGTGACAGCTATATCCTGAAAAATGGTTGTCAAGATTGTACATGTGTCTCTGGCATGTAAATGTATCCAATAATAAATGACTAAAGTTCTGATAATAATAGTTGGCAAAACATGAGGTAAAACATGCTAATTTATCATCATAGTGTATTAGTCAAAAAGAAAGGAAACACTGACAGATGAGTAAAATCCATACTGCCATTAATTAACAGTCATCTAGAACGCTTTTGTAATTAATCATGCTGAATTCAGCTCTTTTATTGACAGTAAAGAAGTTGGAAATTAGAAGGTTAGCAGGTCATCTAGGGGGCTGTCTGCTAGGTCTTTGATTTTGTTAGAAACCACTGACCCTTTGACTGTTGTCATAGTTCGTTAAGTGGTAGTGAAGCATTATCAAACATGGGTATTATACAGTCATGTCATGTTTTCTCTGTCTGCTGAGGTTTCTTCATTTTTTGAACCCTATCCTCTGTAAACAAACCCATATTGTGTTTTGATTCTCTAGTCAAGCAATAGTAGTGATGACTGCATGCAAAAGATCTGCATTTATAGTATATAATTTAAGACTTCTTATTTTAAGTATTTTATTCCAACACAACTGGGGAAGTGGAAACAAATCCCATGATTTTTAGAGATTTTGCTGAATTACTACATAAATTCATGCAAGTCAACTGCTTTGCGCAATCTTCACCAGCCTTTTTGTCATCTGATGACTTAATATTTCTACTTCTATTCAAGTGATGAGAAACAAACCATTATTGTAGAACTCAGTGTTAAACTGCATTGTCACATTCATTACACTATTGCAATTGAACAGACATTCACAAATTATATTATGGTGAATAGATAAAGAATCAATACATTTCTATCCTTTGTTACAATATCACAAATGGGAACACAGGCTGCATTACTTCATAGCCAAATAATGAGCTACAAGAAAATATGTGTTTAAAGACATGACCATGGCATAAAAATGTAATCAGGAATTGTTAAACAGGCCTGATTTGCCCTTATTCTGGGTCATCTATATAGATAAGCAAAATTAATGTAAAACAGGAACAGTGATCATAAAATATGCTGAGTAAGAAGAAATCCATCAGAATCATCAAAGTCCAACTCCTGACCCTCTGCAGGACATCCCAAGAATCACACCATGGGCCTGAGTGTGTTCTCCAAATGCTTCTTCAACTCTGATAGGATTGATGCTGTGACCACTTCCCTGGGTATCCTGTTCCAGTGCTCAGTTACCCTCTGGGTGAAAAAACCTTTTCCTAATATCCAACCTAAACCTCACCTGACTAAGCTTCATATTGTTTCTTCAATTCCTGCCATGGGTCATGAAAGTGAAGAGATTGATACCTGCCTCTCTGTTTCCCTTCATGAGGGTGTTGAAGACTGCAATGATATCTCCCCTTAGTCTCCTCTTCTCCAGGCTGTAAAGACTAAGTGACCTCAGTGACTCCTCATGTTGACTCCTCTCAAGGCCCATCACCACCCTCGTTGCTCTCCTTTGGATGCTTTCCAAGAGCTTAATGTCATTTTTATATTGTGACACTCAAAGCCTCACACAGGAGGTGAGGCTGCCCCAGTGCAGAGCAGAGCAGGACAATCCCCTCCCTTGCCTGGCTGGTGATGCTGTGCCTGATGCCCCCCAGGACAGGGTTGGCCCTCCTGGCTGCCCGGGCACTGCTGACTCTTGTTCAACTTGCCACTGACCAGAACCCCAGGTCCCTTTCCACAGCACTGATTTCCAGCATCTCATTCCCCAGTTTATACAAAACCAGAGTTGCCTCATTCCATGTATAGAATCTGGCACTTACCCTCATTAACATTCATATAGTTGATGATTGCCCATCTCTCTAATTTGTGAAGCTCTCTCTGTAGGGCCTCTCTGCCCTTGAGGAGTTGACAGCTCCTCCCAGTTTAGTGTCATTGGCAAACTTGATTAGTGTTGCTTTAAATCCTGCATCCAAGTCATTGAAGAAGTTATTGAAGAGCACAGGGCTGAGGATGGAGCCCAGTGAAAACCCACTAGAGAACGGATGCCAGCTGATGTCACCCCATTCATGATAACCCTTTGTGTCCTATCTAAGAACCAGTTACTCACCCATAGTATGATGTGGTGTTCATCCAGCTGTGTGCTGGACATTTTGTCCAGAAGGATACTGTGAGAGACAGCATCAAAAGCTTTGTTGAAGTCTCAAAAGATTGCATCTACTGGCTTTCCTACACCGGTTTTGTGGAGTTAACCTGTCAGAGAAGGAAATCAGGTTTGACAATCAGGACCCTTCCCCTCATGCAGCTGTGCCTGCTGTGATCAATGACTGCACTGTCCTCCAGGTACTTTTCAATACTTCCTAGAACAACCTTTTCCATGATTTTACCCAGCACTGAATTGAGTCTGACAGACCTATACTTTCTGTGATTCTCCTTCTTTCCCTTGAAAATTGCAGCAACATTCTCTGTCTTCTAGTCAGTTGGGACCCCTTGAGATTCCCAAGACTGTCCAAAAATCATCGAGAGAGTCCTTGCAATGACATCAGCTAGGTCTTTGAGGATCTTTGGATGAATCCTATCAGGGCCCACAGATTTGTAGGAATCCAGCTGGTGCAGCAGATCCTGCTCAAATTCAACTGGGAACTGATCATTCTCAAAGCCATAGGCCCTCCAGCTCAGGGCACTGATACGTACTTGGTCTGTCATCTGTGTTGAAGACAGAGGCAAAGAAAGCATTAGACAGTTCTGCCTTGTCTGTGACCCTATTTGTGAGGCACCAATCCTCATCCTGTAATGGGCAGATGCTATTTTGCCTTTTGCAATTAATATATTTGAAAAAACTTTTTATTGTGCCCACATTTTTGGCCAGCTTCATCTCCAACCGGGCTTTGGTTGCATGAATTTTTACCCTATGCTCTACCTCAGCAATATGCCTTATGCAGAACTCTGTGGGTTTTTTTCTTTCCCTGATAACCAGCATAGCTGTGTATTGTTCTGCTCAGAAATACAAGATCTGCAAAAATGCGGATAAGCCATTTTCAAAACTAAATAAAGATAACTCACTTTTTGAAAATGAAATGCAAATCTAATAGTACTGAAAACTGACATCGACACAGGCAAAATACTCCATATGTTCCTGAAGGTCTATTTAAACAATTACCTGATCTCAAGACTTACCATACCTTTTTGTGAAAAAGTATTAATAGAAATGTTATATAATGAAGAAGGGAAAGCCTACATTTAATTCAAGTAATTCTTCATCTAATATAGTGAAGATTAAAGTCTTCTTGACTTTTGGGCCAAAAAACATCAAAAGCTAAGTATTTCATAACTTAATAAAATTTTGGAGCCATCCAGTCATATTAATATGTGAATTTTTACATCATAAATAAAAGCTATAATTTCTTAGAATAAGAAAAGTGTTCTGTAGATAATCTTTACAGCTACTGTGTATGACAGTGTTCAGACGGTTTACAGGGTCTGTCATAGATCCCATGTATCTCTGACATTTTGCCAGTACAGCAATATACTTTAGCCAGGATTTGAAATCAGTCCCTGAGAAGCACAACCCACTGTGTCAAAGTAATTATTTTTAATGAGTTTATGCATTCTGCATTGTGTTAGCCGTTCCTTGTCATGCTATTGGATTATTAATGCAATAGGAGAGAGGCTATTAATCTTGGTAATAAAATGTTTGAATACAGAATGAACAAACTTATGTGTAGCAGAAACCATACAGAAGTTAATGGGCCAAATTTAGCATTGGCTTAATTCCACTCAAGTAGCTGGAAATAAGCCAGGTCTCAGTCTGAGTTAATGACTTTTGTAGTATGTTAGTGAATTTCTGTCACACCTCTGACTTGGTATAATTTATTGTATTTTAAACAACAAATGGCATTCCCTGCTGAGTGCACTACTGGTTGTTGTCTCAGCTATTCATGTAAAAGTCATTGGGATGATACTGAAGTGCTTTTCATCCACATACACAGTGACAAAACAAATACCTAGTGAGACAGGAAAGGGTATTTTATTGAAGTATCAATTATGTTGAATAGGAACAAATATTAACCAATAGTAACCACAGGTTCTGTGAAAAATTAATTTGTTAATGAAGTTAAAAAACCCACACACAACTAAACCTTAGAGAAATGGAGCAAAACTTTTAACCACTTTAGAAAGAATTATGGCCACTTTTTATAAAGACTTAATGATCACATGTTCAACTTTACCTCTGGCAAATAGTAATACATTATGGGAGAAATTTGCATTACATTAACATTAATAAATGGCTAAGGAGCAAAACTTCTGCCTAATTATTCAATAAACAGGCATGAAAACATTTTAAGTGGACTAAACACTTAATGAACAATCACCTTTTTTGACAAGGGCTGTCTAGATTCTATAGAGGGTAAAAGAAAGTTCCCTGCCTATTCTGTTACAAGAAAAAAAATTATATATTTTTTCCCAAATAAATTTCAATGTCTTCTCTGGACAATCTGTTCCAGTGACTTGCCACTCTCATGATAAAAAAAAAATTTCCTTTTAGTCAGTGTAACTGTACTCTCTTTCCATTAAAAAACATTGCCCCTTTTCTTGTCACTAAATGTCCTAGCAAAAAGTCTTTATCTCTATTTCTTGCAATCCCCCTGTAAGTATTCAAAGACCACAATAAGGTCTTCCTGGAGTCTTCTGTTCTCCAAGCTGACCAACCCTAATTCTCCCAGCCTCTCTTCATAGGTGAGTTTCTCCAGCCCTTTTATCGTTCTTGTGTCCTTCCTTTGGAACTACTCGAACAGGTCTATGTCTGTTTTGTATTGAGGATCCCAGAGCTCGACTTGTTACTCCAGGTGACATTTCATGAGGTGGAGTAAAGAGGGAGAATTGTCCTCCATGACCTGCTGGCTACACTTCTTTTATGCTGCCCTGGATATGATGGCTTTCTGAACTTCAAGGGTACTTTGACGATTCATACATAATTTTTCAACTCCCAATATACCCAAATCCTTCCCTGTAGGGCTACTCTCAATCAGTTATTCACCCAGTTTGTATAGATATTTGGGATTGCCTGGTCCAGGTTCAGGACCTTGAAATTGGCCTTTTTGAACTTCATGAGTGTTGGAGGTTAGATTTTAGTTGTTTTTTTTTTTCCTCAGGAATTTTTTCTCCCATAGGTTGCTAAGACACAAATGACTGAGCTAATTACTGAGTACTTAAGAGAACAAAGCACAAGGCTGTAGCCTTTCTCCTTGGCAGGGTGCGGCAGAATTGCCCCTCATGGAAGCAGGGCTTGACAACGCAAGATTTTGGAGACTGAAAAGCAAGGGCAGGGGGGAAGTCAGGTTTTTACTCGGGACCCTCGGAGCTGGACGGTCGGAGCTGCTGTCTGCTGAACCCACGGCCCCTGAGAAGCCAGCGCGGAGCTGCCGGTCTGTCTGCTGTGAGTCTCTGCCCTCTGCCCCATCCGGAGCCGACCTGCCTGCCACCAGCCTGTCTCTGCCCCGCTCCTCCTCACCGCTCCGAGTTTCTTCGCTACATTATAGCGGGGCTCCCCCTGCACGTCGGGACCTCTACCATCCCAGCTCCCTGTGTCCGGGGATCCTGCTGCAGCACCGACACCAGCTGCCCCCCGAGGGTCTGTGGAGCAAGGGCTCTCCTCCATCCCTCCGTGCCTCGGGCAGTCGCCATTGCCGTGTGCTACCTGAGCTCACGCCGGAGCGCCCCCTGCAGGCACCGGGGAATCACAAGGGAAAAGCCTGAAGCCGAGCAGGCTGCCACTGGGTTTCTGGTTCTGTTTGTTGGTCAACGTTATAGTTGTTGTTATTTGTTATCCTTGTTTTAGATATAGTAAAGAACTGTTATTCCTATTCCCATATCTTTGCCTGAGAGCCTCTTGATTTCAAATTTATAATAATTCGGAGGGAGAGGGGTTACAGTTTCCCATTCCAAGGGAGGCTCCTGCCTTCCTTAACAGACACCTGTCCTTCAAACCAGGACAATGAGGTTTCATCAGCCCATTCCTCAAACCAGTCAAGATTCCTCTGGACAGTATTCTTTTACTCAAGAGAATCAATTGCACCATTCAACTTCTGTCTCCTGCAGACTTGCTAAAGGTGCACTCAATTTCATTATCCATCCACTGATGAAAATATTTAATACTATTGGTCCCAGTACACACCCCTGAGGGACACCATTCACTACTGGTTTGCATTTGGACATTGAGACATCGACTGTAACCCTTTGAATGGGATCATCCAGCCAATTTCTTATCTAACAGTCCTTCAAAGCCAATTTAGAGGCAAGAATTTTTTGTGGGACCATATAAGCAGCCTTAAAGAAGTCCAAGTAAATGATATCTCTAGCTCTTCCCTTGTCCGGGGATGCAGTCACTCCATTGTTGAAGGACATGGTTACTCAGGCATGTTTTGTCCTTGGTAAACCCGTCTTGGCTCTCTCTAATCACCTCCCTGTTTTCCATACCTTTCAACATGACTTCCAGGATGACCTGTTTTGTGATGTTACTGGGTCCAAAGATTAACCTTGTTGATCAGTAGTTCCCAGGGTCCTCCTTGTCATCCTTTTTGAAAATGTGTACAATGTTCTGTTTTCTTCGGTCGTTGGGGTACCACCTGACTGCCATGACTTTTTAAGTCACTCAGCATGCTTTTATGCATCCTGGAGTTTTACAAACACATGTATTCAAAAGATGCTCATGGAATTTGAAGCAGGAAATGTGGGAACCATTGTCCTTTTACTTTGTCTGTCAAATGTTGTCTTCAGTTATTTGTATTATTTTCATTATCTTATAAATAATAAAACTTGTGAAAGAATTTTTACATATGAAATCACGTGTCATGTGTTCTTTATTGGCATGTTCATATACAATGCCACCAAATATGCAGACACACTCATAAACAAAGCTACTTCTTTGCTTCATAGAACAAAACAATTATGTTTGCAATAAATACAGTCAATGACCCTTTACATTGTGAACAGGCAGCTCTGGTTTTTTCAGGACTGTCAGTCTAAATCTTCTTATTAATCTTGCTTTCGTGTATGCAGTTACTAACTCAGCTTCACATCATTTCACCTGCTCTTTTAAATTCAATTTAATGGAACTTTTATGAATATATTGTTTTGTCTTTTAAAAACATAAATGCTATTTTCTATTTATCTCTTCAATAAGAAATTACATGTAAGTTGAAAGTGCATTTCAGGGAAGATGCAGCTTCCATCAGGCATCAGATAGAGCAATGTTAAATTACAGATAAATTACAGATAAATTACAGATAAAATTACTACACAAAGTTGCAAGTCTGCAATCCACTACTATCTTTAATGTAATTTATAAAGACATTATCAAATACAAGAGGCTGGTCAGTCTCTTTAATAAGGCCTATTTCTCACTCCTTCAGATTTATTTCAGGCAACTGATAAGCTACCTGTTTTATTTTTATTTTATGTAACCAGCTTCATTACTCCAGGGAACACCCTCCTGTGGCACTCTGAGTTTTCTTTGAACTGCAATATGTTACACAGCCATCTGCTTTTGCAGGACAAGCATGAGAGTTAATGCATTTTTTAAATAGAATTCCTGTCCAATGCATATACTTGTCTATACCATCTCTCTCCCATCCATCAGTGATTCTCTGAAGTGTGGCACAAATTGTTTCCCAGCTTCTGCCTATGTTAAACATATTAGCAGATATAGCTCTCTTGGGAGATGCCTTTCATGATATTTTATCTGGGTTCTTTCCTTTCCTTGCACACCAGGCTGTTTGTGGCCATACAGCATCATGCCATACATTACTATGTCTTCAGCATCACACATCTTGGTAAAACAAGCAAAGAATTTATTCCAGGAGACTTAATGTCAGGGACTTAACTGCAAGACTAGATCTGAAGTCTTATAAATTTAACGAGTAGTGCAATTACATTTAAAAAATAGTTACTGAGGTAGTCACCTTTTTTCTGGTGAGAAATTCAAAGACGAAATTCAGTAAGGGTTCATGGTGGGATGTGAAATCTTCCTTTGCTTATGAACTAAAATAATAAGTTTGTTTCTCTCCACACTGTGTGGTCCTACTCATAAAACTTTTCACATCTCTATTCAAATTTTCTCTCCAGAAAATTCTTCATGCTACTCTTTAATCCAGTTTTGGGTGCTACAATATAAAAATTACATTAAGCCCTTAAAGAGCATCCAAAGGAGGTGCAAGAGTATGGTGAAGGGCCTTGAGGGAAAGCTGTATGAGGAGTGGCTTGAAGTCACTGGGTCTGTTCAGCCTGGAGGAGACTGAGGGGAGGCCTCATTGCAGCCTTCAGCATCCCCATGAGGGGAAACAGAGGGGCAAGCACCAATCTCGTCACTCTGGTGACCAGTGACAGGACTTGTGGAAACAATATGAAGTTGAGTAAGGGAAGATTTAGGTTGGCTATTAGGAAGAGGTTTTTCACCCCAGAGGGTGGTTGAGCACTGGAACTGGCTTCCCTAAAAAGCACCAATTGGTCACAGCACCAATCCTTTCAGAGTACAAGAAACATTTGGACAACACACTCAGGCTGGTGGTGTGATTCTTGGTCCTGTGCAGGGCCAAGTCTTGGATTTTGATGATGCTCATTGATGCTTTATTATTTTATGAAAATTTGTTTTTCTGTCACTGTTTCTAGAATCTTAGAATTATAGAATATCTGGGGGCTGGAATGTATCTTATAGACCATCTAGCCCCAATCCCCATTGCCATATGCAGGGATATGTCCCACTTGGTAGGGTTGCTCTGGAATTTATCCAACCTGGCTTTTAACACTACTAGTGTTGGGGCTTCAAAAATTTAGTTCAAGATTAATAGTTTCAGTTTCAACCATCCCCCACATTGAACTGCCACTGCAATGTGTTTATAATGGATATTCCATAAGTTAACGTTATACAGATATTATTTGTTTTCTTTGGAGTATCAAAAGTTATACACAGAAAACACACATTACTGATCAGTTTCAAAACATTTTAATTACCACATACTTATGAATTAATGTTTTTTCTATTATTTCCATCTTAAAATGCTAGGAAAACACAGTACACTTAAAAGATATTTGAAGTTAAAATCCTTGCTTTACTACTGCATGTGCTCTAAACTTTCCTGTGTCTGTATTTCAGCTGAATCCAGTGATCCTGACAAATTGCACACTTGTCTCATAGGCAAGAAGTTATACATCTGTTCATAAAAGTGATAAAAGGGAATGGTAGAACATTGTAAGTCTTGCCAATTCATCTGAGGTATTAGTGGGATCATCTTTAAAGAGCAAGTGATCATACTAGCTTAGTATTATTTAATCCCTGGAAAAGTCAGGATTTGGAAATACTCACATTCAAGTCCTTTCACTAAAGCCTGATCACAGACAGCAGATATTTTTTACTCATTAATGACCTGGCTTGGTTTTAAAACAAATCCTAGATAACAAAATCACTTCAAAGCTAGATGGCAAAAGTATGTATCCCAATACAAAAATGAAGCCTCTATATAGAGATCTTTGTACTTATTTAAGCTCCTATTAATTATTCAGAAATTTAAAAGAAATTCCTGTAAATGTCATAATAGTTTTATCTTTCATTTATCAGTGTCTAGAGTTCTTTGATAATATCTATTAAATAGATAAATGCTGATGCCATTTGAAGAAATAGGCTTATTGTTCTTGATGCAATTGAAGTAAGTAAGAAGCGTTTTACAAGTATTTTAGTTAAACTACATTATTACAGGTATTTACGTTTTGAATAGAATTCAGGATTCAAAACCTGAACTTGTCTAAATAAAAAAATAACCATTTTTTAAACACTTCTATTTATCCATGTCTCTCAGAGTTTTTTTGTTCTATACAGTGAATACTTTAAAATTATCTGCATGCTTCCTTCTTTACTGAATATAATTTTTTAAGTTAGACAATATTAGCACTATCCTGTCTTACTTGCCCATAAAACTCTGATAAGCATATTAAAGCATAAACATATAAAAATGGCTTATCTAAAAATTAATGTCAAAGTGGTTTTCTGTTTAGAGCTAATGTCCTCACAGACACATAAAAGAAGACTGAGCTGTCCCAGAAGACTGTGAACTCACTGCACTTCTCTGTAATGCAATGTACACACACGTACAAGGAACAGATAGTAAGAGCTGTCAAATTCTGTTCATTAATTTAAAAGATGTTGACTTCCAGTCATTCATGTAACTGTTATGTCAATTATTTTCTCTAAAGTACTGAATCCAGCATTTCCTATTCAATTGAAAGGGCAGCAAAGGCTTAATTCCCTAACTATTGTGGGTTTTAACTGAGTAAAATTTTAACATCATACAGTGCAGTCTTTTGTTTCAGTGAGACACTTACTTTTCTGCTACAGACACAACAGACTCATCTTCTTTTTTCCTTACTTTTTTCATTTGTGTTTGTATGTTTCATACTTCTATCAGCAAGAAAACCATCCTATATAGACTTTACACAGCTCCTGTCAAAATCAGTGAAAAGTCTGCCCTTGATATGAGGAGACTGACTTATGCTGTTGAGCTGGATGTTCCTTCTAAAACAATCACACGTTATCCAGTTTCTAGTAGTTTTATGTTATGAGGAATTATTACTATTTTTTATTATTTTGTCATATGCTACTTGATGCTGTAGAAGATAAACCAGTGCCCCACAGATTTCAGCTACCTGATATTTATGTCTTCTGTTGGATAGATCTTGTCTCTACAGTTATCATCAGAATGGATATATCAGGCACAAACAGGAATGAAAGTGACGTTCTGTTATTTTTGGTCATAGTTACATGTGGAGAACTATGTGGAAAACAATGTCACAGAAAAATAATCATCCTCACCTTTGGCCTTGCCTCTTTCCAATAAAACTTCTCATAAACACAAATGTATTACTTGACAATGCTCACATTATAGACCATAGAGTTGTGTTTATTATGCACCACAGAGAGATATCAGTGTGTTCTCCGAAATTATTGCAGTTAGTTAGTTGGGTATTGTTTTGTATTATTTCATTGAGAAGGAAAACAATTGATAAGTTTCTTATCTAAAATTCACAGAGAAGAAAACTTTTGATTAGAAACACATGTGAAAGGTATAAACAGACATTTCCCTGTGGATACTAGCAATACTTTCCTAACTAGAAAGGTGTATACTTCATGGAGTTTAAAAAGAAAAAAAAAACTATTAAATTAAAAAATTAAAAAACGGGATGGTTTTCAAGTGTTTTTATCAATTATCAAGCCTGTAATATATGCAATTTTAAAGTCTACCATAATGCTTGTAAAGTTTAGTATAATAAATATATTTATATTCTAAATGGTTCAGCCTCTATCTGAAATAAGAATCAAACCTCTTCTGTGTTGGCAGATACTAGTGGTCTCCCTCTGGCTTATGAAATACTATACTCAGAGATATAGGAAAAGTTAATGGGAAATTACTGTATTCTCTCAAGAAAATTCAGGGCTGAAGCAGAGGTGATGGGATTGAAACTTTCCAGGAAAAGAATTGTTATGCATGTTTTTGGTGGAAAGATGTCTCATTCTTTATACAGTCATCTACAATGGCAATTTGAACTCCTGTTTCTCCCAAGGTGTTTTCTTTCTAACAGTTGATAACTGTAAATGGACATTAAGTAAAAATGAAAGAAAAAATTCTTTCACACAAGCTCATACTACTGACAGTAGCATTCTGACAGAGATATAAATTATATTTCAGGTGGTATAATTGATATTCAGGAACAACTTCAGAAATTATCAAAGCAAATGGTAAATGCTAAATGACAAATGAAAGGGTAGATTCATTTATGTGCACCATAATTTAAATTAACTTGATATCAATGAAAATTGCAGTTCCTTTAATTTGTGTATTTCTTAGTGATGAGCTATCAAGATAAGCAAGCTACCATGTGACTTCTTATCCTCTTTTAATACATGCATAAATAAATAATTGAAATAAATATAGCAGGAAGGCACATGAATTTAGATACCTTTGGCAAATACACAATCAACAAAGTCTTAGGTTTTCTGTTGAGAATTACTGTTTATTCACACCATACAACCATACGTCTCAACCATAATTTTCCCCAATGGTGGCCACTCTTTATGCCTGAATCACTTCTATCCAATTGGGCAAACTATCACTACAGGACATGGAACTTCTCTGATTGTCAGCTAGAGACACACATCATTATCAGAAACCATATGCCTTGCAGATCACCCACAGCACGGCCTACAGGAAAAAAAATATTTTATTTTTCTTTTTAGACCAAATAGAAGAAGAAACTCTTAAAAGGGGTGTCAGTTACATGTCCCAAATAGATTCTTAGAATGGGTCAGTACTGAATTAATTCTGTGTTCATGTTTAGTTTTGTTCTGCTATGTTCATTCTTTGGTTTTGTTATACTCATTGCTTGGGTTTGCTTTAGTTTTATTCTAAACAAATTTTCTGTATGTTTTCAAAATGTACAAATTGTTAGCTGGTCAGAGGCAAATCTACAGAGTTGTGTCAACATGCCAGAAGTTATATTTTTTAAAATACTGTATGTTTTTATCTATAGTGAATGTTCTGTCATATTCAGCACTGCTGCAGGAAAAAGTATTAGCATGCAAGCAAAGAAATTAGCTAAATTAATTTTTAGCTATAGAAACATATATGTTTTAGTGGGTTTTGGTGTTATTTTTTTCTTTCAAATAAACTATTATTGCCTGTTTTTTTCTCAGGTTTGGGTTTTTTTGTGGTGTGTGTTTGTTTGTTTTCTCTTGTGACAGTTCTAATGGAACAGCTCAAATCTCTGTGGGACTCTTTTTAGGAGCGAACATCTGTTGAAGTGAGCTCTCCATTATGCAGAGAAACCATTCAACTTCATGGGTGGGAGTCCAAAGGTTTAGTCAGCCAGTTAAATTTGATGACACTAGAAGACACTGTAACTAGGAATAATAAAGTCTTTAAAATTCTGATTGCTTTTCAAGTTTTAAAATTTATAGAAGTAAACAGGAGATTTTCCACATCCAGGCAAATAAAGCCTTGAGCAACGTGGTCCAAGTTCACCAGCTTTTAGCAGAAGGTTGGATTTTCTCTTAACAGCAGGTTGCACTCTCTGGCTTCGAGTTCCCTTTTGGTTCCTCTCTTTCAATGACTGGGTTCCAAATGTTTAAAAACACATCCTTTCCTAGTCTTGAATATTTTAAACATTTTCCCATAATTTCTACTTTCTGGTAAATCCAAAATTTTAACTAAATGTTCTGAAGTCATGATTACTTTGTATAAAGAGAAAAGTTTAAAAAGGGAAAAAAAAAGAGATATAATTGAGCCCCATTTTACTTTGCAGCATAATTTTATCTAATTTAGTTCAATTTAGAACAATAGTATGGACATTCTGACATTATGCCATGATCATGGAATGCCTTTAACTTCCTCTCAAGGCATTTTTTCTCACCCTTCACCACAGCCTAATAAGTAAGTTATACACATGAACTGCTCTGGGTGCTCACACTGCAAAAGCTTTTCATTGAATAAAAAGCACTTGAAGTGGTAGTTTTAATGGTTTGAGAGAAACTGTAAAAGATATATTGCTTTTTTTACTCCTTAAGGCAGTCAAAATTTGTGGTCATCACGTTTGCATAAAGTTTGCTGCTTTTTGTTCTGACTACTTTTGCTTCAAAAAGACAGCACATTTTGAAGTACTTATGTTTGTGAAGAGATGCATTCTGGGTTTAAATAGTGCAGCATGTCTCACTGGAGTCTAGAATAAGAGGGAAAAACTCTATGATGACCTTTTGCACAGGAGGAAGCCACAAACCCATTAGGTTTTCTTATCAGATGACATGATCTAGACTGACAGTTATTTCATGGTTCATGGTCCTGGGAATGCTCTCATGAACTCAGCAGGTGCCGGTTTCTGAGTCCTTGGAAGGCTCCGAGAGAAAAGTCATTGTTAGAGTTACAGCAGCAGGGTCTTGAGATACCACCAGAGTGTTCAAAGCTATCTTCATCTGGTGAATGGGTGAGAGTGGCGTGACCCTGGCTGCTCTGCCTACGGCCCATAAGGTTACAGAACATTTCAAGATATCTGCACGCCCGAAATTCTACTGTTTTGCAACAGCTACTGCTCTTGAGGGCAAGGTAAGTGTTTGTTTCTCTGAATGACACAGTCATCCTGTTGAGCTCAGATTTCATTATTGTGGCGATCTGTGACCCTTCACAGCTTGTGTCCATGACTGGCAGAGGCTCCCAGGTAAGATGGAAATATTCTCTTTTGGAAAACTCAAAAATAGTGTTTTCTTTATATTACATTTCATAGCAGATCATACCTTTAGCTCCTAAAAGAGAAGAGTAGTTACACAAAGAAAATGAAATTTTTGTTACTTTCTTCATAGATTTGTGTAATATGAGCATACTTCATTAACCAAGCTTATTTTTTTTAACTCTCTCTATTGCACAAGACCAGGAAGCAGTACAATCAGTCTTTTCTTACTGCAGGAAGCTTTTGGAAAGACTTTCTAGGTGATGCTCAAGGGCACAAAACATGCGGTGTGTATCTAACTTTCACTTTATGTTTCTGAACTATTTTACCAAAATATGTTACTCTACACTAAAGTCCTGTTGCACAAGTTTAAAGGGGAAGTGCTATAAAAACTGACTCACAGAATCACACATTAGTAGTTTTTGCTGTTGTCCTGGGTAGAGAGGGAAAAGATTGTGGAGTTTCTGTTTAATTCCATATCACTCACATCATGGCAGGGGGCATGTTTTCAGCAGAAAATGCCAAGTCCTCAGAAGTCAGAAATGGAGTCAGTCTAACCTCTATTATGGGAAAAGATAGACTGTTCCTTTTAATGTTGCCTTTTTCCCAACCTGGAAATGAAATTTGAGATAATTTTAATTTAGTTTAGGAGGTAATATAAGAGTGGATCTTTATTTAAAGGCCTTCAGGGGCAGTCATGGGAAGATGTCTGTGAAAGCCCACCCCTTCTAAAACCTTATAGGTTTTAGAAAATTAGCATAATTGATTAAAAGCACCAATTAGGAGGACAAGCGGTGATGCAATTTCCCCCCAGGTCCAGACCCTTCTCTGGAGTCCCCCCCTTCGGCACTGGCTGTACTTTGTCCATGAAAATGTATCTCAAAGAGTTGTTCTCGGCCTTGGCTCCCAGAACTAAAATAATACTGGGGCATTGTACCCACTGCGCTTGAAGCTCTGGAATTTGTTTTGTCTTTCTGCCTAGGGAAAGACCATGCAAAAGTACTAGGAAAGCTAACACTAATACAATAGGCTACAGAGCTACAAAAACATGAGCGAAGAATACAGAGAATATATATATTTAAAAAAAGGGCAAAAATCAGCATCGTTAACATGCATCAAGCTGCAATTGCTGTTACTCTTGCTGAAGTCATGGAAGAATAGGCAGCTGCTGCTGCTGCTGGTACTGCCACTGCTGCTGCTACTGATGCTGCTACTGTTGGAAGTCACAGTACCTGCCAGGACCACTGCCACCCCAGGGGGAAGGGAGCCCTTCTGCTATTGGCTGTTTCTGTGCTCATTGGGAATATATATAAAAATAAGTTACTAAAATTTCATTTGGGAAACAAGATGCGTACACAACTAAGCTTCTCAGAGCACTTGAATCTAATTTATCTTGCTGGAGATATCTATGACAAGTCTACAAAAAGGATTATACTCTCTGGGGACATAGAAACCCTGTGTCTCCATAGAACAAAACAGTGGTATTTAATGTGAAAACTCTTTGGCTGACAGGAAACAGATAATTTTCTTCAGGGATATAGCTGAAATGACGCTTGCAGTTCGTTACTCACAACAACCGATATCTTTCTCAGCACCATTAGGAGAACCTTCTCAATGTAAAAAGATGTATTTATTCCATTCGTTGAAACTGTAGCCTACATATTTTTCTGGACGTACGAGTTCTTGCACCCCACTAAGCAAGTTACCTCAGTACAGCATCTTGGATAATATAAGGCAAACTAAAGATATAGTATTGTGACTTTATCACTATATGTAAAGTCAGGACTGAAGGTGCCTTAATGATACGGTCTGCCATCCAATACGACAAAATCAAAGAAAATTTGAACAGGACTTCAAAACAATAATCATAGTAGGAGATGGGCTCTTCAGGTACTGTTTGTGACTGGTTCCATCTCACTTAAATTCTGGAAGATGCCATGGACTCCCTCAACAAGTATTTTCCTTCTCTGGTTTGTTTTCAGTATAATGAAAGCAAAACCAGCCTGGATCACTAGGGACAAAAGCTTGGTAATTCTGATTTCTCCTTATACAGAAGTTCATGCATTTTTACTTTAGTGAAATCTGTGCTAATTGACTCAGCTATTCTCTACTACACCTATGTTTTTTGATTGCCCCATATTTTGTCCCCTATCATGCTACGGGCATATTTTTTCTGCTGTTGACAGGTGGGGGTTTTTTCTGTGTGTATTGTGACACTTACTAACTTTTCAGCTCCATGGTGATTGTATGTAAAATCAAATGTCACAACACAGACCTTTAAGGTTACCATTAGCAGATCTTTTTTCTTCCATTCCTTAACAACTTCTGATACCACTTAAACCATTCAAAACTCCTTAGAATTTTTTTGTCAATTCAGAAATTTTTCAGTTCCCAAGCAGTAAGTGCTTCTAAATCCCACTAAAGATTTTCATCACTGCTCAAATCGCTTTTAACAGTGCTTTTAAAATGGTGTTCTAGCTCCCCTTTATATTATCTTTTGTATATTTTTGTTCATTTTTTACTCTTTTTTTATTCATTACTAATACAACTTATAATAAATTCCTTTGCTATAGTCACATCATCATTTTTACTTTAAATTCATTTATTGGCAAGTCAGACAGGCATTGTTTTCTGCATTGTCACAAGAGTTCCTCATCCTCTCTCATGGTTATAATACTGTTGTCTCAAATCAAGACCTCAGTTTTGATTGCAAAAGACTCTTGATGAAATTTGATTTTTCAAATGCTGCCTTGTAATTATTTTTAAATAATCAATTTTTTTATTTATATGGGGAATTGCTTGTTTAGTTTTTTATTTTAACTTTACTTTTTCCTTTTTTGTATCAGCATCATCACTTCTACCTGAGATTATTGGCCATATTCCCACATTTCTCAGGCACTCTTTGATACCTCTTACAGTTCAGTTTCCACTGTGGCAAAACTCTCTTTTCTCCTGAATACTGTCCTTAATTAAGTCATCCAAAATGCAATAAATTGCCCATAACTTTTTGCAGATCTTCAGCACCACAAGAATCAACTCATATATGATCAGTGTGGTTAACAACAAAGAAAGTACTGCATATCATTCCAAGATCATTGCTGTACAGAAGAATGGTGATATAGCAGAGTAACATTCAGCTATTCATTGTGTTATGAATATACAGTCCTTTTTTGTTTAATACTGCAGTCTCCAAGGGTATCTGCAATCAAGATGGGGAAGCTGCTTAAAGCATCTGAATTTTATATCTCTAAATGTTGTGCATAAAAAAAGGTACATTAATTCACCCTTTTTCATTCTTTCAGATACCAAGTTTAAACAGCACTTCCCTGATTTGTTTATGAAACAGCAATTCTACACACCCTAAGACACACTAAAATAAGACTGGGTTATACCTCTGAGTCACTGAATTTCACAGCATATTTTGTTTGCATGTGTGGATTTGTGATAGAACAGACTAAGAAAAACCCCAAACATTTGGAACACATAATCAAAATAATATAACCGTTCACTTAAACTATGGTCTATAATTTTTTCATCTTCTACAAAACAGTTGGCATTCTATTTCTAGCATTAAATACATAATTTCTAACAAAAGTTACACAAAATTCAGTCAGAACTACTGATTCATCCACCTACCTGCCACAGAGCAAAAGGTAAAATCACCAGATCTTTGAACTCCGTTTTCTTTCCTTCTTATTACTTATGATTAATTCAATGTCTAGAAAACAGTTTCACTTTCTGTTACTAAAACATTTCCAGAATATTTAAGTAAAACAATATGTTATATGCCATATGTGTAACTTGAGTCAAATACCATCTGAAAATTAACATAGCTTGAAGTTAAATTACATTCATTTCTTGAAGACATTTTTTCTTGATGTACCTGTAGAAGCCCCTCTTTTACCCTTTATGCCCCTTGCCAGCTACAAACCCAGATGGGCTTTGACTTTCTAAACCTATCCCTCAGACCCTGAAAGTGACTTTAAATTCCTTCTGGGTCACTAGGTACTTCTTCCAGCTTCTATACACTTCCAATTTCATGTCTGAGCATTTTCAGGAGCTCTTTGTTAATTTCTGTAAGCCTTGTGTCACATTTGCTTGATGTTATTTTGCTCAAGATGGACCATTCTTTAGTTTAGAGAAGGTGACTCTTGAAAATCCACTGATTCTCCTGGACACCTCTTCTCTTTACAAATTTATGTCATGAAACTCTCCAAAGAGGCCCAAATCTACTTGCACAAAGGTCCAGGCTGTGATCCTGCTTTCTACGTTTGTTTTCCACTCCCATCTCCCTGTCCTATTGCAGGATTTTGAACACTGCAGCTGAGACTGTCTCAACCTTCTGATTTCCCACTAGAACTTTTTTTGTTTTTAATGTCAAGTCAAGAAGAGCATCTTCTACTATCTATTCCTTAATCATCTGTTCCAGGAGGTTGGCATTGATGTACCACTTCAAGACTACCCATTTTGGTCTGCCCACTGATCCTGAACTCTTAAGGGGCTCATCATCCAGTCCAAATAGAGCTCCATGAATTCCTGCTGCTCTTTCCCAAAAGAGTGACTCCCCAGTCTCACTTCTTCATCATATTCTAAAAAATGCTATATCCAGTCAGTGTAGCATTCCAGTTGTGTGACCTATCCCACCCCATCTCTTTCACCTCAAAGCAACCATAGCATGCAGACCTCAAATTTCTCTTATTCATTCCCTGTGCTGTATGCCTTACTGTATGGTACTTCAGAGACAAAAACAATCATATGACCATCTCCAACAGATTTCATCTCCTCCTCCAGAGTAAAGACTTCTTAGAAAAGTTGCTGCAGTGCTACCTTAACTGAAATTAATTTGTAGATGTAACGATATCACCGGTGACAGAGAAGCATCAATAGGAAATCATAACATATTTGATCTGTTGAAGCAACCCGTTTCTACCTAAACACCATTGTAAACAGGTTTGTTGCTGTTTTTCAGGCAGTTGTTGGTTCCCCCCCCCCCCCCCCCCCCATCAGAATAGGGCAGGATATCATTCCTGTGGATCTGTGAATGACCATTTTTGAGGTTTGCCATATGGGTAGGAGTGCTTATATTTAGTACTGTGAGAAAAAAAGACTCTTTTTACCTCTTAACCCTCCATGAGAAAAAGGAAGCAGGTTCATCAGGGGAATGACGATTCATGTCCATAGAGGAAAGAGGTCAATTTTAGCAAAAGTGATTGCAAAGAGAGACTATTTTTCTCCTAAAGTTCTGAAAGGTGTTTTTATCTCTAAAATTTTTCACATTGTGCAAGAATTTATGCAGAACAGTTTGAAATTTCTCAGTATCAGACTTACTGAAGGAAAAAAACAGGAAACAAATTTATGTCTACAAATTAAAATATATCAAAGCCAAATGAGATGTGAAATTCCAACAATTCAAAATAAGCTTTACTTCCTTAGTGTTTTTTTCAAGACTTCATATTTATGTATGTTTTGATGAGACTAGTTTCAGTGAATCAGTCGTTTCCTCAGAACAATTTTCTTTTCTGACTTAATTCCGTCTACCTTTTTTCCTATTCATTGCTATTCTTCTTTGCACCTAATTTCCACATCAAAGTTCTAAAATACTTAGATTTACAGAAAATATTTCTTCATTATTAAAAATAATTAATTTAAGGAATATTTAATGACTGATATCACATTATATTTTCTCTGTCTTTATATTTCAATCATTCATACATCCTATGTGACTGTCTTTGTCAAAAAAGTTTGGTTTATTCTGTTGATAAAAATTATGCAGATTTAAATCAATAGTTTGTTATGCATTAGCAAGAGAAATACTAGACATTGTAGTTTCTTTTCTATCCAAACATAATTGGAATGCCTTACTGCAATGCTGAAAAAATTTGCTATAAAGTGCCAGACTTAAAGCTTGTTTATTTGGCAAAACACCCCACATCTGAGACCTTCTCTTAAAATCCATATATTCATAGTGTGACAAAAAAGTTTTGACAAATTACTCTCCCATTTATTCTATGACATATCCACCACCTTCTTGTCCTTGCTTCCTCTCTTTGTAGAGTTTGATGTTCTCTGGCATGCCTAGCATAAATTTCCAGTCATTAGGGGCAAAAGCTGATTATTTATGCTTACCTGCAAAGTATAGTATCAACCTGAATACAGGAAAAGGATATGATTCAGAAACTTTATTTGGATTAAGAAAGTTTTACTCTGTACATTCATTTGGAGCTGACAGAACTATTCATGTGTACAGTACAATAAAACCAAGTTGGGGAAAAAAGAAAAATCTAAAACAAAATTCTCATTTCTCAAAATGGGACATATTTTATACAGATATATTTACATGTACTCTCACCAAAATTGAAAAAAACCCAACATATTTAATATGTAAAACTGTGGATCTAAAATTCTTCTTTCTCCTTCAGAAAAACAACAAGCAGAGTACTAGAAGTACTCTTCCTTTCTTTACAAAAAATGTGTGAAGGCTTATGGCTCATCATTATTGCCAGTATGATAATGTTGTAAAAACAATGTTGCATTCAATAAGAAACCACACTTCACCTCTTGAATATCCACATATTCCTATCAACACCTATGTCTTTATGCATCTACAATATGCTTATGAATCTTCTGAATTAACATTCAAGACATTGACTACTCAATTACATCCCTAACTAAAAATATATTTTTAACTTTCCTAAAATATAATGCATGGGTTAATATTAACTATCATCTCTTTGTTGCATTACCATTTCAATTCTTATTATTAATTCTGCCAGTATGTTATCTTAAAGAAACACTGCAGAGAAAGCAAACAGCAAGCTCTTCGTAATCTTAAATCTGAACTATTTTTCATCAAACAGCTATCCAATTAATCTTGTCTAAAGCAACACATTCCTAATGACAACTTTATTTACATTTCCCTGGATTTAGAAAGCTTCTGATTAAAATAAAGGCAATTTGGCTGATGCTGTAAAGCATAATTCTGTGTGTCATTTACAGTACTGTTCTGTGGGTTATTTCTGCTCACAGAAGCACAACTTATGAATGTATTTTAGCTTTAATTTCTTCATTAGCTTGTCATTACTGTTTGCTACCAGTTCCCAACTTTATTATTCCATATGTCATTGTTGCAATGTAGTATTTGCTCTGAGTTTGTCTAGCAGCATGCTTCCAACAATGAAGGTGGAATTTACCTCAAGATAAGAAATTCTATTTCAGCCATGGTACTCTGGTAAGATTATTGCTCTGGTAATAATCTAGTATTGTCTCTGGTGATCTTATCTACCATTGATTTATAGGTGCCATACTAGTATCAGTTTTCTTTTCTCTAGATAACTAGTAACAATCTAGTGGATTGCAGTATTTACCGGATTTTGCCTTTTTTTTTTTTTAAATAATGCTAAGACAACTTTGAAAAACTTAGGCCACTAGAACATGTGCATTTTCTTTCTTCATCTGCAGAAACACTATTAGATATTCGTTTGAACTATATCGTTAATACAATGATGAATTTTCGATTTTGCAAAAGTGTGTTAAGTGATATGGACATTTTCATCAAATTTAGGGAATAGTTAGAATTGCAGAAACCATTGTTCTAACTTGGCAGAAAATAATCTCCTGAGATAATTTTTCATTAATGAAAGGGCCTAATTTTCTTTGATTCCTTAGATCTCTTGCAGATAATATCACTAAAACATTTCAAAAGTCTTGTATAAAAAGAATGAAGCATGGATTTGCTTTAATCTTTTCACTTCAGAGATCAGAGTTTATGAAATTACTTCTCCTTTCAAAGAAGGAAGAAGGGGAATGGAAAAATGTGCAGTCAAAACACATGTAAGCAAATGTTTGCAAAGTCCATGGTATTTACAATATAAATGCATAACAAAAGATGACTGGCTGAAAGTAATGTCATCTTGTTTTATCCCTTGTTTGTTTCTGTCTTTATAGATTTTGGCAGCTTGTATTATTAAGAATACATTTCTCTTCATTTAATTGAAGTAGTTTAAATACAACATATACACACAATCCCTCCTCCCAAAATGCATAATCAGGATAACATTAGCACTGCTATCCAGAATAATTAAAGATCAAGTTGGCTTGGCAGTGGTTCAAGCATATCAATTCAGTGAGAGAGAAAATCAGATTCAATAAGTCTGGCCAGGGTGAGATAAGGTCCTTCGTGCTGATTTTGGTGCAAAACCCCCACAAACAAATAAGAAAAACAAATCAGGGATAAATACACAACCCCCCAAAAAGCATGTAACCACAAATGAAAAAAACGCAGACCCCTAGAGATCCTAATAATTATTAAAATGAAATAAATAAAAATTGCTGTAACAAGATTAAAAATCTGATAAAACTTTACCTTTTGTGCTTTTTAGAGACTTCCCATTGATTTCTTGAAAGTCCTCAGCACCCAAAAAGTATGTAGCACACAGAAGTTTTAGCTTTCTCACTGCACTCAAGGAAAATTAAATGTAGCATAACTTATAGTCTTGTAGTTTTCATAGATATTTTTGCTATCACATGCATAGAGCATATTTATTTCTATGAATTTAATTTCTTTCCTACCTGCTATGCATAGAGAAAAAATTCCCTTCAATAAGACCTTGAAAGAAACAATTAATCTGAATAGCAGAAAAAAATCTTATTAGATGAATCCAGGATGATATTTTATGATCCTGATGTTTTATCACATGATAATGAAATTGTTTTTTATTTTGCAGTGGTAGAAAGTATCCCAGAAGACATTTTAAATAGCATTTTTCAACCCTACAATATTCAAAGAAAGGAAATGGCATTCTCCTTTATATTGCACTGCTGTTTTCAGAGGCAATTTAAATTCATGTGTGGGGGAAACAAAAGATGTTTTTTCTTTTTTTAAGAAGGGAAAACATTATTTTATCTTCATCTGTTCATGCTTAACATATTTATTTTTCTTCTAGGACCTTCAACAGCTTGATTCAAGTAGCTAATGTCCCACTACATTTCAGATAAATATATAAATTTTCTTCTTTTTGAAAGCCACAATGGTTTAGGTTGGGAGGAATTGTGAAGATCACCTAGTCTCAACTTCCTTGACAGGGGCAGGGGCACCTTCCACTAGACCAGGTTGCTCAGAGCTCCATTCAGCCTGGCCTTAAACACTTCCAGCTATAGGGTAAGCACAGCTTCTCTGGGCAACCTCTTTCAGTGCCTCGTCACCTTCCCAGGAATTAATTTATTCTTAATATCCAATCTAAGTCTACCCTCTTTTGGACTGAAGCCATTCCTGCTTGTCCTGTCACTGTGCCCTTCCTGTATGTCACCTTTTGGTACCAAAGTCTGAAATAATGTCTCCAAATGTACCGAATTCATTATCAAGAAAATGCTAAAGTTCTGGCTCAACCTCTTTGGTATCTTTTGCAGTTTAAGGTGAGTTGGCATGTTGCAGGAAGCCTAAATAAAAGACTTAGCACTTCTCTATGTCTATGTCTACTAGACAATAGGTTGTAAAATATGGAACAACGAGGATACTGATCAAATTATCCGTCCTCCAATGCATTATTTTTTTTGTTCTAAAAGAGAATAAAACTTAGGACTTCCAAAGCAGACACACAAGGGGCCGTAATTTCAACTCTCCTAACAGGAAAGATAAAACATTACAATTTTCTGATTGGAAAATGAATAAAATATTTCTTGCAACAATATAATTTCAACAGATTATTCCTGGTGAATTCTCCCTGAGATGTTGTAGCTATATTTCTGCTATGAGAGACATTTGTGAAAAAAGGTGGTGAAAAACAGAGCACTTAAGTTTTAACATGTGTAGCTTATGTGTAACAGGGAAATCCTTGAATGACCTGTAAAACTGTCAGCTTGGACTACCTAATTCTCTTCTAAGAGTCAAGGACTTGACCCATAAACTGTGTGAAATTTAACAAATGACACCTTTCTTCTAAAACAACTGGTGCTGTTTTAAAAATATGACTAAGATTAGGTCTCACCTCATAGTCTTGTCTGCCTGGTTTTACTTCTTCAGTTGAGCTTTGTGGAAACTGAAAAATCATCTCTAGAGGTAAAATATGGCATAATCTGCACAAAGGAACTTTCTTCCTGATTACACCAGTTAATGAATGCCTTCTATTCTTTAGCCTGTTTATACCTTTACAATAATTAATTTAACTTTTCTTTCTGTTCAATTCTATTTTTAAGAGGGGCAGATTTTTGGAAGACAATTGATACAGTGTTTCTGGCTCCAAATATTTGCTGAAATTTAAATAATCCATTTCAATTTAATCTCTCAATATAAATTAATTTCCATCTTCTGCACAACTAGTTATCCTTGGAGGCCTGTCCTCAGCAGCTGAGGCTGGCCTCACCCTTACAGAGATGTGATGTGAGGTTTGAGACACCTTGTCCATTAGCACCTTGCAGAAGTGCATTTAGTACAACCACAGGAGGAAGAGAAATGACATATTCTGAGATCTTGCTTGTTCCTGCTCTTAAAACTATTTCCAGAGGGAATGTAAAAGTCAGTGCATATGGCACAAATGTAATTCTGGACAGAGATTGCGTATGAATTACAGCTCAGAGACAACATCACCATCTGTCCAAAAAGTCCTTTCTGATCTCCTTGTTCAAAAAGCAGCAGAATCAGAGAAAGCATGTGACACCATGAGAGAGACAGAGCAAAGCAGCTGGCTCTACACTGTAATAAAAAATGAAGTTAAAAGAGGTGCTTGATAAGTGCTTGATAAGCCCTTCGATCCAATCTTATTATTCCTTGATGGTCTATCACCACATTTCTTAACACTCTATAATGACTATAAAAGCTTCTTTATGGTGAGAAATTTTGGCTCAGCCTGAAGCTTTGTATTAGAATGTCTTATTCCACAAAAAATGACAATGCAGTCAATGAGCTGCTGATGCAATAAGGTGTCATTATTTATAAAAAATGGCTAATTGCAATTTCTTGAACTAAACAGTTTTTTGATAAACATTATTTCAGTCTAGGGGTGAACTAATTGGTATTTGAATACACTTTGTATAAAAAATGGTTTAATTTATTGGAAATTTAGCAATACAAATAGAAGAAAAAATATTTGGGTCCCATTTCTTCCTTAAATAGACTATTTCTATGTTTGTATTAGTATTTGCTTAGCTTAAACCTGTATATGTATTTAGGGTAAAAATCCAGTTTTTATTGGTACATTTTAATTGGCAACAAATATGGACAAAAGTTTAAAAGTAGCTTTTAGATTATTTTCTTAACAAAGTATGACAAACATCTTCTGTATTTCCAAACTGAAATTTTAAGTAGAAAATAAATTCCTACACTTTCATATTCCTTATAATTTTTCAATCAGTTTGCCAATGCAATGAAACTCCTAAGAGAGTACATCATAGCAAGGCCACTACAAAACAAAAAAAACCTGCAATTCTAAGTTATATGTAACAAATGCAGCTGCATTATATTTATTGGAAGGAAGAATAAATGTGGACAAAAAACAAAATAAATGGTCATTTAACCTGAAATTTACAGTTCACTAACTCTATATAAACATCCCTTTCAAATGAAATTGCCCATTCAGGAAGCAAGGGAGGATACTTGGCCTTTTTTGTGTTTACATTCAAGAGCTTAAAGGATCAGCTATTTATTGAAAAAAGTCACTTTAAGACCTTAAATTGGGAGTAGAAACATAATAAGTGAGAAAAAAGAAACAAAAAACAAAAAGCCTAAAAATCTAAAGATTAAAAAGGACTGGAAAAGTGCTTGGACATGACAGTTATAAAGAGCTATTTCATCATATGTGAGATTTTGTATTGACTGGGCATCTGAACCTTATGCTAGCCAAGGAAAGTTAAAAATGCCCTTCCAGTGAAAATCAGCTTCTTAAAAAAAAAAATCAAATACTTGGAGACTTCCTTGTCATCCTTACAAATCTTCTGGAGTTGATACTCTTCTGAATTCAGAATTATTAAAGGATTTGGGAAAAACTGATATGTTCTGTTACTATAAAGAATGCACTGAACTATGATGATCTGTGGCCTGACTTGGGAGTGCAAGGGGCAGACCTTGAGCTGTAAGACAATAGATGTGCTGGTTCAGTGCTTGATAGGGAAGCAATGCCCTAATAAAAAGACACAGGAAAATGTGACTGAATATTGCATCTCCTTGAAAATATCACTGTAAGAAGGTACACGTGCTGGAAAGACACAAAGTTCAAATACTGCAAAATATGAAGAAGTTTTCATGAGACACAGAGTGCCTCCAGTGCTCATAGACTTCAGTGTAACATCCATATGTGAAAGACGTATCTGAATATAAAGCACATGGTTCTAAATATACATCTTCCTTTCTATTGGGAAGCAATCAGCTTGTGGTACACATACCTATTTTCAGAAGTATTACTGGAGGATACACGATAAAGCTCTTGACATACTCTGAGAAGGTATTATCTACAAGATAAATACAATGTGTTTTCTTGTAAATTAATCCAGGAGCAAGGTAAAATTGTCTCTCTTCTGCCAATGAGCAAGTGTGTGAATATGGACACATTGTATTTATCCCTACATTGTATCCATTCCACTCTTTCATACTGTCATAAGAACAAAGGATGACAATTGTCATTACAAGTCTTGGAAAATTTTTGTTCATAGACCTCGGTGTACTTTATAAAAGGAGATAAAATTCAGTAATTTTGATACGAGATGAAATGGATTCAGAAAAAGTTGCATTTAACCCTAAACAATCCTGATTTCAATTCAGATGCATTATCCACCAAGCATGCAATATATCTGAAAAATGGATAGCATACAGGATTCTTTATCTTGATGAGGCTTCTGAAGGGAAATTAATATAATCAAGAATAGAAAACCAAAACATAAAAATTAAGCAGTTAAAAACTTAAACTGCCAGTAGTTTCTCACAATGTGCTGTGCTCAAAACTTGATGCTTAAATATGCACAGACATCAGGAAATTGCCTGAAAAAAAGAACCTGGGCCTTGGTTAGTTGACCAATTGTGTTGCCAGCATGTATAAATGATTTACATTATGGGAAATGCAGAGCGCTCTGCGGAGTAACAGCATGTGACAGTCTATTACAAACTAACGTTTAATTAGCTGCCTGGAACCAGATTGATGAATGAAATATGTTTATGCATTTAGTATTATTCCAATATAAAAATCTTGAAGAATTTTAGGCAAGAATGTGTTATTGTTATTACAAAATCATTTTGCTTCAAAACCAATTGAGGCCATGGAAGAGAGTCTTAATATCATGCATTTTTAAAATGCTTGAAAACCATTATACTAATCTTGACTGTACACATCAAATATACACCAGAAATGCATTTTTAAAATAATTTTGAAATTTTAGTTCATTTAATTACTGTGTGGGGAATTTGAACGGATAACAGATGTGATATAAAACTGTGTTCTAAAATAAAATCTGCTTTTTTAAATTGCAAAATAAATCTTAAAATTCATAATCTCAATTCTGGTTATTATATGCCTATATATAGTTATTTACTTCTCCTGCTTGGTGTTTATCTTTTTTAGGGAGGGAGGTGTTTTCCCACCAAGTAGCATAGGTCACCTTGATGATCCCCTTAGCTGCAAAGATATACCCATATATATATTTTTCATTCCCAAGAGATATGCAATTAGCCTGCTCTATGGGTCTTGTACACTAAGCTTCCTTAAAAATTAAGTTAGGAACGCTTAAGATTTTAAACTCTATAGATAATTATATTTCTTCACTGAACTAAAGAAATACAAAAGAAACAAAGAAGACAAACAAAGAAGCAAAAAACCTACAAAAACCAAAACCAACCAATCAAACAAAAATACCCTCCAGAAATATCAAAATAAAAAAGGATTCTGAGGAATTTTACTAATTTTTTGCAGAGATAGCTAATTTAAATTGTTTAATTTACTAAAAATAGATTTACAGCTTTGCCTTATGTGAAATGTTTGAGGTTCAGCAGTCGCTAAAATGTGACCCTCTCAGAAAAAGTTCATATGATATCAAATCTTCAGATATATCTCCGCCCTTTGAAAGGATTCCAAACCCTCAGGTATGATTGTGGCTGGAGGATTAAAATTTAATCAGGATGATAGCTATCATGAGACATACTGTTTATCTGGTTCAGAGCCACTAAAGAAGACTTGCATTGCAGAATCATACCTTGCTCCTCATGTTGGACTACAGCTCCTGTTACTGCAAAACTTTGAGAAAGAAAAGTGAATTATTGAATAAATAAATCAACAGAAATTCAGCCCATATGAAATGCTTAATTGGGAACAGTTGGCATTTTGATCATCCTTTCCATCCTGTTGCTAGTTATTTATGAAATATAATGATGAATTATTATGCTTCTCACTTTATTTTCATACATGAATCTGTTGTGAGCTGAATTCTAAAATTAGTGCACTTCCCATGAAAATTATATATCTCTATTTTTAATTTCCTTCAATAGTAGTGATGTCAAAGATGTCTTATAGGAAAATAAATATTAAAATTAAAACTGAATTGTCAATTTATGACATAGTGATATTTTCTCCATAATGTAGGAAAAAGAAATAATGAATTGCAATGAAATTTGTTAATTCTGTTATCCAATAACTCTTACTCAACATGTTGATTAAAACTCTAGAAAACTGCCAAAGGAAGTAAGAAAAGAAGTAAATAATTACCTACATTCTCAGTGCTTTGGAAGGGACCATCAGGGAACTTAAAGCTTGAGATATTAAGACCAGTTAATGCATAGATGAATCCTAGGGACTTTTTTTCCTGTGGAAGTGAGGTGGTTTTTACTATTTAAGAACAAAAGTGCTATTCTGTCAAATCCTGGCAGAAAATTATCTTCCTGCCTGGAAGATGGGCAAGGGAAATGTCAGAAGCAGCATCATCCCTACAACCAATTTTGTCTCCCATCCCAGCTACAGGTTTCAAAGACTGAGAGGATCCTCTTTGCAAAGGTATGCCACACTGAGAGATGGGAAGAACAAAATCTCAAGGAAAGGGCTGAACTAAGGAAAAGCAAGACAGACAGTCTGACAGTTGGTTAATCAGTGGGAAAACAAAGAAAATGGAAAGCAAAACTTCATAGTTCTACTCTCCACAGAAGTGTTAAATGAGCATGTAACCTTGTGGCCCAGTAACTCTGTTGTTACTTGCAACAGACGATGTTTTATGGTATGATATTCTGGTGGCATCTGGGCTGGGCTGGGTTTGCCAGAAGGCTTCTTATAGCCCGTAACTTGTCTAATAATTAATTATCCAATATTTATCTGAGTAAATAAAAGCACTGTATCCTTTGTTTGTCACCTCAAAATGATATTTTCAAAAGCAGACATAAACTCCACAGCAATACCCCACTACTAAAATACCAATATCTCCATATTTTGCGTGCCTTTCCACTCACTCCTGCCCCTCTTCCAGGAGACATGCCCTTGTTTTGCTGGAGGCACAATCTTGTCAAGATACAAGAAAGCACCAAACCAAGAACTGCATACATTTTTGAGCATCTTCAGAAGCACATCTCCTTGGGCCTCTTGTGCACAGGAAAGAATATTTTGATTTTGTCCATAAAAAGTAGAAGGATCTACATATGAATTCCGACTGCTTTTTGATATATATGTTGAAATAAAATATAATAAATGCTATTTCTAGTTAACATATTCAATGATCACATAGTTAAATTAAGAGTATTCTCAGCAGCTGGTGACATAAACCAGAAAAGCCAACATCAATGGTTAGTGGTTTAGTAGTTAAATGTCTTTCTCAAGATCATCGCAGCCAGTGACAAACTTGAAGCAATAATCTTCTGGAACATTGAGACAATAACTTTTCTCAACTACCTCAATCAATGTTTGGAAGAATTCTGACATAATGTGTATTATTAAAGAAAACAAGAGTTCTGGGTGTAGATTTATTAACATTAAAAGCACTGCAATTCTTGACCAAAGGTAATTGCATTTCTTTCCTTTTTTCTTTCTCTTTTTTATTTTCAAGCTGATCTGACAACAGAAAATATTAGGTTGCTATTCCTGATAAAAAATCACATGCTAGACCTTGGTTCAGGTGTTGCAGTACTAAGTAAAGGAATATTTACACACCCTCAAAATAGAGAGCATTAAACCTTAAACGCCTGCTTTATACACAATAACAAAATGGAATTTATTGAACTGTATAATGGGAATGATGAAAAAATCCATTCTCTGCCATCACTGTCACTATTTGAATTAATTAGTACCAATACCATAATTTTGGTCTAATTTACCTTATGACATTGTAAGTCCCAGGAAGATTCATCTTCTGATGAACTTTTTACGTAGAAATCACTTAGAAGTAATTTTATAATCAACAACTAAATCAGATGTAATATGCAACAAGCAGAAGTTTCTATTGTACGCAGTGGGTTGTTTTGGTTTGTTTTTTCTTAATGTAGTCTGCATCTTTTTAGAAACTTTTTATTGATCCTTGCATCATTATTCTGAGTTCATAAACAGCAGTAGATCTAACATAATGATTGTGTCAGATATCTTAATGCAGTTACAATGAAGTATTAATTAATATGAAATTATTTTCCTCTGGTTTCCAATAAAATTTTTAATTTTATTTATTTTTAAGTTATTTCTAGTACAGGTGAGTATAGTAGAGAAATAATTAGCAGTGTTCTATGTTGGATTGTTCACTCAAGATAAAAATAATTTTATAAGCTGAAACATCTGTCACATTTTGGTGCAAACACTTGCTAAAATATTTCAGTTACTTCAGCTTTGGATAGTTCAACTGTAGGTATAAGTGTAGTCATTTCTTTCTCTACCTCTAGGCTCTGTAAAACCTCTTGTTCCAGACCATACTTCTGTCCACATCTCTTTCCAGGCAAATATGGAAATTTCTATTTGTGAGTGTGAGCATGACCTCCACTTATTAGTGTCATGGTAAGTGTTTTTTGCCCAGAAGTGTGGAATTTCTATTTATCAAAGAATGGGTATTCTGTGAAAAAAAAATAAATCTGCAATTACCTAAATTGTTTTATTATTGTTACGGGTCCTCTTATGCCCATTTTCATACTTGCCAACAATTACATGAATTCTAACTAAAGAGCACCTCCTTTTGGAGGGATGCTCTAAGAAGAAAAAAGTGATTCTGAGGATTTTTATTTACTTTGCTGTACTCTTGGTCACAAGATAATTTTACTTTCCTTTGAGAAAACTTTGTAAACTATGCACAAATAATTCCTTTTAAACAACATGCTTTTTTTGTTCAAAGTGCATGGAGTAATCATCTAGATAAACAAGAATTCTCCATGGTTGGATGGCTGACTTTTCCAAAATGGTGAAAACTAGTAATGTGTTCAGGCAATTAGGAGATATGCCTTTGTGCAGCATTGTTTTAGAAACAAACAAACTAATGAAACAAACAAACTAATGAACAAACCCCAGAATCCTAAAATTCTAAGCATTATTATATAGTGTACTGAAAATTATAAGTAATTTTTTTCTCTATAAAAGTATTTTATTAAAACAATTTTTTAATAAACTTTTCCGTCCTTACAGAATCTTGCTAAGATATGACTAATAAAGGGAATGCTAAATTTAAATGCATACAATTTATGATGGAAATCACAATCTTTCTTCAGTTTGCTTTTGAGATATTTATCTCAGAGAGAAGTATCAGTAATTGCTTCATATGAAATATACACAGAGTGAAACTTCATTAGTAATTTAAATGTACACCAAATTAGAACATTTTGAATCCCAATTAAAATTAATGGCTGCAATTAATTCAGAATTATTAGTCACCATCTTGTTCCCTGTTCCAGCTGCTGACATTTTCAAGTAAATGAAACAGAGTTTGGCAAATCTATGTCACAAACAGCACCATCAAGGGATGCTGTCAGCTGTTTGTTTGTCAGAAAGATGTTAAAACCTTTCTGTCTCTCTCACAGTTGTCTTTGTGAGGGATCTACCAATCACAAAAGCTGCCAGATCACCAACTGCATAATGTGAAAAAGCTTCCATGCGTCCTGAGATAGGCACAGAGCTGCTCAACTCCTCATGTGTAATAACTTAATCTTTCTCATTAGTATGTAAGGAAATAGAAATTCAGATTTGTTTGTACATATTTGTCAAAAGACTAATATTTCTCTTGTATAAAAATTGCAATCATATTCTTGAGAGTAAAAGATCTTATAATAAGCAATTTAAGAGTCATCTTTATTTTGTCCTTATTTCAAGAAGCAATCTATTCAGAGCTTTTGCACATATTTGTTAAGCTATGCATTCTAAGCCAAAAATAATTCAATTCCAGACAAATGTGAAATTCTTATTTGTCTGCGAAAACATTTCATTAAATATGCATTTAGTTTCACCCTTACTTTTACATGTGACTATTATTCTACATTCATTTTGAAACAGTTGAAATTCAAAGCAAAGAGACAATTTCACCTGAAGTCAATGGGAGAGTCCTATACTAGACCCTTAGTACTGATACCCCACACCCAGTGTTACAGTCAATAAGTGACATCTTTCCAAATTGAACAAAAATCTATGTTTAAGTTCTCATATTTGCTAGCTAGTAAGATGCCTTTGGATTGTGCTATGCAACATGATAAAAACTTGTAAACATTGCAAAATAAAGCTGTATTTTGTGATGTTAGGCTATTACTTTAAGTAAGCTAAAATCTAACAAAAATTTTAACACACCAGAAAAGGTCCTTTTATTGAAGCCACTGACAAAAACATCTGCCTTTAACTTCCAAAATGACCTATGCAAATAAAGTTTCTCCATATGAAATAGAGTGAAATATTAATTTGGAAAACTTAATAGGCATGTCATGTAACAGATACATTTAGGGTGTACCAGGTTAGGTAGTACTAGTTTTTCAAGCATGTGAGCAGAAAATAACACTTTTTTTTGGTGTGTGTTCAGACAGACCTGAAACTATGATAGGCATTTCTTTTCAAAAACACCAAAGTCTGTAAAATCTCTGGTATTTAGGATAATTTTATCTGTATTCTCCACGACTGTCAATAGACAAAAAGTATCTTTTTGTACAGGAGATATCTAGGTTCATACATTTTATTTCTTAATTCAGTTTCCCAGAAAATAACCACGTTTCTTTCATAATTTCATTCTATGTCAGAGCTACGGACTACTTCTCTGGGTGTAGGCTGTGCTCAGTAATCAGAGCAGTTAAAACATACATCACAAGAAACTGAACCAGGGTAGACTTTTTTAATCCTGCAATCTATTAAAACTTCTGTTTTCTGTGAAAAACTCCTAAATGCTTTGTGGGTGTTTGCTGTTACATTTATATTTCTGTTGCTTTACAGAAACTCACAGCTTCAAAATACCTGTAACTCTTAATAAATGCACAATCCTGCTCCCATCACTGCTTTCTGCCTGCATGGTTTTGAAACTTAAGGGTCCTTTCTAACTTGTGATAATTCCAGCAGCTGATATGATAAAAAATGTTATCTTTTCTCATCCACTTTAGCTTGCCAAAAAATCTGTGAGAGAGAAATTCTTGTAGTAGATCATGTTATGTTTCTGTAACAGTTGTGTTTTCCCTGTTTTGCAGTCTGAAGAAATCAGAAAGCAATTTTACCCATCTTGTGGATTAGCAAGAGAAATTTCCAGGTTTAGTGAGCCAGCTCAATGGCACTCTCAATATCTCTTTCTCCAGCACATGGATCAGAGTTTTTCCCAAGACATATTTTTGTTCAAAGCTATTCACAATGTATTATGTGAATGAGTACATATGATGGCTACAGTATGACAATATCTGATGCAGAGTATTGGAATTTCTGACAGTTGTTATTTCTTGATTTATTTTATGTTTGAAATTTTGAGATGCAACTTTGGAAACAGAGCTGAAAGGGCAAGATGAGACAACCATGTGAAGAAGAAATTATCAGTGTGGTAGGGAGACCTCCGTGATGGACAGCCTCAGAAATTGAAAGAATTTGTTCATATGATAATAAACAGTAAGTTTTCAATGTGAGATGACAGAAAAGGAAAGCCAGTTCTTTCCAATTTAGGGCTGAATATGCAGAGATATTGCGAGAGAAAGCAAAGAGGCAGCACTTTTCTCTGGGCATTTCTGGTGAAGCAATACTTGAAATATGGGATTCAGTTCAAGAAACTATCATCCAGATAAACATTTGTTATCTGTAGGGACTTCAGAAACAACCATGACAATTCTAGAAAACTACACATCTCTGGCTTGTGTAATGCCTAGAGTGAAACAAGAAATCAATAAGCATTTGAAGGATGAAAACCCAAAATACAAAATTGTTATTTTAAAGAATGCAAGAGAGTGTAACAAGAAATAGTGTAGTTATGACATAGAATACCAACAAAGAAAGTTGAACTGGCTATTTCAAACATATCCCAAGTTCTATTAAATCAGCAATATTACTTTCCTCAGGGAAATTACAAGAACCTCCTGTTAAATAAAGAAAAAACACCCCAAAAAATGTCAATGCTATTTTTTTATACCTTACATAGTAAAATAAAGAAGAAAGACAGCTCCTGGAGACCTGGGCTGACAGATTTCTTTTGGCTTTCAAAACTCTTTTTTCCTCTATATTAAACTATCTATCCTTGTATTGTAATCCGAATACATTTTATATTTCATAATTTGCATGTATTCAAACTTTAAAGTAATTTAAACAATTATTTTAATTACCTCACCTTAATACATGTATATCCATGACCAAGAAAATTAAATCATTCAGTTCTGAAAATTTAGGTAAAACTCCTATTTTAACACTTTTAGAATACAATTTGGGATTTGTTGGAAACATTTCACATTTTTTTAGAAATAGCTTTCCTTAGAACCAATTATCTGATTTCATTTTACATGGATGTCAGAGGTCATGTCTTATTAGTGATTCCATCCTCAGGAATGTTTGAAAAATTATCATGTTAACATGTCTTATCTTAAACAGAGAAATGAACCTCCTTGCAACTCTGAACAGTCACTGCATACATGTCTGAGGCTGAATACACAGACAAACTTAATTTTACAGTTAGACACTTGGGATCACTTTAATACCTGTCTTCCCAAAATAAATGAAAATAGAAGATATACAGCACTAAAATTTAAGAAATTGAATTTTAATTACTTGTGAGTTAGTTATTATTGTTTCAACTGTATTATTTATATTATTTTTTATCTTCTATTATATGAACAGAATAATTGGAAAATTTATGAAATTTGTAATTATTCTGTATTGGTTTAAATTTCTGATACACTAAAATAACTCCAAAATACAGTGCTCAAATGTTGCAAAAAAACCCTCCAAACTGAATGAAAATATTTGAGTTCATCAAGCTACTGAAAAAAATATTCTTTCCTTCTCAATGATGATTGAGATCAACTTCCCAGTGTTAGCATTTTCTAGCAGAATTCCACTGTTGGAATAATTCCAGAAACATAAAAAATATCAGGACTGTTTAATTGGTCTGAAGTGAAATGATAAGATACACAGCAATTGTTAGGGGATATGAGTATTAGAAAACCTTCACTGGTGCCAGCTGAAGGTTTACTGCAACAGTTTTATCACAGTGGAAGAAAGAAAGTTTCTGTAAAAGCATCTCTTTCTACCCACATAGAAATGTTTAAAAAAAAAAGGGAATACCATTAAAGTTAAATCTTGGCTTGATAAATACCAGAACAAAGAAAACATTATTTCTATCCACAAAAATCTGGCCTTCCCTTTCATACTGAGTTCTCACTACAATAAGATGACAGATTTCTTTATTGAAAGCAAACAAAACTGTATTTTGTATGGTTCCTATGTTTATGAATATACTACTGATGTGATGTGGTATGAATTACATCTCAAAAAGAGAACAGCAGCATACCCAGAGAAGCAATAAAAACCAAATATGAGCTGTGCAGAATTCTCCAAATTAGTTACTGTAAAGTAATTCCAAATAATAAAATTATAAAACTAGTAAATGGGTGCTTAGATTGTAGACATTGAGATTAAGAGAATAAATGTCTTACCATTGAAAGGGCAAGATGCTTAATTTTTTTCCCCAAAATCAGACAAAGCCTATGTTGCTACTCATCTATGACATTTTACTCTTGCAATCCACAACACAAATTTCTTAAGAAAAATAATTAGTAAGCAGTTAATCTATATATTCTAATAGTATTTAAGAAAAGAACTATTGCTTATTGTATGTTCAATATAGAACAAACTCAAGTGTTAACATATCAGTCTTGAACCAGAATTCATACTGAACAAAGCCTTTGATATTCTAGGTAAAACAAACTTTCCACATTTAATTTCAGAGTTTAAGAGGGCATTTCCTTCATGCAAATCAGCAGCTGCACACCCAGGTAACGGGTTGGACATATGCTACTGCTCAAGCAATATATTTTCTGAAATCATTGTGATAGTAAGCAAAAATACATAGCTTTCCTAGCTTTCTTGATAGGTTAATAGGAAGTCCTTCACATAATTATTGTAAAAAATATTTCTAGCCAATGGTTATATTGCTCTGGAAGACTGCAATTATACAGAGGGGTCTGGGGAATAGTTATTACACAGGTTACTTTTACTTTGCTACCCCCCTCTTGTACTTGATTCATTTGTTCTCCCAACTTCTGTGTTGCTCAAACAGTTCACTGCCGTGTGGCAGTGTTGTCTCATGAGCAGCAAATGAAAATTGAGAGTGACCAAAGAGAGATATTTTTCATAGAACTGCAATAATATCTTTGCTTGCAACAACAGAGAGAAAGGAAATTACCGTAACTGGTCAGATCTGGGGACTGGAAGAGTTTGAAAGAGAAATTCAGAGGAGAGGAAAACCAGAAATACATCTTGACAGACACAGCTGCTGAAATAAATGTAACTTTAAAAATAGAATAATTGTTTGTCATACCATTATTTCTTTGCAAAACCACAAAACACATCTGTCATACATAACACATAAAATAAGGGTTCAAAGACCAATGTAATTTTTTCACTTGTTTGTTTTTCTTTCTATCCCGATACAATATTTTAAAGAATTTAAGAGTACTTAAGATACATACAATTAAAAACTTCTGCTGTTGGAAGCAGCTGTCTTAATGAACTATATAATTTTATACATTTAAATATTATGTCTTTAGACTGCAACAAGGACACTCTGTACTAAAACCACTGAGACACTCTAGAAGAACTGTCATGGTTGGTAAAGCTACACTTATTTTAATAAAGCAACACTAAAACTGGTACAAGCTAAGTCAGCATTTAAATATTTAATAGTATTTTCTAGAAAACTATATAAGGAAGCAATTAGAAAAATGTTATTCGTTTTTGATAATTAAGTTTTTTCTAGTTTAAAATAGCATGAGAACTCTTCTCAATTTTGATTGTGCCTTATTTGCTTCAAGATTCAATTTGGAGGGACAGGTTTTGATTTTCCCAATGTTAGTAAGCAGAAAATATTGACATAATTTGATAAAATGCAGCAGAAGAATGTAAAAAGTAACAGAAATTCCTTATCATATTTTTCTAATTTCATATTTAAAAGCTGTTTCAACTTTGGAATAGTAGATTTGATTAGAATTGTTCTGCAAAATCACAGTGAAAATACCGGCAACAACACAGACTGTTGTCGTAGAAATATCTGCCCTCCAAATAGTGCTCTTCTTTAGTCAAAAGTAGAGAAACAATTTACAAAGTTCATGGGATTTTTTGGTGAGTACCCCTGTGGCTTTTTATATCAAACTGACAGAGATGTTCACAGTAGATAAAGGCATGCTCTGGACCATCCCTGATCTTGGAATTTTAACTGGAAGATATTCTGTGGAGTCTTCTGGTGGAATGAATCAACAGAGTACAAACGGTGTATAACAAGCTCGAGAGATAAACTACGTAGGTTAGGACCATTCCCCGGATCCATTTAATAACAACGATTTTCTGTAGTAATATAACATTTAGGTAGAAATATGTTGATAATAATTATGTGAAACACTGCCTCTTAACCTCTCAGGAAATTTAGAAAAGCTAAGTATTCTCATAAGCTTCAATCACATACATTGAAACAAAGCTAAAAAGATTGTTTTATTGTAAAGGGCTGAACTTATACAACAGATCACTCTCCAATTCCTTGCCCTTTCCAAAGGGCTATATGTTCCTTTGAACTCCATAAAATCTTACAAAAGGATATTGCATTAAATAACAGTAATTCAGAGTCAGAGTAATCATTCACGCTATAAACTCATTTTGTGCTTGACGTGATCTCAGATAACATCCATGCATGTATCTCAACCATCCTCATATCACATTCACATGTGGATCTGATGATTCACATGTGGATCATCAGACTGTTCTGCTTCTAGGCAGTTCTGGAGCTAAATTAGTCCTTTTCTTGTGACTACAAAAAATATATGATAGCAAATATTTACAGTAAAAAGTTTTTATATTGCTAGACTTATCTATATTAGTCAGAGCTCAGTTTTGCTGTAAGCCACTTGACAGTCATTTTAAGAATAAAAAAGATTGTTTTAAAATGTCCAAACAAGAATAAATCTGAACAATTGAAACCAGCAGACAAGAACTATTTCTACTTTTAAATGTCCATTGTATATTTTGTATAGGTGAAAGCAAATATTCTGGAGGGGAAAGCATCACCACTTGTTTTTATTAAAAGGAGGTATCCACATTGCTTCTCTCAGTTTGGACACACTCTCTGGATTGGTCTGTGTGAAATGCCTATGCAGACATTTCCAGCTGAAGGCAAATGGTCAGGATCCATTAAGCCACTCAATGCTACCAAATAGGGAAAGATTTGGAAGCAAATTGCCTGGGCTAGTAGTAACTCACTGCCAAAACTTCAAGTGCCTACAGGTATTGTATTAGATGTCTAAAGATTTACATTGTGGTTTTGAGGACTGTGTCTGATATTTAAGCCAGGTCCCTGCATCCATCCTAAATCCTTTGTGGATTTGAGCATATACATTTAAATATTACTAGTAATGCCTTCCTCTTTCTGCTGTCTCTAAATGAAATCAGATGATGATCCCTCTAGTCCCTTGACAGTCTGCTATGTCAAAATGGTGTACACATACTTTAGAAGTTAGTAACAAAATGTTTAAAAAAACAAATGTTATTTTATTAGATATTGAGATGCCCAGAATCCTTCTCTCGAGATACAGCCCCTTAAAAACTTTTTAATTGTGCATTTCACAGCTAAATATTTAAGAAGCAGCTTTATCCTTTTCCCAGCTTTGATTAAATGACCTATAACAGACATAGGGCAGAATTTCCTCCTTATTTCCTCCTTTCCCTTTGTTTTTAAGGAGCCATCAAATATCAATTCCCTTGACTCTTTCTTTCATACCACAACCTTCCTACGCAGTTTAAAATCAGGTCTGAGTATTACAACTATTGTTATCCTTCCAGTTTCCCAAAAATCACTAACTAAAATCTGAAGTTAGTTTAAATTCTGATGAGTAGGATTTAAAAAATAAATCCAAAAAGAGAATGCCCTGCATGGGAGATCAAGCAGGCCCTGCTTCAAGGAGTTATGAGTGGAGATTGTGTTATTTACAAAAACTTCTGCCACAATCCTCCATAGCCTCTACAGACACTGCATTTTCATATTGGGAGGTGAAAGAGGTAAAGCAGAAAAAAGGGCTTATCTCTTTGCAAAGTGCTCTTTTATTGAGAGAAAGCTGGTATCAGTTAAAATGAGCAGAGATACTGCATTTCTTCAGGTGTAAGTCAGAGCATGGTTTTGGTCCAGTAAATGCCTCAGCACTAAAAATTTAAATATTCAAATGTAATTACAGAATAAAAAGACAAGTGTTCTTCTGTGCTGAAGAACTCAGGAAATTCTGCACAAATATAGAAAGTCACAGACTTAGTTTATCTCATTTTGGTTTTGGAGAACACACAAGAAGCATTTTTCAACTCCTTAAACCCAAAATATAAGGATACTAATACCAGATAACATTTTTATTAGAGCAGAAATCAGCAATGAATAAATTCTTCCCATATATGAGGAACTTAAGTGCACCTTTGCTGCTGTGATAAATATTAAATTGTGGCCATCAGAACATGATATAATCCTCTGAAATTCAGAAAATTAACTGATAATGAAGTGAAAAAGAATAATCATGCAATACCATCTGCCATGATCTTTCCTTAATATGGCAGATTATATTTTATGGTCAGAACAATCTCTCCAAAATTTAAAATGTGACCTTCCAATAATGCAGGTTTGTGTCAAAAAAATGAATAGTAATAAGGTGCTACAGTGAAAGAAGCTTTGAAATCAGATAAAGGGGGAAAAAAAGAAAAAGGAAATGAAACAAAATGAGGTGCCAGCATACAGCTGCAATTTTCTATGCATCATTTTTAATACAGAAGGTAAGTGGCTAAAAATAAGGAAATCTCAGGATAATTACTAACTGCGATGCAATTTAGATGCTGTCACAGTTAATGCCACAACTCAAGAAAACAGTTATGATTCTTCTTTGTGGGTATTAGGGAAAAAATACACAAAAATTGATTATTCATCACTTAGATCTATCCAGGCATCCAAAGTAACAAAAATTTTCTAAATAACTTAGACTTTTGAATGTGAAGAAAAAATTTTGGGAAGAAAAAGTAGGTATACCATGTCTTCTTGAAGTTTCTTTGATCAAAAAAATTGTGTATAAACCCAACAAAAATATTTTGTAGTTCTGCACACCACAAGATGTGCCAGTGGATGATAACTGTAATTATTCACTCAGTGCCTTCAGTGTCTACACATTGGATTTCATCACAGAGCTGTTAGAAAGTCAGTAGTAACATTGTGCAACTTTTTCACTGGGGACTCTGTAATCAAAAGTGAGAAAAAATTGTGATTTTCAAACTTTAAAAGTTCTCACATACCCCTCGTCCATTGTACATTTATTTCTAATTAGTAAATATTATTTCCAAAATGTGTTGTTCTATCTGGACACACAAATTCAATGGGAGACAATAGGTGCTGTGGACTTGGAAAAAAAAAAAATCACTGAAATGAGGAGAAAGATTTACAGTCAGATATGGGAAAAGAAAAAAGACCTTGATGTACAGTTAGGTGGAAGGTACCATACTAATTTTACCTGTGCTCTGAGTCAGTGGGGCACAAACCATTTCTGATCTGAATAATGCAGCTGCATTGGTAAATGCAGATCCACTGCTAGTAAGTCCACTTGAAAAATAAACTTTTAATCATTAATATTTCTATGTTCCTATCTCTTTGGAACTGGGAAATGGAACTGCTTGAAAATCAAAGGGGTGATTTTCAAGCTGTGTGAAGAGAAGTGGCTCTCAGCAGAGCACAGCAATCTGATCAGCAGTTACAGCTGAAAAAAAAAGGTATCATGTATATCGAAAGCTGGTGACTATCTGCCTTCTATCTGCCTTGACTGATGCAGTTCAGCTCTAGAGTCAGAAAAACAGGTATTTGAAGATAAGAAAAAATTGCTTCAATTGCAAAAAAATCTTAACGATTTTTGAGATGTCACCATGATTCTCTCATTCCCTGGACAGACACACTTTTTTTTTAAGAAACTGGTAGCTAAAAAAATCTAGAGGCATATTCAAGATACAGTTAATATGCATGACGCATGTACAAATGCTCATTTAAATGTGCATGTGACTACTGAATGCACAGAATACTAATACTGAAACAGTTCTAAGTACAAATTTAATATCTAACTAGAGGTCAGTGACAAACACATTACCTCCTTATTTCAGAAGAAATGCAACTTTAAAACACTAAGTAAGCTTTATTTACTTATCATAGTCCTTTCCAAAAGGCTGTGCAAAATTTCCTTTTTATAAACAGTGCAATTTTAAATGTTTTACATTTGACACAATTGCACAAAGATCACAATTGAATATACCTTCATTAATGCTAATTATTTTCCAAGTTTCTTCAAAATTAATTATAATTATAATTATATGTAAGTATTATAGATCAATCTTTTTTCCAAAACATATAATCCCATGTATTTAATTACAACAAAATTATTTGTGACACAACACTTCAAGGAAGGAGAAAATACAAGTGATATCACACAGTACACACACATTTTAAAAAACCCAATATTTTAATAAGATTCATGAGCAAGATAATCGTGAACACACAACACTATACTGGAGAGTTCAGGTTTTGACCTGACTTAAAATGTACTCCCCTTAGAAATTAAAACTACAACTGTGACAACTGGAATTATGTTCAACTTGATTTATTAAAAAACAAAAACCAAACATAAGGACCCCAATTGAAAAAAATAACAATAACAAAGAAAAAACAACAAAAAAGAAACAAACAAAAAAACCCACCACACCCTCAGAAACAAACCAAACCAAACCAAACCAAACCAAAGCAAAAAAATCCCAAATATAAATCCAAAGTAAATTAACTGAGGATTTTAACAATTTTTTTTTAGGCAAGCTTAGAATCAGGCTTTAAGTAATTGAATAAGCTAATTTCATTTAGAGTTTGAACACTGATATGCTTTCTTTGAGACTACTGTTAAAAGGCAAGTTTTAATTTTTGTATTTTTTGTAATTTCAAATAATTCTTTTAGCATAAATGTAGTTGTAGCAACTATCAATCTTATAGTGAAATTAGCTTTAAAACCTTAATTTTTATTAAGAGTGCTTTTAGTTTGGAACATTTACTAGTTATGTATAGACAAAATAGCCAGATATACACTAAGGGGATACGTGTGTGTGTGTACTTTTTTGATTGTGTCAGACAATGAGAATAAAATAGAAACAATTTTAGGAAGAAGAGTATTAATTTATAGAAATAAGTGCACAAACTAGTACACAGTTTGAATGGCAGTATATAATTAGGAGGAGTCTTTTTGATCTGATATAATATTTAATATAATGTACCAATATATGTTCCAAGTTGAATTGCTTTAAACTCAAATTTCTACCCCACATCAGTAATCCTCACCAGACTTGCGCACTGGAGATCAGATTTCATACATTTACATATTTTAGTAGAAATTCTCTACTCAGAGGGTGGTGAAACACCAGAACAGTTTGCCCAGAGAGGTTGTAGATGCTCCATCCTTGGAAGTGCTCAAGGCAGTGTTGGACAAAGTCCTGAATAACCTCATCTAGGGAGTGGCATCCCTGCCCATGGGGGGATGGGGTATTGGAATGAGATGATCTTTAAAGCCCCTTCAAACCCTAACAATTCTACCATTCTATGAAATTAAACTTATTTTCAAATTATATTTGAACATTTTATCTTAAATATCTTATTGATTCCTTACTCTAGATTCTTGTGTAATTTTTTACAACAAAGAAAAAAATGTACCACTAAAATGTTACTGTATTTATTAAGTTAGGGGACTAAAATATACTCTGATTTCAAAATATACTGACTTCATGCACTGCCTAATTTAACAACAAAGAGCCTGAGTACTGACGTCACTTACTGAACTCTTAACTGAAAGGTCTTCAAAGAAAGGCAAAGGGATCACAGTTTCCAACAGGAGTTAATGGAGTAGATTATCAAACTCCACTTTAATCAACATTTCTCCCTTTTGAATATTTATGCAAGTACTTTACCATGTTTGAAAATCAGCTTTACCTCATTAACCAAAAGGTGGTTTAGATTGTGGCAACCTGCCACAAAGTAAACAACTGAACAGGAGAATTAACAGGATACAAATTTCTTGGAAATTGCAAAAAACATTTGAAGATTCCATTTGAAGATGAACCTCTCAGTAACCCAGTAGGCAGATGTGTTGCTTGTGGAAGGTTTTTCTTCTTAGATGCAGTTGTACAAAGCAGATTGATGGATCAGAACTAGGCCACATATTACTTTCTTTCAAAGGAGAGAGTACACGTGTGCTTATGCAAGACAGAAATTTTCTGAGAATAGCTAAATAGTAATCCAGTATGATGAGAAAAATTACTGAGTGTTATTACCTCATTAAGATACAGAAATATCTCCTTTCATTCTCTGGAATTGGTTCCTCTGCAAAAAAGAAAAAAAGTGGGCTATGTTTCATCTAATCACTACAGAGAATTTTACTCTTCTTATAGCAACACTCAGAATTCACCCTTCTCTGTAATTTTCTTGGGCTAATTTTTATGTATGTTTTTATTTCCTTATGCTAGAAACATGGAGAAACTGCTTTAATTTCAAGAAGGTGCTAATTAAATCAGCTATTTATTGAAGTTGGTAAATTATGCATTCTGAAACTAAAGCCCATGGCATCAGTTTTTGAAGACCTTTATCACTGGTCTATATGAACAGAAAGCCTAACAACAACAGCCATTAGAAGGAAAAAAATAGATTAATATTTGAAAACATACCATGTAGATGTAGTGTTTACTATTTTCTAGCACTTTGCTTATGCTAGTTCATGTTGAAGTTATGTCCTTGTACATGTGGATAAATAAATCTTGCTTCGTATTGCTGTACTAATGGCAAGTTATAACCATAAAAACAAAACAAGGTTGTGTCACCTTCCATGCTTCAATGAAACATCTATGTAGCTCTATATGAAGAATAAAGGTAAACAGTTGATAGATATGTAACACACTATATGGCCATCATTTTTTAATATGAGCCATAAATAACAGTAGGAAGAAGGAATAACTTCCTAAACATTTGGCATTCTTCCATTGCAATTAAACTAAAACACTTAACTATGAAAACCAAAGAAAAATAAACTTCTGTGAGAGTGTAAATCCAATAAACCAAAACTTTTATCACATTTAACTAGAGCTGAAAGTTCAATTCTGTGTAATCTGTGACTTTAAAATGCAGCAAACGTATCCTGCCAGCAGAAAACATTAATTAGAACTGAACAAAAAAATCCTAATGAATAATTTACTCAAAGAACATCTTCAGCCTGCAGTGTGTCTGTGAAAAGACAATGATTTCTTTTGCTGTGCTTTGGTTTTCCAAACTTCTGATCTATTAAAATTATCTCCAGTAAGGTAACTGGTAAAAAGTAATCGTCATACTTCGCTGAAATAAATTTTTAGTCTTATAAATTATATGGCTCCTTGCATAGGTGAACCACACTGTATGGTAGGTTTTGCCAACAGATTCATTGACCAGAGATAAGAATCCTGGAAAATTCTTCATAAATGTATGGGGTCATTGAGTCTACATGATAACAGTAGCATTTGAAAGTTCATGAACTCTAAAAGTGATTGGATAGGGGGAAAAGTAACAAGAAAACTTCAGACACTTCAAAGTAAAAGTGGAAATATTAGAAAAAGTGACATTCTTTTGTCATTTTGAAGGTTATGAAAAAAGATCTCTTTGCTAGACAAGACCTGACCTGGGTCACTTAAAAGAAGGTACACAGATTGGCACATGGTGATCCAATTGCTGAAGAATTTTCGGTCTGTTTTCTCTTCATTTTGAAATGAGTCCACAGGTACCTTTAATAAAGTGGCCTTTAATGTACTGGAGTTTTGGATGCTACTGCTACCAAAGACTAGAGAACCTATCTATATATTATGCTCAAACAGCTATTTTAAGAATGCTGTTCAGACAGGGCACATAAATCTCTAACATTCCCAGGAGTCCATGTTTGGCAACCTGCCCATAGCAGGATATCAGTTTTATTTCTCTAAATCATACAGAAGAATATGTATGTTTAGTTCCCATCCTGACAAAAGTTGGTATGTAGAGTGTGCACTGGGTGTTGGATGTGCTTGTGGTTTATGCCGTTAAATACATTCTACCACAGTCAGACATTTTAAACCTTGTACTTTTACAGTGTTCTTCATACCTACTGTTCAGGAGAGAAACACTAAATATATGAAGGTGATTTTTCTAATATTAAAAAAATATTGAAAATATTGCGAATGTTCCCATTCACTAAATACATTGTTGATTGATTTCCAGTGGAAGTCAAGGCAGTATTTTTTAAAACTAAGCATAATCTATTTATATTTAAACTGGTAGTCCATGTTATGAATTGATTTGCTAATATATAAGTGTAGTAAATTCTGATTAGTGGCTACTGGCTTCTTCATTCACACCTACTACTGAACATCTTTTTTTCAGAAATGCTGGCATTCATTCCCAATTGATGTGGTTAGACACTACTATCAAATTAAGGGTTATGTTTCATTCTTGAAGTTGTTTTAGTTTTACTTCTTTCAATGGCACGTTTTATTTTTGTTATTTTTTTCTTTCAGACTTCATCCGTTGTTCATCCAAGTGAGCAAATTAAATTCAAGAACTTTCCTGCTCAAATTTACTTTATATGCTATGGCTTTTATTGCCCAGTTATTGTTCTATTTATTTCTAAAAGTTGTTTTTTATCCTGACATCTCTCAAGCCTATATATTCTTCAGGCAATATATAATCAGATTTCTCTAACTTGCCTCTTTCTGTGCTAATTTGTTTCTTATCTCTCAAGTTTTATCTCATAATATTAATTCATCAATTCCTTAGTTGCTGCTGCCCAATAAATATCAACATTTTACTAGTTTTTCCTCAAGGCCCTCTCCCCCTGAGTTTTCTGCTCTGTTTTTTTCCTTGGGCAATGAGACTACCAACAGCCCATGTGAATCAGTCAAAACAATTTTTAAAAATTGAGTTTTACCTAAAACATTTCTTTTGATCAAATCTCTAAGTATAGGCGGTTTACATTTGTGCATCTGTAGCAAGAACATACATAAAATAACCCTTATCAGATTTTGCAAAGAAAGGTTTTAACTTTAACAGGTTGTGGACACTTGTTTCTTGGACACCAGTGCCAATGAGCATTTCAATAGTTCTGCAGCACAATGTCTTGGTAGAGTGGAGATTTGCAAGGAGATTCTTTCAAAGACCTTCCTAACATGTCCATGCTTTCTTTACCTCAACTACAAAGTCTTATGAGTGGCTGTTCACACTGGAAGGGAAGAAGCAGTTCTTCCTATCATTGCAACAGCCTAGGCCTTCTGTCAGGGTAGAGGGCGGAAAGAAAAGAAGCCTCTGAGGAGGCCTTGTTGTGTCATTTCAATTTTTAGAGGGGCTTTGTAAGAAAAATGAAATCTATTAGCAGGACCTATTGTGATAGGGCAAGGAGTAACAGCTTTAACTAGAAGAAGATAGATTCAGATTAGATAAAAGGAAGATATTTTTATGATGAGGATGGTGAATTATTGGAATAGGTATCCCAGAGAGGTTATAGATGTGCCACCCTTCAAAACAGTGAAAAGAGAGAAGCAAGCAAACCATTTTCTGTAAATGGTGGACCTCCTTTTTAACATGAGGAGGAAGGAAAGGACAGGGCACACGGATTATCTTTTCAAACAGATTAAAGTTTATTGTGGGACAAAAAAGAGAAGTGTAAAATTTATTACTCAAAGGAATTTATCAACATGTCCCCACTAAGGCTGCAAATTATACTTCTGAGTACAACCAGCCAGCAACTGTTCTCTGCCTATAAAGCCAAATAGGGAAATTGAGCTTGTCTTCATATAGTTGTATACCTTCTTCTCCAACAACAGACAGATATAACTAATGCATGTTGCCAGCTGGGGACAGGCCCTTTCCTGTGATCTTCACTGAAATCTTACCTGGGCACCATTTCAGAGTACACCAGTTTGGTAGAGACTGAAACCATGAGTGCAAGCAGAGCAGCCTTAGAGAGGCATGCAAAGTAGTTAGTGTTAGCCCTGCTTTCTATGGTTTAGGCATAGCTGAAATGTCTGAATCTGGGGTCATTAGTCTGGTAAGGAACGAGCTGCTGAAAAAATGTAACAACCTGATGCACGTAGCTCACACTGGAATCTGAAAGCTCTGTTTTCCAGAATATCTATTATAGGGCTGTATCTCAAAGTAATGGAGCAGAAGGAATGAGATAGTAAATATAAATGTCAGAAACTATTCATGGTTATAGATTTCTCTGAAATATTTAAGAGCCTGTTAGATTTCAGCTTAACATATATTCTTACGTTTTATATTGTGATTCATCTATAATGTGAGCATTCTTGAGTCAAACATGATAAATCTTCAAATGAGAGACCAACACCTATTTTTTTTGCTTAAGACATGATGATTGTGATCTACACTATAGAGGCTGTAGCTCATTTTCCAGGATGTTAGGTACCGTTCCAGTGACATATTCACTCCAAATTGTGTTATCTTCTAACATTAATCTACATGTTAAACAGACATAGCAACCACAAAGGACTGTCACTTTGTTGCCTACCGTCTTCCAAATGAATTGTTTATATATGCTTATTTATCTTCACTAGGGTTGGTTTGGATTTTTTTTGTTAATGAGATTGAAAATTAATTGAAACCTGAGCCTTACCTTCATTTTTGTTGTAGTTGTGAAATCCAAAATACCCTGTGAACTGATGTAATAGCACTTTAAAGAACACAAATAGCTTTAGAAAAGGTAGACACTAAACACATGGACTTGAATGGGATTTCAGTGAGGAGCCAGCTTTGAGAGATGGGTTTAAAATGTTCACAAGAACTCATATTGCTAATTAGCCTGAGTCCTGAAATGGGTATGAAAATATATGATCAGCCTTTCATATTTCACTAAAGTGGAATGAACTCATGCTGAATAAACAGACTTGAAATTATACTTATTTAACACCTATGAGAGTACTACATTTAGAATAGTAGTACAACTGGAGTCTATTTGCTGGAAATAAGCAATAATAACTGGAAAGTAGGCAGCAGGTATGTCACATAAAACTAAGAATACAATTACGGATGTTCTTATGAGTTGCTAAATGTTGATTCTTTCATTTTTATTCACTGGGAGAGAAAATGAATCTAGGATTGTGACACTGAAGAAATAAGTTATTTTATTAATCGCTGCTCCATACACTCACTGCCAAACTACAAGTGACTTAATAATAACAATGGAAAACACAGCATGAATAAAGATAAATGTCCTCCAGTCAGTGTACAGTTTTTCAGAGGGTTGAAAGTCATGAGATGGTGCATGAAAATGAACATTCATATTTTACTTAACAAAATTATTCTAGTTTTTGCTAAAGTGTCACATTCAACAACATGACAGTACATACTCAAATATGGGAATAAAAGTGCTAATTAAAACTTCTTTTCATTTAGTCTCACTTTTGTTTCATTAGTTTCCCCCTTAAAACATCAAATGCCTTTCAATGCAGTTGAACAATTAAAACATTCACAACATGAACTTTTGAACAAAATGTAATTCAACTCACACTAGCACACTAATTAAATTAATAACCAAGAAGGTTATTAAGCTTTTTCTCACAAAACACTTTAAAGGTAGTCTCCACATTATAACTTGAGACACTAAAACAGGGAAACATTGAAATGTGTGTCAAAAGTACAATTTGATATTCATATGTTTCTGGAGATCTGTAACCAAATATATTTTCAATTATATGCAACACAATTCCAAAGAGTGAAGGAATCTCATGGGTCTTTTGGTTTGGTTTGGTTTTTTACCACATTTAAATAATTTTTCAATAATACTAAAATCAATGTGCAAGGGCTTCTTGCAAAGAATTTACCTAATCTTTCCAGCTGGTATAACTGACATACAAAATACATATACTGTAAAGACTTCATTGCTCACCAATGTTTTTATTTATAATTCCTTTATGTGTCACTGGGTTCAACAATCTCAGTATTTCTCATGATAGCATAGGCCACTTCCCAACAAAGAACAGGAGAGGTGAGGGAAATTAACTTTTTGATAATTTCTGACTCTCAAAAGGGAGCATTTTTTTCATAATATTAAAGTAGATTCTGCTCATGTTTAAGTAATATCAGTGTTTTAGGCATAATTCACCTTTTTCTGCACAAACAGGATTCACAGGATATACAGAAAGAAGAAACCTTCAGGAAGATTTTGTAAGGTGCTCCATTTTACACAATTGGATTAATAATGATTTCTTTATTTTAAAAAAAATAGTGGAAGAAAAGTGCCTGCAACAGATATTGAATGTTAGTTATTTGTTCACTGCCTCCAAATTTGTTCAACCAGTAGAAGTAGGTAGTAATTCACTTTATAAAGTACATGAACATTTTCAGAAATAAAGCCATCAATAACTTTGACAAGATCCAGAAAAAATAGCCTAGTTACAGCTGTAGGAGGAGAATTGTTTTTATAATAAAGCTTCCATTTTGCATCTAAAGTCTGGGACAAAGAACATGGGATAGATACAGTTCAACATCACACATCTACCAATTTGAAAATCTAAAAAGGTGGATATTCTACTCTAACCTAAAGTGGTTTGGGTTATATAACATATAAGAAAACTTTAAAAAGTGGATTTTTAGTATCAATAAAGTAATTGGTAATGAGAAAGATAGGGAAAACTTAGAAAGAATTGCAAATTCAAAGGAGCTTGAAAATGGAGTAAAATGGCAAATTTTTGAAATTCTAGCCATTGTTGCAAAATTCTAATTGAATATTATGTGATATATCTTTCTTTACAAGCTATCTTCTAGGACTTTTCTTAATGTTGTAAATGCTTTTTTAAAAATTTTCCATTGGAATACTTTACAGTCTCAACACCAAAAAACCAAAGATTGAAAGATGTGCTACCAGCAACATGTTCTGCTCAGAGTCTCAGTTTTGTCCCAGAAAAGTCTACATAGAACTCTTACGTAAAAAAAAAAAAAAAGAACCAACTATTGCAAAAATATCTTTGTCTCAACTTTCAGGAATATAATTTTACAGTAGGCCCATTGTTATTTTATATCAAAACTCTAAATTTTACAGAACTTATTGACTCCTTCACTACAAAACAAATGAGAAGTCTTAAATACAAAGAGAAATGTATTCTTCAGAGCAGGAACAAAACTCCCTAATGTTATATAGCTTTTTAAAATGCATATTTTAGATATTCATATATGTCTTTATCTATAATAAAATAGTAAGGAGAGATGAAGACCTTTTATACTTATTATCTGGCAAGTAATTAAGTATTTGCTTTCAATGAACTTTAACATTGCTTCTCTTCATAACACTACATTATTTTATTTTCTTTATTTTTCTCTATCCAATATATTAAATGAGAAAAAAATCTATTTTTTATGAGAAAAGGCATTTCCTTCAGAAAGTTTTGGTATGCTCTTTGGTAGTTTGGTTAGAAACAGAGATGTTCTTCAAAAGCTACAACATTAGAAATAAGAAGTGTCACCAAACTACTGCAACATTATTCTTCCTCATGATCCTTCACTTAAAAAATTCTTACTAAGTTTTGCATGGACCCACAGATGCTACCTGAATGTCTCAAATCCCCATATTCCTTTAGTTTCCCCCTTCTTATCAGTTAAAAAGATCAGGTGACTCTCGACAAAGCTGTGTATTGAGTTTCTTAATGACCTACCACTTAGTCACTGGAGACTTTTAGTCTTTGACCACGTATCCCTTATCCCTGATCTGCTAAGCTTATGTCTCTATGTGGTTCTGGTTATCACCTCCCTCTTGTTGCCTTTGGCACTGAAAAGGTCCTTGACTGGATAGACTTAATGAAGAAGCAGCTTACTCTCACATCATGTTCTTCGCCCTGTGAACAAAATACTAACAGGTGCATAGATTTAATTTTCTTTCCTTTTTTTTTCAGAACTTGGCTTTGCATCCTGTTCATATATCATTGTGAACGCTACACTTAAAACAGGAAGGTAGTTTGGTAAACAACCCTTAAATATGATGTTTAATCAATATTCACACTTGAGTATCGATTGGAGAAGCCTTTGGATCCCACTCTCAAATTGTTTCCCAGTTCTTAACTGTGTGCAGGTTAAGTAAATTTAATCATACATTTATAAACACATGCATACCTGTGTGCATTCACACAAAAATCTTTCAAACCAATTCTGAAGTAGAGGTCATGTTAACTACAGAGGTGTGCTATTGGCACAAATTTGCAATAGGTCAACACATTGACAACAAAACGTGGAAAGTCATTTGAAAGAGGTTACCTGCCCTCCAGGATGAATGGATGTCTAAACCCCCTTATTCTGACAGGAACTTATTTTGTTTTTAATTTTTCTTCTTTGTCTTTTCTTTTTTGAAATAAACAAAAGGTAAAATTTATCTAAACAAGAATGAGTCCCAAAAATGGCCATCTGAACACCTAAAATTATAAGAACTTAAAACAGATACGTGAGTAGACAGTTCTAGGTGATTTCTAATATATGAAAATGTAAATGCTATGGAATTCTGAGGCATTCTCTTAATAAACCTAACTATTCAAAATATTCAAATTATTGTCTAAATATGTAAAATACTGTACAGAATTTTTGTCAACATAACTTCTTTAGAAATGTTTCAGAAACCACCTAAAATAAAAACAAAAGGCATTCATTCTGTTATCTTTAGGATCTTTGTAAATTCAAGAAGTGTACCAAAATTTGTGTCTCTGTCTGTATGATTTTATGACTCTGAAGTTTTAGTGTATAAATGCAAATAAGTGTTGTCAGTAAATTTCACATTAGACCTCACTGTAGACATACAAGATATGCTTTTGCTTCAAAGAAGAAATTAAACTTTTCCATATTTCAGGTCATAGATACTTTTTTTGAGTTTAAGATATCGCTATATATCAACAAGAACACCATAAATGGTTTGAATTATTTGATCTCTTAGACCATCACAACTTTAGGTTCAACCTCATTTGGCACATATTTATGTAAGTTTCTATTAAAATCTGAAGAAATAATACACTAGAGAAATTCACCCCTTACTCACCAGGTTGACTATAAGTTTGACTCACAGTCAGATATTCCAGTTTCTCTGAAGTTATGAACTTCTCTTTTAAGTAGGATGGAAAACCCTTCACAAGAATTTAGCTACTAAAAATTAGGAGCTTTCCAAGGGACATATCATAACTGGCCCAGGAATCAAGATGGCGAATAAATGGGCAAATTTCAGAGTCCAAATGAAGAGAAAATGAAGCATTTTTCTTAAATTTTAAATTGTGATGTAAATGGCCTAGAATAATTTTAGAGAAGGATAGATTACACATAAAATATATATAGAAACTTCTAAGATTAGGATAGAAATTGGAAGGTATTACAATTTCATAACTTTATGTAAGAGAGGTAAGTAGCACAAAGGAACTAGGCATTCTCTTTTTTTTTTTTTTCTTATTGCACTGAAGAAATACTATTAGATTTTGGGTTCACAAACCAGGTCCGAAATCACCAATTTTTTCTTTTCCTCTGACTGTAGCAAAATTGCCTCCAGAGCTCTGTAATGTTAGGTGTTAATTATGTGCTGCAATGCAGTACATACTCTGAAAAGCAATATTGCCTTTGTCATCTGTGACTGATTACCCAATTCTGCCTGTGTTTGAAAGAAGTTATTTCCTGAAATTTGCTTTGTAATTCAGTTCGTGCGTCTGCTCATTAGTTTCTTTCAAGCTGCATCATTTTGCATACTTTATCACACAGACAACAGAAATGTACTGCTAGGAAATGTGCTCACTGAAATACACTTGGTCAGCCCTGCTGTATACCCACCCAGCACAGTATACTATCCCTGTCTCTTAACAACAAGCTTTTCCATGGCAACAGCTGATGTGAAATAGTGAGCACTGTATCATGAGTCCTGTTCAATGAGCAAAGCATACCTCGATTTAGTCTCAAAATTAATGATTTTTTCGTCATTCCTGCAAGAGGCATCGGTCTACCAGCACTGCACCCAATGTTTGTGTCTGCCTTGAGTACCTGCAGTGAGTTCAGTGTGGTGATTTTTCAAGCACAGCTGTCAAAAGTAACTGATACTCTGTCTGTAAGTAAATGGGCATGTGTTTTACCTCTGCACTGAGTCTTCAGCTTTTGTTCATTAATCATTTCAAGTTTAATGATTGTTTTATACCTGTTTACTCTTTCAGGCTTATCTTAGGAAGAAAACCCTAGAGGCATTATTTGATCTTAAAGGTTACATTTCCCACCATGAAACCCAAAGATGAGCTCTTTCAGATTACACTCCTCTAGTATAGCAAGTCAAGGCTAAACAGTCACTAGGCAGTAACAGATGACAAATTTAGAGGACCAGTCTGGCAATACCTGAGCTACTGGAAATGTTAAAAAAATTAGTTCAGGATTTTTGCTAAGAAAATAGTAGGGACATGAAATGCAATACAGGGAAATAACTCCATGATGTCACAGAGGCCCCATTATGAGACAGGATGAGTTACTTTCTCTTGGAATATCATTTTCATTCCATTACAGGAGAGCCAAAGGTGGCATCTATGTGTAGGCTGCAGACACTTAATTTTGGAAAACTTAATCTACTTACAAAACCAAGAGGTAAAACTAGTGTCATAACTGAAGTTCTTCCCTTCAGGACTGGACAATAAACTTATTGCATAATGATCAAAAACTTCATCTACCTCTATTTTGAAGTTTAGATTTAATAAACCAATCAGTGTTGCACAGATTTTTTTTCTTCTATCTACTCCTCTTGAATAACTAATATGTTTAAAACAAAGGAAACTAAAGTGAAAGGTGTGACTTCTTACACCAAACCAGAGGTACCCTTAGCAACTACAGCTAGAAATTTAGCAATGTCTCACAGTACCTGTCTACTCAGTACTACACTCTAATACAATGGCTTCTAGATTCTTTTGTATTGCAAGGTACTTTGTTTGTCTGTTCTGAGGTTTAACTGTAAATGTCACCCCTAATGCAAAAGACTGATATTTTATCTATCTCCAGTATTATTTTCCATTTAACTATGCTACCAACTCAAACATAATTATGTACTTCATAGCTTCTGGGAGGGAAATACTTATACAAATGTTCTATGCAAAGGAATGGTGTACCTAAAACATAGAAGGAACTTCAACATGTGGATTGTTAGTGTTAATTGATAGAGCATCGTCTACTCAACAGCAGAATTTCTGCAGATTTTGAAGTAACATTCAGTAGATTTGATCAAATCTAAGCATTGAACAAGCTCAGGGTATTTGTTGTGTTTGCACTGGCAGGTTTACTGTCTGGTCCACAGCCACAAACAGCCGAAATCAAACTTCGCAGTTATTGTGATCAGACATATTCCTAATTAAGTCTGGGGACCTGTGAACTTAACATTGGCCTGCTGCCTACAATTGTGAAAGGAAGAACTGTCTGACTGCATTTGTGACTAAATATAGGCTGAAAAATAATTCTGTATATGTAAATAAAGGACATTATACTAAGAATATTGCATGAGTATTTTACAACACTGATTTGTCCATCAACACAAACCCTATTCACAAGCAAAGTATTTCAAGAGTTTCACCTCAGCCTAGTACACTTGCTTTTATATCTGCCAGAAATGAGCTATTAAAAACAATAATTCAATGCAGCAATTATTTTCTTAACCATCAATAACTTTCAACTCAAATGATCATAAATATCATCACTTAGTGACAGCTACTGATGGTTGACAACTTCTAAATGTCTTTTTTCAATGCTGTAGAATATGTAAATATATTTGTGAAGCTATGTTCAACATACGTGTATTTTATGAATCTAGGTAGGGTCCTGTGTGTGTCTAATACCAGGTACTTTCTCCCCTACAACTGATAGTTTGTTTTACTGTGTCGATCAACACATGCAGGTAACCAGGGTGACCACCAAGCCACAGCTGAAAAGCAGAGAGTAGATTTGTTTCATTACCTTGCTAACAATGCCAGACAGCAGAGACACTTGGGGACTCAGGCTCCCTTAGGCTTAGTTCATCCTAGCCTTGAGCAGAGGTGGGGTAGCTCACTGCCTGCCCCAATATATCAAAAGGCTTCTGTGCTTTTTATGATCTCTGGGCTTTTGAGCTTTCTCTCCCAGCAGGAGGCTCAAGCTTGTCTGCGAAAATGCCTCTCAAGTATCTGATAACATTTATGTTATCTCTGCAGAAATTCTACTTTTCAAAACAGAGAGAGGATAATCAGCAACAGGCATAATACGTGCTTTCCCACACTGATGTTCTTAGCACTCCCAGCTGCAAGGCCCCTTTGAATGAAACTATTCCCGCCACACAAAATCTTTAATTTTTAACCCTTTCCTCCCAACAGTATCAGTAGCAATCTGGTTACTACTGTGCAGTTGATTCCACCACAGTGGTACACAGGCAAATGAATACCTAGCCTTCAACAGCCTTCAGGTACAGATCTTAATAGTAGTTGTGGATATTTAATTCTTGTTCTGTAAATCCAGAAAACTGTAACAAGCTGAAATCTGTGCATAAAAATCACCTGTTCTTGTTTCTGAACAGTCCATGAAGAAAGAATATTTTTACTTAAAAACAGCGCCCAAAAATAGTGCAAAAGCTCAAATGTATGCACATTTACCAAAATTCCTAAAAGCTATAGTGTTACTACATGCCAAACACTTTTGAGATCTAGTGGATATAATGATTTTATTATCAAGTGATGAATATTCATTTAACTTTACTCTCAGGTATTTTGCATGGATTTTAATTACTTCATTCTATAGTGACTGAAGAGAATATAAAATCTTATTCACATCTTAAACCACATATTTTGCAGACCATTGCTAGAATTCCATGGAGCTAATATATCTATGCCAACAGATATTGTTCAATATGCAAATTTTAAGGATATAACTTTGATTTTGGCTAAAAACCTAAGGTTCAATAACAGTGTTTTCTGTAAATACTTTCTAGTTCTGTACTTTCAGACGGTAGATACTAAAGTCACAGGAAAGTTCAGGTTGGAAATTACTTCAGGAAGTGTCTTGTCCAACCTCCTCATAGCAGCATCAGGTCTGAGGTCAAAACAGGTTGCTCAGGGCTTATCCAACTTCGTATTGCCATCTCCAAGGACAAAGTCTCAAGTACAAAATCACTGGAAAACTTGTTTTGCTGCTTGATATCCTTGAGGAGAAAAGGTTTTCTCTTCTATCCAGTCTAAAATTTACCTGTTTCTTCCAGTACCCACTGCTCATCATTCTCCCATAGTAAAGAGCCTGACTTTCTCACTGATGAACTCCTTACAGCTGCTGAGAAGCTGCTGTTAGGTTCATCCTTAGACTACGTCTCTTTCAGCATGAACAAGTCCCAGTCCCTCAGCCTCTTCTCCCAGGGAAACTTCTCCAACCCTGAGCACTTTAAAGTCTCTCTGCCAAGCCTCATTCAGTTTATGAATGTCTTCTGGGGCAGGGATGGGGGTGGCAAGACTGGATGCAGTACCTAAGTAGTACCTCCTAGGTACCAAGCAGAGGGGAAAAATCCATCTCAGTGTCCTGGCTGTACCACTGTGAATACTGCCCAGGATGTTGTTTGTTGTCCATTTCTGCAGCCAGGGCATACTTCTGGCTCATATTCAGTTTCTCTTGGTCAAGGCCTCCAGGTAGGTCCCTTCCAGCAGAGCAGCTCCCAGACAGGCAGGCAGGAGCCTGTGTTGTTGCACTGGCGCTCCAAAGGGTCAGAACTTTCCATTCTTCACCTACTTGATAATTGTGCTATCTCTAACCTCCTCCAAGCTCCTGTTAACACTGTTAAAATGGATATATCATTTTTGTACTTGATGTGCCACCAGCATCACTTGAATATCTCCCTAGGTACCACTGCCCCCTGAGGCTAGTCATCTATCCCATCTTTTACCCCTCTTAGTGTCTAGCAAACCAGACCCTACAGGGAAAACTTAGATTAAAACCATAATTGTGGGGGATGGTTGAAAGCCCAGCTAAAGTAAAGGGAAATGATACCCCGTGCTCTCCCCTCATCCATATATCCACTTTGACACTGAAGTCAGGTACATATCACAGTTTCTGCAAAGTGATGAAACACTCATGTGGTCTTCACTCTGCTGACAAGTATGGTCAGTTTGATGTTTAGAAAGTGCTTGCAAAAACCTGGGATAGAGAAGAAGCAAATTTACAACTCACCATGCCCTGAAGGAGACAATTAATTAAAAAATAGTCCAGGTCTGTGGGGGTTTTGTTGGGGAGTTTGTTTTATTGTTTTGTTTCAGTTTCATGGGTTTTTTTGATATTGCTTGCAGCAGAACACAGGCATTGTGATAGGCTAACAAAAAGGACTTGGGACTTGTCAAGTTTTGTCCGGACTTTTCTGTGTTTGTTGGAAGATTTATTTTAGGCTGCACTACCAGTTATCTAATGAGCAGCTCACTATTATTTTTCTTTAGCTTTTGTCTACATTTTTATGGTTGCGTGATGTCAGGTCCATTTGTTGTCAGCAGCTATTCTGAGAAGAACAGCTATCTATGATGCTGATAAAATGAAATATGGAAGAAAACCAGCATGAGATTACAGCAGGCGACCTGAATTTGCAGGCATGGAGTGTCTGCAGGGTTTTAAACAATTCACCAGGAGCTAATCAATGGTAAAGGAAGGCACCCTTGGGAGATTTGCAGCACCGGTTTCACATAAAAAACACGTGACAGATGGTAGATTTGAATATAATGTGGACTTGCACACCAATGAAGAAAAACCAAGATATGCTGTGGTAGCAAAAATAAAAATGCCCTCCAGTATGTCCTGCAGTGAGAAGGAGAAACCATTAACAGCATCATCATACTCCTCTCATGAAGAATGTGGAATGCTGAGAAAGCTCCCCCAAACTGATGGCTTCCATCTAAGTGAAATGAGCTTGACAAGAGAGAAAGGAAAATTCGCTAGAAAGTTCATGTATATCTGTTTTTAACTTCACATAATTTGACCATGAAGTGCTGCTATCACTGTAAGCAAACTAATAATTGTAATTATTTTTTTTATTCAGATAAGGCTTTAATGATAAAATCTTTGTTTGCATTGGTGCAAAGATTTTTTGTTTAAAAGATTTTGAGTATAATTCAAACAACCTACTGGATAAATTGAATGGACTGAATTGACAACACTTGCTTTTGTTTTTTTTCCCAAGAAACTATCTTTTACAGCAGGATGTTGTCCTTTTTAACTGACAAAACTAAACGCACATCTGTGTCTGCAACTGCAGAGGTTTTCCTTTCAAATGCAAAACAAAAGGGGATAAATAAATTATCTGTTTTTCTCAATGATAGGGATACAGAATGCTTCAGTTGTATACAATTGTAGAACTAATGTAGAATATTGACCAGTTGGTGAAAAAAAATAAATTAAATATGTTCTTTATTTAGTCCTTTAGATGGCTATAATTTTCTATTTTTCTCCTCATTTTAATCTAGGGTACATCTGCTGCTTAAGTATTAAATTCAAAGTTAATTTCCAGCATATCCAAAATCCAAGCAGAAATGGCAAACCAAATTGTCTAAAGCCTTGTGAAAGATATGCTAAGCTTTGAGAAAGAGGACTGTTGACTTCTTTGTGCAACTCATTAAATAATACAACCCATTCCAATTTAGAGTCTGTAGGCAGGATGATAAGAAACAGCAGCTCTTGTAGTTTTCATTTGTGCTGAATATCAGAGGAATGTGCAGGCTAATGTTAATAGAGGATAACTGTCCTGCACAACCAATTAGAGATAGAGATTCTAATCACCAAACAGAGTAGCTGAATGTGAAGCTATCTGTATTAATAATGAAGCGTCTTTCATTAGACAGTCACAACCCCATTAAAGCAGAATATTTTTGCTTGTGTTCAAATCTTTTCTGCAGCACTGGCTACAGTTTCACCATCCAAAAGAGAATAGCTACTGAGCTGTTACCAAATTCATAACCCATTGATACAGAAAAATATAGCTATAATCTGTGCATCAAATATGTAGCTACCTAATTTGTTTTTAATTGGTTTAGAAACATGATTATGATTATATTTCTGAAGAATACTTACAGATATATTTCAAAATATATCTGCTTTTCTTATGTTTTAATTTGTTCTTCATGTCCTTGTCAAGCAGAAATTAATTCTCTCCCGTGTGTGTGCATATGCCCGCTTCATTTAGTGATAAATCAAAGTGGTATCTTTAAGAACACATAAAAGTTACCCAGACACCAACCATTCATCAGAACAACTTGAAACAACTTAAGAAAATTATTCCCTATACTGTCATATATAAATTGAAAACAAGACATACATAGATACTAAATCCAGCATCCTAGATTAAAAAAAACTTTTGATGATAGAAAACACTGCAAATCCTTTGAAGACAAATATTATAAATGATCATGACATTGTGTCTTCAATGTAGGTTAGACACATGAACCCTACAGAATTATTGTTTTGCTTAATTTTCATACACATGTGAATCCAGTCACACAGAGCTCTTCTGCAAATTTCAGCGGGTCAATATAGTCTTCCATATTGTGTTATTTAAATAAGAGATATTTTGCAGCCACAAAAACTGTTGTATTATTTCCCATATCCTCTTTCATCTAGATTTTTATACTGGTCTGTAAAGACACTTTTACTTGATGACTTCCTTTTCCTTCTTCCTTTTCCTTCTGTGTTTTCATTGGCTGGGTTAGAAACTGGCTGGATTGCTTGGCACAGAGAGTGGTGGTCAATGGAGTCACATCCCGTTGTGGCTGGGCATCAGTAATGTTCCCCAGGGCTCAGCATTGAGACCAGTCCTGTTAAATATCTTTATCAATTATATTGGTGAGGGGATTGAGTGCACCCTCAGGAAGTTCACAGATGACACAAGCTGGGCAGCAGTGTTGACCTGGTAGAGGGCAGGAAGGCTCTGTAGAGGGATCTGGAGTGGCTGGATCAATGAGATACAACAGGGTGAAGTGCTGGGCCCTGGATTTGGGTCACAACAACTCTTTCAGTGCTACAGGCTGGGGGAAGACTGATGGGAAAGTGGCGCAGTGAAAAAGGATGTGGGAGTGCTGGTTGACAGCCAACTGAACATGACATGTGCCCAGATAGCCAGGAAGGCCACTGGCATCCTGTCCTGTATCAGCAATAGTGTGTCCAGCAGGACCAGAACAGTGATTGTACCCCTATACTCGATCCTGGTGAGACCACAGCTTATATCCTGTGCTCATTTCTGGGCTCCTCACTGCAAGACAGACATTGAGGTGCTGGAGTGTGTCCAGAGAAAGGCAGCAGAGCTGGTGAAGTGTCTAGTGAGTTAAGTGTCAGAGATGGGGAAAGGTGATCTGTTTTGAGACATCTTGGTGGCTTAGAATTTGTAACAGAGGGTGGGTCAGATCTCGCTCTGGTGAAGTGTTATCCTGCCCTCCCATACCCCCATCCCAACAGCGTCTGTCAGTCATGGCACACTGGAGGCAACCCCAGTTTTGCGTCCGAGTGGCAAGAGACTGGAAGTCTCACCTGGGAGGAAGGGGCAGGATGGGCCTAAAAGGTTTAAGAAGGGTTACTGCAAGGTGAGCACATTGTCCTTAACCTTACCTTCATCTTGGAGTTTTACATCACTGGAAACCAGGAGCTGATAGCTAGATACCTGTTTTACTATAGCTTTCCTGTCTTTCTGTTTTTATCCCTTTCTTTTTCTTCTAACTCTCTTCTCACAGAATAGGTTATAAGGTTTTCTATGTTCAATGGGCTCAGTCTATGCTGTGATAAGTGATGTTATGTAGTATTTGTTCTTTTGCCAAAGTTCCTTAATTTTCTATTGTTTGACAGTACTTTTTTTTTTTTACCACTTGAGAATATTTGGTTGGATTTTTCTCCTTTGCGTCTACTCAGTGCAAAAGAACCTTGGTTTAGCCCTAGATCTGAGTGACTGGAGTGTAACAGTAAGTCCTATGAGGAGCAGCTGAGGGAGCTGGAGTTATTTAGACTGGAAAAAAACAAGTCTCAGGGGGTACTTTATCTCTCTCTACAACTACCTGAAAGGAGGTTGTAGCCAGTTGGGTTTAAGCATCTTCTCCCAGACAGCTAGCAACAAGACAACAGAACATATCAAGTGGCACCAAGGGAAGTTCAGGTTGGATATCATCTTCACTGAAAGGGAGGTCCTGCATTGTAATGGGCTGCCCAGGGAGGTGGTAGAGTCATCATCCCTGGAGGTATTCAAGAAATGACTGTACATGGCACTTAGTGTAGGATCTAAACCTAATGATTCTACGGTTCTATGATTCTAACCTGTCATGAAATCAGTGATGTAGACTTGGCAAGACATATGTAGATAACGAATAAACATACATGCCATGCATCAGAGAATAGTCCCCCTCAGGAAATTTGCCATTGGCTGCAAATTACAATGAAAAGTGGAGAGAGAAATCTTACAGCATTCTCCAAAAGTTTTTTAGCTTGTTGAAATTTTAGAAACAGATTGCTAAAGGCATAATTTCTATGAAGACTGAGACTGAAATCTGGGACAAGAAAAAATAATAAAGCAAAACTAAAAAATTAAGGCAATAAGAAGGGTGAAAGGGTAGATGAGAAAGAGTCTGAAAGGAGTATGAACAAGGGAATGTGAGGTTGGAAGAAGCTGTGAAATCACATGAGCAACTCAAAAACCAGGACACAGGACCAAAGGCACAAAGAGGCAGCTGGAAGATTAAATAGACCATAGAAATGTGACAGCAGTAAGATTCTGTAATTTAAGACATAGTGTCATGAGAATGTCTGAAAATAAAATATTAAGGAATATTAAGCAAATAAGGATTCACATTGAGGAGTTGAGAAGGGATGAGGGGACTTAAATGCCATCTTCTTTTTAGTAAAATAAATAAATACTTAAATATAAACAGTAGAAATTATCAGATAGAAGAATAGTACAATAACAGAAATGTTTATCTAAGAAAATGAGTGGCAAATAAAAAGAAATAGCTAATAAAATTGTATACTATTAGAGGTCTTTGATTTTCATTTTCCCCACATCCTAATAACATGTTTAGCTGCGGTAGGAATATACGCCAGGAAACATCCTTGTTTATGTTGAATATTTATTTATAAAAGTCACCCATCAAAGTAAGTAGCGTTCTATTTCAATTATTTATTTACCATACGGGAAAGATTGGACTTTTTCATTAATATTAAAAAACAAAAAAACACAACTGACTAACCAACCAAACCCCAAGAACCTTGCTGTGTCAGTTGTCTTGGCAGTCTAGGTTACGTTGCAGAATTGCAGATTATATTGATTTAGTGCTACAGCCAATTATTTAGATTGTTAGGCTCCTATGAAGATCATTAAGTGATCATGGAGTTATTAGCTTAGTATATCCCTCCCTAGCACAGATACAAATCTGAAAAACTAGCAGCTGACTTCAGTCCCTTTTTTCCCCTTTTCTGCCATGCCTTTCCTCAGTTACTCATGTCTAATTGTCAGTTAGTAGAGTCATTCATTGTAATTTCCTCAGGTTTTATGGTTTTTATGCAGAGCTACCTGTGCAAGGTGTAAAAGGAAAGGATTCCTAGTCACATCTGCTGCTTAGGATGTTATAGCAATAACCACAAGTTCTAGGAAACTTATAACACCTAAGGAAAGTCATACTTACTCATACCTGAAATCTTTCAGAGAATAAGTCAGTCAGATGATATTGATGATATGTTCATGAAAAAGGAATGAACCATAGATGCTGAATTCCCAGAGTGCATCACTAAAGTTTCCACCTTCTCTGTGAGAGAAAGGATAAAAAAGGAATTGGTACCAAAAAATATTAGATCTGCAAGAAGATTTTTTTATCTGGCTCATCTAAAAGCTCCTCCAAAATATAGGATCAAAAATGCACACGTCAGAATGAGGGTCTAAGAGACACTGTTTCTCTCCATACTATCAGCTGTGCTATCACAGATGCACCATGTTATTACCATGTTATTTACAGCTCCTTTCCTGTTTGTTCCATCTTGAGTTAAGGTTCTAACTCTTCTCCCTTCACCTATTAGACATCTCCATTTATCTTCACCCACAAGTTGCCACTACCAATATCATTCTAATGCTTATTATTAAAATAATGCCTATAGTGTGAGCTCATATTTTCTAAATATTGTTGCATTTTTTTGCAAGCAGTAGTAGCAGATTCTCAATGGGTTAGTTGTGCAGAAGCTAAGACTATCTATGGTAATTTTACTTTCTGCTAGGAGGTACGTGAATGCTGTGAGAACTGTAAATATATGAAAAAAAAATTAATTGCCACTTAAGCTATCCTGCATCATCTACATGCATTTACATTAACACAAATCTTGTGATTTTTATCAAGTATTCTTTCAATATATAAAATTCTAGACCAATGCACCAGTAATAATTGCACTAACACAGAACCAATATGAAGGAGGAACAGAAAAAAATCTCAGAGATGCACGATATTTTCCAGTAAGCCATTTAATTAAATCTTTGAGCTATGCTGAGTATGAAATCTGTAGTTAAGGTTGATTAGCCTTCAAATTATAAGACCCTCTTATAATGTCAATAAATAAGAAACAAATTTCACACAAGAGAGTGACTAACAGCCTTTTGCTGTCAAATTGAGATGCAAAGATGACTGAAAGCATAGCCACAAGGCTGAGATTCTAGTTAGTTATGAGGAGGGCAAAATTAATGTAAATCATGTTTGCCCTTTCAAGCCTAACGATTAAAATTGGCAATGGTGTTAGTATTCTCATTAAATTTTGAATAAACAAAAATCACCTAAACTCCTGTAGTAACCTGATCAAAAAACAAATCAGGACTATCAATACCACTAAGGAAAATAGGATTTTAATGAAAAGTCTTCAAAATGGGAATTTTTTTGGAGATGGTCTTGAGGAATTAAAAAAAATTAACTGAGAAAGAATTATACAAGATGAAATTTCTCATATTATAGACATTCATAAATATGGCTAAGCCCTCAACAAAATCTAAAAATAATTTCTCATTGAAAAATAGATTTCTTGTTCTGTAAACGCCCTCTTTTTGTATCTTGCATACTTCTGCCCATACTTAATGCCTTATGAAAAAAAATAACATTTATCTATTGTTAGGCTAAAGTTTTACTCAAAAAAAAAAAAAAATCCACCTTCAAAATGTTAAAACTAAGCTGGGAAGTTAATGTCATGCCATCAGGACATACATTAAATGAAGGTATTATACCTACTTTAATAAGCCCAGTATGTTGAAAAGTGATAACTGTTTCAGTGACAGAGGAATGTTAATTTATTTACGCAAGTTTCAGGTCAATCTGTCCTGGTATGAGTTATTTCAGTGTGTAGGTGGAAGAGCAGGTTTGCTTACCTGCTTTTATAGTCACAAAATGGAAAATCTCTTTAATTGTTCAATGTTTCACTTTTGTTACGTTTTTATGGAGGTTTAACCCTGTGTGTTAAAATATAACCATGCTAGCAATTTACGTATAAATGGATTAAACTTGTGTATAAATATGCTGGATGACTACTCAGAAACCCTGTCTTTGCACTAACACATCACCTAGCATTGAGATATGGTGAGAACCTGAGTGATTTTAGCAGTTTAGTTGGTAGCAAATCAACTACCAGAGCAGGTTAAATGAAGAAGAGAATTTATTATCTTCCTTTTTGCATTTAAAACCCAACCAACCAACCAATCAACCAACCAAGAAGAAAAAATGTAAGGTGTTCCTAAGACACCAAAGTTTCTGTTCTGAGACAGAGATGTATTATCTCTTTGCTTGGTACAGTATAGTTTTCCTACAGAAAAAGGAGACACAGCCCAGCTTTTGAATAGTTCATGAAAGGATTTCCTTCCAGACCCCTAAATATCTCACTTATAAGTATCAAACAATAGCATTGATACAGAAATAGCTATTTTAAATACTCCAAAGCCTCCTGTGGTCTTTGCACAAAAGTTCACTGCAGGTATAGAATAAAGTGAGATGAAATATTCCCTCCAAAATGTAAATAGTAAAGTACTAGTAAGAGTTTCTCTGCTATAGTATGATAAGTTTTCACTACAGTTCTCTTGGAATGGTCTGTATTACTCACAAGTAAAGCATAATGAATTGTATGACTTGTGTAGACCAAGAGAGAAATCAGTGATATCTTTTGCTGCAGCAATGCATGCATTGCATTAAATGTTATAATATATTTAATGCTGTCTTAAAATTCTGATGCACTTCATTAATGTAATCCATTTTGCTTAAACTGATATATCCTCTCTGTGAAGGGGCTGAAGGTTAACCTTGTGTTTCTCTGTATGTGCTACTTATCAAACCATGCCTGCTTACCCATCCATTACCCATAGTATTCATGTCTGCTGATTGTAATAATACTGGAAGAATACATAGAAAACTCAAAAGTAATACCTCACATTTTTTTTTATGAAAATAGGCTACTGAACAGACAAATGCCCATTATGGTGTTCTGTAGAGTGGAACAGCCCTTTGGGAAGCTTGGGTCACCTGTACCTGGTCAGCTATGGTGCCTTCCAGTTTCTTTTGTGCACCTCCTCAATGACAGAGCACAAGACAAGGGGGAAAAAGACCTTCACTGTGGATTACCACAACTTTTCATATACCAAGGCTGCTGCTTTAGCAGCTTCCTCAGCTTGTTCCCTCAGGACTGTGATGTACATCCCATTGCACCTATGGGTGCATTTCAGCAGGTGCAATGGACCTGTGCAGTTTTGAGTTCCTTGGGTGGTAAAGAACCTGATCTCCTGCAATGTGTGGTGTTTCATTCTTACAGTCCCTGCCTTTGCTTTCTGTGATTCAGATAGTGTGGCTGGAGAACTTACTGGTGAAGACTGAGGCAAGAAAGTCATTGACTACCTCAGCCTTGTTTGTGTTCCAGGTCACTAGGTCTCATTTTCTTCCAAAGAGGGCCCATATTTTCCCCAGTTTTCATTTTATCACCGGCTTACCTATAGGAGCTTTTCCTCTTGTCCTTGACCTGGATGGCCAGGTTTAATTCTATCAGGACTTTAGCTTTCCTAACCTGATCCTTGATGGCTCACACAGTCTCTCTGTATTCCTCCCAGGCTACCTGTCCTTGTTCCCACTGTAGGCTTCCTTTTAGTGTTTATATTTGTCCAGGAGCTCCTTGTTAATCCATGCAGGCCTCCTGGTGTCCACATCTTTCTTCCTCTTTGCTGGAATTCATCACTCCTGTGCTTGGAAAAAGTGATTCTTGAATAGTAACCTGACTCCTTGGACCTCTCTTCCTTGCAGGGCTTTAGTTCATTGTACTCTACCAAACAGCTCCCAAAGAGGTAAAAGTCTTCTCTCTTGAAGTCTGGGGGAGTGAGCTTGCTACGCACCCTCCTCCCTGTCCTAAGAATCTTGAATGTCACCATTCCATGGTCCATTGCCCCTGAGCTCCACCTTCTTCACCATCACATCCTTGTTGGTGATGATGCCTTTTTCTGGTCTTAGGAAATAAAGGCTCAGACACGGTTAGAGGGTTGGGGGTTGTTTACCTCGGTATTTTAATAGGATCCCGTTCGATGGCTTCTGCCGTCCAGGTAGAACACGTCGCAAAAGCCCCGTCCCCCCAATCGAGTATACAATTAAAGACTCTACACATTGGCATATCTACCAGGAGGGCCCAATAAGGGGCCTGGGTGAGCTAACTTCTAGTTTACAAAATCTGTCCTGCTAGGAGACCTTGAGGGCCCACGAAAACAGGGTGTTTGGTCTCCTAACTCTACATAGTTTCAGGGGTGTGTAGTCTACCGGCCTACTAAACACCATGAAACCAGGCTAAACTATCACCTAAAGCATCACAAGTATGCATGCTAATACTTGTGAATGTAGGGAACAGTGTAAGAAATATTCAGAAGAAAAGCAGAAAAATCCTTCAGGCATCAGTGACAACAAAGTCCAGCACAGCACCTCTCCTTGCTGGGTCCTGTCACTTGGAGAAAGAATTTATCCTCAGTGCATTTCAAGACACTCCTGGATTTCTTATGCCCTGCTGTGTTGTCCCTCCAATAAGTGTTGTAGTATTTGGAGTCCTCCATGAGGACCAGTGTTTGTGAATGTGAGGTTGATTCTATCTCTCTGTAGAGGGCTTTATCCCCTTAATATTCCTGGTCAGGTAGCCCATCGCAGATCCCCTCTGTAATGTCACCTGTCCATACCCTCCATTTAATCCTGACTCATAAGCTCTTGGTCAGGTCCTCATCTATCCTCAGGCAGAGCTCCATGCCCTCCGGCTGGTCATGGACAGAGATGTCAACCCTGCCTCCTCATCTCCCTGCCTGTCCTTCCTAAAAAGCCTGTGTCCTTCCAACCCAACACTCCGGTTGTAAGAACCATTCTACAATGTCTCTATGATGTCAGTAATATCACAGTCCTACAGGCATGTACACTTCTCTAACTTTTCTTGTTTTTTTCCCACGATACATGTTTGCATAGCGGAATTTAAGTTGAACCTCCAATGAAATGACTTCTTGGATGGGGTGGCTGGAATTCTTTTGCTGCTGCCCTTCAGGTGTTCTCCTGCTGACCATTCCAGGCTCAGGGCATCACTTTCTGGCAATAACATCAAACTGGTAGGAGTGGGATGGATAGAGCCCTCTTCACCAGCTTGGCAAGCCTGTGGCTGAAGATGTTCTCCTTCTCTGGCAGATGAACCCCACCAGCCTGTTTTAGACCAGGTTTCTCAGTGCAAGTCCTATGGTCTAATTAGTCAAACTGCTTGCTGTGTTTTTTTGAGTCATTTGTTAATGGTTAACAAACAAATGGTTTATGGTTAATTTGGCTGGCCTTTTCAAACCCATTCTCTCTGACCAGGAGGATTGATGCAGACATTCAACTTATACATGACACTAAAAAAGTTCAGAACACAAAAATGTTGCAGAGGAATAGGGACGTAAAGCAAACACTCAAAAGAAATGTCATTTAGAGGGTGACAGAGTTATAGCTCCACTGGAAGTGCATGCATGAGCTACAGCTTAAAAGGTCGTGTGCCATTTTTCCCCACAAGTGAATGATTGTGCAAAATTCCTATTTAAAGTCACTGGACGCATAATTTTAGAGCGTTGTTGCTATATAAAGCATGAATTGATAGCACCATCTCAATTTCATGGGCTGGGAATGGATTCATGGACATTGTGACTAAAACTGCATATTAATACATGGATTGCCAAATAAAAACACCAAGGAGAATAATTCTTCAGTTGCTTTTTGTGGTACAATACATACCTGTGAAGAATATTTACTTTATATTTATGGAGCCATGTTTGGCATTTGGATTTGCCCTTTTCTGCAAAACCAACACCTAAAATGAGGCATATAATCATGTCTGAGGTTTCTGTTGGAGACCCAGAGTCTTTTTCACAGACAGGTAGCATCTTAGGTTGGATGAAAAGAAAGGACATAGACAAGATTAAAAAGATTCTATGACTCAGATTGGTACTATGACTAAGATTGGTACTCAAACTTATCTGTATTAACATTAAACTGAAAGTATAAGTATTGTGGAGAAGGAGTGCCTCGTAACTGTGTATTTCTGATCTTCTGATCCCATATACCTTTTCAATAGAAGATAATGTAATCTCAAATTACAAGAGCAATTTCAATATAAATAGTGCTCCATCACATCATTAGATGTTCTTATGAAATAAGCACCTTGTAGGTTACATCAGAGGAAACAGAAGTTACTTTCTTTAGAGCTACCAGGCACAACTTCAGTGTTTTTACACCTTTCAGAAAATTTTTCTCATTTCAGGTGATCTACAACTGCATGTGTTAATTTTCTACACGTTTTTATTTCCTCTACCATAATATTTCTTACCAAAAGTAAATGATCTTTCAAATTATGACTTATGAAATGAAATAAAGTTAATTCAGGAAAAAGTATTTAAATTCATTCATCTGTCTGTTCATAAAACCCAATTTCTCAATAAAATATAATCTCGAGGTATAAGAATTTAAATTACTTGAACAAAATGGGCATTAAAAAAGGTTTCTGTTACTTTTGGAAATCAGTTTAAAAGAAGAAAGAGTCAAAGAATAGAATCCAAACACAAGAAAATAGAAGTAATATATTTTCAAAAACTTGATTCGTAACCAAATCATTCCAAACACTGACACCTTGCAAATGAAAAATTGTTTCAATGGCTTCAGGATTTTGTAAAGATGACAATGTATTATCTAAATTATCTAAATGAAGATGGGAAAAAAACAGTAAGAAAAATGCAGAACATCCCTACTCCTGAAGAATAAGGTGTCTCAAAGTTTTGTTTTAATTTGCAATTCTGTGTCTTTCTGTTGAATTCATATAAAAGTTTGAAGAGACCCTAGAAAAAACATCATGTTTATAATGCAAGATTCTATTGAGGAAAAATCCTTTTGTGTTACACCAATATTTTCACCTGATATAAAAGACAAAACAGTGGAGAATATCTCCCAAATATCTACAATGTACAGAAAAGAAAAAACAAACAAACAAACAAACAAACAAACAAAAAACAAAACAAACAAACAAAAAAACCCAAAAAAACCCCCAAACAAACAAAAAAACCCCCCGAAAATGCTGAGAACTATTCCTGATGGAAGAAAAAATTCTTTTTAATAACTTAATAACCTAAACTTTTTGCTGTATGGTGGAAGGCAAGTGTCAGCAAGTTCCAGTAAATGACATGAAAAATTCGTGTGGACTGCATTACTCCCTCCGCCCACACCAATGAGGCAACAATGCTCCTTCTGCCATACCAGATGAGGAAGCATCAGGACTCACAGATGCTTTTCTAGCATGTTCTTAAGAAGAAAAGCGGTGGAGATGCCACTGCCCCTTCACCAGGCATTTTCAGTGTTTCACTAATATTTTTTTCCTAATATTTTACTTTACTTGGTTTTGTTGCAACAGAAGTGCATTATCTATGTTTCTAGCTATGGCAGATGTGGAAGATAGACCTTTGCCTTTCCTTTTGCATCAGTTTCTAACCTGCTTGACGACTGTTTCATCTCCTCTGTAGTCCTTTTAATCTTGTAACAAGGTTAATTCTTCTTCATGAGCTCTCAAGCCCTGATGCCTTTTAGTGAGGTCATTGGACATTTTCCAAGGAATGTCCAAATCTCTTCTTTCTCAATGGGCAGTGCCCAGAACTTTCAGCAGTGTTTGCAGGAGAAAGTGTTTGGTGTAGTGGTTTTCAGTTTGCCTACTTGAGTTTCTGGCCAAATGCCAGCACACTTACCAAAATTTACCTGATGTTTGCCACGATCGCCGGTATTTGGGCGTGGACAGCTAGCCCCAGGGTCTCTGGCTAGCCACCCGTCGGCGTCTGCAGCCAGCGTCCCTGACCACTGGAGCGCCGGTCCGCTGCCGTGGGAATTGGTGCGTTCCCAGCCGCAGGTAGCTCTTAGAGAGCAAGCTATCTCTATAGAGGCAGGAGGAATAGGGAGGGATCTTCTGGCTAGAGTAATAGAGACGTAGAGGTGAAGGGCCCAACTGCGCTCTGGGCGTCTAGGATCAGAAGACCCTGAACAGCTCAGTGCACAGACTTTTATTCTGAGGGCATTATTCAATCATCAAACACCAGAAGGGAGGAACTAAGGAGGGACCAGGGGACCAGGACCAATGGGGGATAGAGAGGGGAGGAGAGGGGGTAACAGACAACCAAGGGGTACAATCAACTACTGAATGGAACAGAACTTTCTAGAACACAAGAATGACTGGCAGGAGAGCGGCAGGTGCTTAAACTAATGGAGGAAAAGGGAACCAGCCCTGAGAGACTCAGCCCCCTTGCGGGGCAAAACCACCTTTGTCTCCTCCCCAGGGGAGACTTTAAACTTGGGCACCTTTATTCCACAGCTTCTCAGGGGGGACCGAGCCCTTCGGGACCTCAAGCACCACCACATATGTTTGCTGTGAGATGAGGATTAGGAGTAGGCCAAGCAGGCTCAAACTTTATAGAGTATAAAGAAAGCTTATTAATACACCTAAGACAAAGAGGAAAAGAGAAAAAAAAACGTGAAGAATCAGAACAAACTCCTCAGACCACCCCTCCTTCCCCCACCTCTCCATTTCTTTCTCCCTGACAACACACAAAAAGACAATACTTTGACTTTCAGTCAGTTTACCACCTCTGAAATGGTCCTTGTTTCAGTTCGTTTAGGGAGAGAAGTCTCTTTTGCTCATACTATGGATTTTCTGTAAGAAAAATACCGGGTTTTTTATGGATCTTCAGTCTCACCATGAGCAGCCGCCCGGAAGAAAGATCAGCTTAATGGTGGATCCCTCCCACATCAGCAGCCTTCCCACAGCCACTAGGGTGGGTCATGAACAGTCCATGGGGTACCTTTTCAAGGATGAACAGTTCAATTGTAGCAACAAAGAAAATCCTTTCTTCTGTGTCTAGCAGCACAGGTTCTCCTGACAACACAAGTTCTCTGACACTCCCCCCGGGACCAGGGCTCTGGGTCACAGCCTCTCCTCTGTCCTGGTTCCAGTTTCTCACCAGGCTGTACTTATTTCAACACCTACTTGTCTTTACCCAGGTGTTTCGGTAAACCGGCTGCAATTAGAACCTCACATCCCCTGTTTGGACTATATCTTCATATATTACAGGAAATTTATTAGCTCAGTCCCCAACCATGGTTCTCCAAAAGAGTTTTCAGCTTCACTCTCGAAGCACTTCTCATGCTTCTCCCACTAGGCATCGGTTCTGCTTTTCTCACTGACTGCAAAGTCTCTATGCTGCATTTATGTAGATGTCCTCACTCGCTCCTCTCTCTCTGCGAGGAAGGATGGGTGTCTGTAAGTTTAGTCCATCCATGGATAGAGTTAATCTCTGTCTCTCTCTCTGGCAGTGTGACGATCCCGTGCTCCCTGCCGGGCTGTTTGAACAGGTCCGAGCTGGATGCCAGAAGCTCTCAGAGTCTCTGTGCCTGGCTCTGCGGAGCTGGCTCGGCCTGCTGGGGCCATCTGGGCCCGGGGTGACAGGGCAGGGCCTGGCCCGAGCTGGATGGAGTCCGGCCCGGTCCTTGCCTGGCCCGGAGCAGGGGCCTGGCCCTGTCTCGTGTAGCTGACATGTCGGCTGAGCTGGATCTGCTGAAAATTCCAGCCGGTTCCTCCCCCATTCCCGGCTGCAGCGGCACGGCCGCACTAAATCTCCCTTCACCCCACCCCCCCACCCCTGCCGTCCTTTGGAAGGGGGGGACAGGACAGAGCCTTACCCAGGAGAGAAGCAGGAGATGTTCCTCTCTACACAACAGCAGGCAAAAGAATAAGAGAGTCAGAGGTTCTCTGCTTATATATGATTTTTTCCTTGAAGGCAGATCAACTTTTTAATTGGTTTACCTATGCATCAATCCTTAAAACTACCTGGTTATTGGCTCTCTCTCCCAGGAAGGAAGTTATATCTCTTCCTGCAGCATAGGTCACTTTCTAGATTTTGATGCTTCCTGACTAACCCAGGACATTGGTTTCTCTCCCCAGAGCAGACCAAAAGACAATATACTCAGCAGTTATCATTGCTCTGCTATGTATGGCCCCCATGCACAGTCAAGTCAGGGTGAGAGGAGATCTGAAAATGGGAGATTTTGTAGGCCTTTCTGAAGGGAGACAGTGTCTGTAGAAGGGCTTTACATACATCTCTTTTTCACAGGAGCTTTATTTCAAATGTCTTGTAGAGTATCTTTCTATTTTTTTCATAATAGTCTTTGTGTGTCTTTTAGTATAGCTGACGTTCATTCACCTCCTTATGACATTTTAATTTCCTAATGTTTTGCAAATAACTATTCCTCAAGCACTTGCTCCCATTTCTGTATCTGTGCTATTAATTATTCCTGCACAAAGTACTTTGTACATTCGTCCAGTTTTTCATATCCAGATCGCTTTGAATTCTAATCTTGTTCTCCTCCACACCTGCAGCTTTCTCCAGGTTTGTTCCAACTTCAAATTTAGTAGGCATATTTTATATTTCATTTATTTTTCAACCTGGGCATTAATACTAATGAAGAATAACACGTGTGTAGAGAATGAATTCGACATAGCTTTCTCTTACTATGAAGCCTGTTAACTCTGGAAATTGCTTCTTCCAACAAGTGTTGCCTCCATGCTATAAAGCCAACCTATAGAAAATGTTCTTTCTTTGAGAGCGTCCTCTGAGACACTTTCAGAAGCACTATTTAAGGTCAAGATTTGATAGCTTTATGATGGTGTAAACAACAGAAAAGGAGATCCAGCAGGAAAAACTGAGTATCTCTCTGAATTCCATTCTTTGGAGACTCACCTTGGCATAAGGGAAACAGATGCTTACAAATAATAGTTTTATATAAAACTTGCCACAAGGTTCAACTCTGTCACCTAACTGAATTCTGAGGCCTTTCAAGTATATTCAAATAAGGGGAAAATGTGTTTTCTTGAAATTGTGTTTGAACAAAAGCCTGAAAGGAGGTTTAATCCTGGCTTCTTTTGCTACTCATATGACACTACTTGAACAACACAAATTTAATTCCAATTTAGTCATGTGGAATATTACAATAACTCCTTTTGTATTTGAAAAAGAAATATAAACAACCTCCGTATGCCCCAGGTCTAAGTATTGACACTACATTTAATTAATCAACTATTCCTTCTCGCCCTAAACTAAGAAACAAGTTAATCTTTTGAAAGAAAATAATTATAAAAAATATCATATACTGCCTTTTAGTCATGTGAAACACAGTCCATTTTTAAAGATGATAGAATAAACAATTTGAATGACTTGCATCATTCTAACTAATAATAGATTATTTCTTAATTGTCAAATAAATTTACTGTCTTTTCAATAATTAGAAAGGCTTCAGGGAGAAGTGCCGGGGTCTAAAAAAATTCTGTGCTTTCATTCTGTATGCTTTGTGTTGGTTTCAGAAGAGCTACATCTTATGCCATGAGCTCTTTAGGATTTGAAGGAAGGAACAGATAATTTCATAATTAATTACAAGCTCCCATCTAAAGACTCAAGACCTATTGAATTTGTCAATGCAGAAACACTTAAGAAAGTTAATCTGAAGTAACTTTTAAAGTGGATTAATTAAATGAATTAAAGCCACATATTGATCCTTTTATTCAGATTTTCAATGCCTTGAATTCAATGTAGTCTACTTCAGACTTCAAATGGAATTAAGCTAAATTAAATTAGGGGCATTTTAATTCTGAATATGTGTCTGCATTGGGACTAACGAATTTTAACAGCCAGGGGACTACAGGAACTGTAAAAAAACCATGCAGTGAATTACTTACTTCATAACAGCTGCCTGTGCTCATGTGCTTTCTCCATGGGTGGTTCAATGTAAGGTATTCTTGTCTTGCAATGAGATGGGACGTACTGGTCCTTTATTCACATCTTACTTTGACATGTTGAGTATGTCCCTCTTATTTCCACACTCTATTGATTTGGACAAGCCTTCTCAAGAATGCAAGGCAAATACTTTTTTGATGCAATTAAATCTGAAAGAGTTTGATAAAAAACTGACTTCCAAACACAAAAAAAAAATGTTATTTTGGATTTTTTTTCCCCTTTGCATGTGCGTATGTGCTGTTAATCTGTCTCACATGAATACTTCATTTTTTAAAGACCTTAGAAAGATAGTTTTGATGAAAATTGTTTACCACCCTTGACCATGGTAATGAAAATGCTTGTTCTCTTTTGTAAGAATGAAAAGCATCTCAGAAATGCATTCCTGAACTGATCTTACTGGACTTGTGTTGTTATGCAAGAAAGATGCAATCTAAGTGCCCTTAAGTATTTCCACTTATGGTTTAGGAATGGTGTTCCCTAATTTAGCATTCCATCAGAAACACTGCAAACCACACACTATTTGCTAACTTCTCATTCCCCTCTCCCCCTCCCCCTGTAGTGGACTGGAAAGGAGGATTGGAACCACAAAAGCAAGAGATCATGGGGTGAGAAACAGCAGTTTACTGGAAACAGCAATGAGTTAAGAAAATTAACAGTAACAGCAACCATACTAATGGCACAGTGTACAAGAAAAGAGGCGAATGATTCATATGTGATGGCTCACACTCCTCAGAAATTCCCTGACTGGTCCCTCTTTGATGCTACTCAGCCCAGAAGGGAGCTCAACATTTCCTTGTCCCCAGAAAATGATGCAAGGTTGCATAGAATAATCTCTGGGTCCTGGTCATTCCCTTTACTGGACACTGCAGAAATTAACCCTGTCCCAGCTGGAACCAGGAGGACTTGTCAGAGAAAAACAACTAACTTAGAGTTGGTAATATTTTTATACATAGTTTAGGAGGAGATTCAGCAAATGATGCAAGAGAATTTAGAAGAAGAAAGAAGAAGAAAGAAGAAAGAAGAAAGAAGAAAGAAGAAGAAGAAGAAGAAGAAGAAGAAGAAGAAGAAGAAGAAGAAGAAGAAGAAGAAGAAGAAAGAAGAAAGAAGAAAGAAGAAGAAGAAGAAGAAGAAGAAGAAGAAGAAGAAGAAGAAGAAGAAGAAGAAGAAGAAGAAGAAGGAGAAGAAGGGGAAGGGGGATGGGAAGGGGAAGGGGAAGGGGAAGGGGAAGGGGAAGGGGAAGGAGAAGGAGAAGGAGAAGACGAAGACGAAGACGGAGAAGAAGAAGAAGAAGACGAAGACGAAGACGGAGAAGAAGAAGAAGAAGAAGAAGAAGAAGAAGAAGAAGAAGAAGAAGAAGAAGAAGAAGAAGAAGAAGGAAGAAGAAGAAGAAGAAGAAGAAGAAGAAGAAGAAGAAGAAGAAGAAGAAGAAGAAGAAGAAGAAGAAGAAGAAGAAGATCTGTACTGTAAATGTTGCTTCCTAAGATATGTCGCAAGTGCCTTTCTAAATTTGATAAAGTAAGCTACTCTGCAGTTGAGATATTACTCTCACCAAAATGGAAGTCAAATCTGTCAGATTTTGATTTGCATACAGGGCATTAATTTACAGAAGCAGTTCAGAAATATAAACATAGCCTCAGAAACAGGCAAGAGAAATTGGGGAGGAAAAAATGTCAAGGACTGTTACAAACAAGAATCTGCTGTCATTCAGGTTTTCATATATTCATATGTAATTTCCATTAACAGTCATCTGCAGCACATACTTTATGAAATTTACAAAACAGAAATTGTTTAATTGCCAGTACTATTGAATAAAAACTGACAGGAGAGGTTCCCTTTTATAATACATTCTTTCAGCTATAGGATGTCCTTTATATATCTATTTATTAGATGCACATGACTAAGAGTAGGCTTTAAGCATGTATCTTTTGTGACCTTAATCCACTAGTTACAGCAGCTTCTCTACTGCTTGTTCGTTTTGTACAAGTCCCTCAAGAATGTAGAAAAAACTTTCAAACAAAAGTGTTCAACTAAAAATTGTACTTTTCTTTGAAAAGCTATTGTTATCTTTTCATTTCTTCCATATTATTATGCTTTTCTTGTGTCCATCACCTCTACCTGTGGATTGTTTGGCCTCATAGTGACTGATTATGTGAATAGAGTTGTCATGTCCAGTAATGGAACAATTTTCCTGTGAATAGAATTTGTTCAGACAGCTGATTTGGTCAGTCAGCTTTAGATCTCTGAACAGAAGCTGTCATTTGCTGTGTCAGGATGATAGTCATAAAATGTGTTTTAATGTGACAAATGCAGACCTTTGCATTTCAGACAAAGTTTTTGTGTAGAGGCAAGAAGCTTATTATTGTAAATGTGCAGTTATCTGACTTTTAAAAAGCTAAGGACTGAAGTCATGATTTTTAATAAAAAAGTCTATTATCTTGTAAACTAAGAACAAAAATAGGACAGATGCAATATTTCTCCTTCCATATTTTGAAAACATAAAGAATTACTGAAATATCATGTTCAAAATACAAGTGATTTCATGCTTTAGTAGCTTTTCTTTCCTTGGTATTACAGGAAATTTTTTGGAAACCAAAAGTAATATTTAATTTAAAGGAGGTAATGCAACAGCTACTACCTTGTCCTACATAATACATGAAGAATTTCTAGAATTCAAAACAAGGGTAGCTGTAGCTCAGACTCAAAACCCAATAGTTTCTTATAATGGTAGTTTTTGAATGAGACCTTAAGCAAGTACACCCATAATGGATACCAGAACACAAAGCAACAGGAGGCTGGTATGGTTTTGTCCAAATTTTTGTGCTGCTGAGAGTCAAGACCATGTCTGAACGGACTCTTAGTCAAAAGGATTTGAAAATTATATGTATAGTTAATTTCTACTGCTGTTTTTGCTAAGAGATTGTTGCCACTTCTTTTTTTTGTTGGTTTTTTTTTGGCTCTACACAGAAGATGGCTTTTGTAGTTATATGAAAGAAAGAAAACCGAAACACACAGAGTCAATACCTCATAGAAAGATGCAGAAATTTGTTTTCATTCATAAAAATTCAGCAGGTAAAGGCAATAGAGAGACATGGTCCAAAGGAAGAGAAAAATCTATAAGGTGAGATTTTATCTCATGTTGGCTATTCAGTGGGCAAAACAAAAAAGAGTTCAGTGCTGTTCTATTGCAATTCTACTACAGCAGAGGAAAACAAAGTCTTCTCAAAGCAAAGAAAAGACCACTCAAGGCAAGACAGAACCAAGAAATTGTCTTCCTCTGGCATTAATATTAGAACCTTTACTAATTAAATAAAAATATTGACATGCATAAGCTGTAAACACTCTAAAGATTCAAGTGGAAAAGTGGGTTTCTAAATGTGATCTCAGGAAAGAAAAAAAAGAATTTAAAACCCTTTTATTTCAGAACTTAGTTTGGATAGGAGTACACAAATGTCATCTGAAAGCCCTTAAGGTGACAGGATTGCAACTTTTGAGTACTTATGCCTGTACTTCTGGAATGTAATAGGCACTAAAATATGCACCAGGATACATATTCTTTTTTTTTTTTTATGTAAAGATACATTTACCATTAGAATGACTGAACTTAATTCTGTTTAATACTACAATCAAGAGATTGTGTGGAACTATTTAGTTTCTGACAAACTATTGGGATATGCGCCTTATATTGGAATATAAGGATGCTAATTTGATAAGCTTTGCCATGATTCTAGCCTTTGTACATTTTCTTCTGGTCTGAGGGAATAAGCAAAGCAAACCTCATCTTCCACTGGAAAAAAAAAGGTCTTACTTGAATACAATTCAGAACTGTATTACATAATTGGTTAGGAAATTGATTTTCGGAACAGCATATATCAGTGTCATTTCACGTCTGTAAACACAGCAATGCATGTTAATGGAAAGCTAAATCAAACAAACACCTACATTATCACCTTTTCCTTATTTGAGTCGAAGTCATCCAGCAGCCTTCAACTATTTTCATCTTGTAAATATTTAAAGCAATTCAGACTGTGGTACAGAAGACAAAGTTTTTGAGATCCACTAGGGAAACTGCTCATGGACCCCAAAAAGTGGTCAGGCTGCAGTTTGACCAAAACAAATCAATGAGTGAGCTCAGAGTGCTAGAGGAACCAAGTGTCCTAAGGGAGCTTTCAGTTAAGCCATGTCCTGCCTAAAAAGTATTTGAAATCACTGAAGGAAATTTTCTGTCAGAGATAAGAGCAAACTGAAATTTTACAGAAGAAAACTCTCATCCTAATCAGTGTAGAGAAGGAGGCTGAGCAAAGCCAGTCTGGTTGTGAGGAGGATCGTGGAGACTGTGCATGCTGAGCAGTACTCAAATGATCCTAAAGCTAAGGGAGGGGAAATAAAGAGTTTCTGTCTTTTTCTTTTTTTTTTTAAATCTTTGTTAAGAATACTAACTATCACAACTAGTCTGCAAATCTTGTGTTCTGCATTTTCACTGATGTGCATGTCTTCATGGGGGAAAAATAAGTAATCCCTCAGGCTGAAATACAGAGCTTACTGTTTAGTGGGAATGCCTGCAGGTAAATCTTTGTGTGTAGAATTGCAAAATGTATGCTTTCAGAAATCACAGCCTCTGTGATTCTCCTCCTTTTCATGACATTTATAAATATAATTTTCTTGGGTTTTTTTCTGCCTGTTTGTTATTTATTTTTGGGGATTCATATATGCTCTCTCCTGTCTTATTAATACCTTAAAACCAAAATGGTTATTTAATCCAAAAACACATTCACATTTTTCTCTTTATGGGACCCAGTAAGTTTAGAAATGTTCCAATACATTAAAGTAGTAAAAGTTGCTTACTTAATTAAAGAACTTCAATGTTTAAGAATTTTATAATAATCATTTTTCTCTTTCTTATCAATCTAGGACATATAAATAGCCATAATTTGACAAAAAGTAGCAGACCAGTGTAATATGTTCTGTTTTCCGACAAAGACACAAGATCTACCACATTTTTGTAAAGTTTGCAGTAATGTTTTCAGAACAATATCTGTGTTTTATTTTAACAAAGAAGTTAATCACTCTCTTTATGAAAAAATTATTTTATTTAAAATTATTTTCATTTCATTTCATTATTTTTCATGAAAGATATGTGTGGACATTTTGCTTTATTTTGTCCTTTAATTAATGGAGTGGTATTCCAGATAAACTGATTGTTTCAAAGTGTTAATGAAAGGCTTTTTTAAATTTGTTTCCTGTAGGTTTTTTATCCTTTGTAAATGTCAAAACTGATAAAATTTTCTCACAACTGACTTTTAAAAACATCTTCTTTTACTTCTCCTATATAAGCATTATTTCTGTTTAAACAGAAGGAAATCCTCACTGCATTTTTGTTACATAATAGTTTTGAATTTTGGATTTATTACTGTTCTTAATTATTACATTTCATCAGCTTGGATTAATGAATTGGACACACCTTGAGTATGCTTTACTTCAAATTTTTTTTCCAGGTGTTTTCCTCCAAATTTAAGCTAGTTCTTCTATATTCTCATATTTCACTCTTTGGAATATGAAAAGCAATAGGAGACTTAAGACTGTCCTTTCTGCCATGTTGTGGTGTGTTGACTTCAGCTGGATTCCTGGCGCCCAAGAAGCCACTCTATCAGTCCCCTTCCCAGAGGGAAGAGAGAAAATAAGACATAAAACAATCACAGGTTGAGATAAGCCATCTTACTAAAGAAAAAGTGAAAATTTGCGCACGCCCAGACAAAGACCAAAAATATAGGTTTACTCTCCATTTTTCGTCAGCAAGTCAGGTTCAGCTGCTTCCCAGGAAGCGGCTTCAGCACAGATAGCCATTGCTCTTTAAAACAAACACTGTAAATAAAGAATACCTGCCCTTCCTCCTTCTTTTGTTAGCTTTTGTATTCTGAGCTGATATATAGTAAGGAATATCCCTTTGGTTAATTTGGTCACCTGGCACAGTTGTGTCCCCTTCCAGGATCTTGCTCACCCCCAGCCCCTTGGTGTGGGGAATGCTGAGAGACTGCACTGAAGCTGTGCCAGCGCTGCTCAGCAGTACCCAAAACTGTGGTGTGTTAGCAGCAGCTTTCCAGCCACCAATGCAGAGCACAGCACTCTGAGAGCAGCTACGAGAAAACTAACTCCAGCCCAGCCACACCCAATGCGCCCAATGTGTCGTCATTCTATACCTAAGAGCCGCAGGAATTCCCCCCTTTCCAGCCCTGGTGCTACAATTACCGGTGTCTGTCCTGAATCACCAGAGTGCACCTATGAAAGCAACCACATGATAACAGGTTGAAACTAATGTCTAGCACTCAATATCTATTCTGCTGTCTGCTGTCACTGTCATTCATGTCAGTGACACTACTAATATTCATACTAATGGAAAGATTATATTTTCTGACAAAGCAAGTAATTCTACTACATGTATCACATTAATACATTTTTGCTTTCTCTAAACTGAAATTATCTTACTTTTTAAGTATGCCTTAAGTAATTCCATTTTATACTGTTCCTGTGAAAAAATCTTCAAGTAAAAGTAGAAAAAGAAAACAAAGACTATTTTGCTTAGTTTAAAAGAAAAAAGTGTTATTAAAAGACTGTGGGGACACTAATCTTCAATTATTTAATATTGTATTTACCTTAAAAAGTCCTGTGGACAACTTCAAGTTTGTCATCTATTTTTAATTTGAAAACCACTGGAGACATAATCAAAATTTTAGCTGCTCTTTTGTTATCAACCTACTTTGATAAATGCTTTCACAAAAAAATATAAATGTAAATTACATATACCACTGTACCATATTGTCTTCTCATTTCTTCACAATTTTATTTTCTAAACAAAGCCAACACAGAAAATCCTGGAAGATTTTATTTTCTCTGTAAGTGTTCAAAATTACTTTGGATGAGACTTATAAAGTCTCCAGATGCATTCTGTATCTACTAAACATTAATTCATAGACCCGTTTGCTAATTCTATTTCATTCCTTTAAAACTCCACAAATATGAATAGATGAACACCTAGAACATAAAGTATTGAATTTTTTTCTGCCTATGTAGTTTGGGCTGGCATCAGCACTGCAGCTGCAGGTCAAAATCATGTTACATGACTGGCCCACATTATTCTATGTTTCCATATGTCACTTTTGTATATAAAATTTCTTCATACTACACTACTCAAGTTAGTTAATTTTGCAAGTTTCAGAAATTTACATCTACCTAAATGGTTGGAGGTCTTTTTATGATGATAGTGGATGTTTCTTTTTTTTTTACTTTGTGATTTTACAGTTATTGTAGACATTTGAAGACACAAGGTATTTAATCACATTCATATATATTGCTTGGAGCACATGAAGTCCAAAACTATTTTATTGCTATTTCCTCAAACTTAGAGTTTTCCCTTTATAATTGAGGGAAGTGCAAAGATTAAGTTCTCCATAAGAATTACTGTTTCTAGATATTGTGCCACCATTCCCTTACAGGGAAATGGCCTCCCCACTTTTCTGAAAATATGCAGATTGCACTTTATAGAAAAGGGATGCAACTTTTAAATGGAACATATAAAAAGTTCTTCCAGAAGTGAAAGTTCTTATAATAAGTAATTATTATACACGCATATGATATTTCAGTCATTGTTTGAGGGGTTTTAATTTTGTATAATCAGCCTCACAGCAAATAAGGAATCTGATTTCCCTGGCAGAATGTCAAGCACTGCATGTTATTGTCCATCAACTTTATTCTCTGTAAAAAATAGTATATAAAGATGCATTGAGAAATCCTTATTTCTTTGCATTTCCATTTCTTTATATAATGGTAATAAATCAGCAAAGGATTTATGTCACACAATATTTTATGAGTTATTATGACTCTGGGTTGCCATGTAGTTTTTTACATTCTATAATCCTTATGTCACTAATTTTTGTCTTCTTTGGTCCCAGTCCACTTCTCAAAGACAGACCAGCATCAATCCCCACACTTCATGAAATGGAAATATGCACAGTTACAGATGACAGATTCAAACTCCAGATCACAGATCTTAGTGTAGCACTTACAACTTCCTTGATGAGTAATACTGTTTTTTATCACTTTCCCATTCTCTAGGAAGGGAATTATGGAGTTAATTCTTACTTTATTTTAATTCTAAATCACAGTACTACTGTAATTTGATTCCTAGGTTTTCATAGTACTTTGCCTTCTATTTCTACACCATCACGTTTCATTACCTCTTCTTTATAATAGTAATTATATTTGCTAAGCATGACCTCTTTTTTAAACAGTACTGCTATATTTGAGTGCTATCTTTCCAAATATTCTCTTCAATCATATGTTCAAGAGCTATTCCATTCACAAAGAAGATTTATTTCAAGCTCTATCCTCTTTTTCTGACTCCTGCATAAATTGTTTTCTTCTTTTTTCTTCTTCCTAGTTTTCATGAAGAGTTGAATATAAACACCATGCTTCATTTCGTATGGCTACTTTTCTAATTCAGAACAGTGACCAAATCCCTCCCCTCCCCACATTATAAAGTCTATTAATCCTTGTCAGGTTTTACTTATATTCTTCCTTAATCCTGAAAATTGTGCCTTTGGTAATTTCCCTCTTTTTGGGAAGCTTTTTGAAAAGCAGACCTCCTAATCTGTTCTGAATGCCAGATATAAGAATGACAACGCTTTCTATGGTGAGGGATTAAACTTGAAAACACTCCTTCAGCAACTTCTACTACACAACACCTCGGGGAAATACAAGCTTAAAAAATAACACCTTTGAATAGAATTGTTATAGCACCTGGGGAAAGACCATGACCACAAAGAGTTTAAAAAGGGATTTTCACTAACTCTCACCAGTTGCCCAGTAGTGCTGATTTTTAAATTCACGATCCAGTTCACAGACTTTAATAGAAACGTCCAAGACAAAGTGCTGCTGAATATCTGTTATATAAGGACTTCTTCTAACACCATCATCTCCAGATATCTAGATAATAAATGAATAGGTAGCACAGAACTTGCAGGAGAACTTTAATGTTTTACCTGTGGAAAATGTAATTGCAGAGGAAGAGTCCTTCACTATTGAAAATAAACTTATGAGTCACAGAGTTTGCATTACAGTTCCACAATGTTGCAAGAGAGAATTTAACTATGAAATATTCCAGGGATCAGAAAAGAGGGCTATAGCATCTTAGCTAAGTGCAGGTGGCCATACATACTTGTTTATTTGAAGTTGAGCTAAACAGTTGCATTCATATCTTTTCCAAATGTGAAAGTGTCATAAACACTACACAGACCTCTTCTATGAGAATTATTGGATTATCTTTTGCTATATCTTGTAATCTATCTAATCTATCTTCTCAGTCTATAATCAATATATTACCTTTATTTATTTAAGGCAAGTCCTTAATATCTGAGGAGCTCCAGTTCCTTAATCTTTGCAAAAAAAGAGATGTATCTTTTCAATGGATGAACCACCATAGTTCTGACAGGATTACAAATTTCCATGCCATGCACTGTTGTCAAACTACCAGACTCCATGTACCATTACTTCACATCAGGTAGTCAAGAGTCTTTCCAAAGATTTCCATGAATAGCAGATGAAGGTGAAAATATTAATAATTCTGGTCCTGGGAATTCTGGCTGGCTGCTCCTGAACAACAGGTCTCATGGGAGAAATGAGTGCTCCTCCCAGAAGAGAGGACATTTAAGGAGAGATCCTGCTGCACCAAAAGACAGTATACAGGGGCATCCAGGAGCACTGGAAGAATTTTAGACCTGGGAAAAAACAGAGGAGCATAACAATCACAGTTGAAATTTTGCAGGACAAGGAAGCTGCTTTATCTGCCTTCTTTTAAACCATCTTTCTGAAATGAAGCAATGAATATCTTTGGTGCTTTGTTAGAATCCTGTGATAATGTTGCATGCTAGTATACAGCATCTTAAAATTATGTCTTGGATAATGTAAAAACACCAGAAGAAAAATTGTTATTCTTTTTCAAATTAAATCTGGTGTTATTACCATCATTTTTCTGCTTTCAATAGCATTTATTGGCAGATACATGTGTCTGAGTCTGGAACACAGTCTATATCACTCTGATGAGTTCAGCATGGTGTTGAGACTATGTCATTTTCCACTTTGGTTTGGCAGTAAACCAAATTATCTCATTGAAAAGAACTGTGCAGCAAGGCTTTTTAATCCCAGGTTTTCTTTCAAAAGCAGCAGCAATGAAAAATCTCCACAGAACTACCAGGAGTTGTGCTGGTTTCAAAGAAATTAAGTCAAAGATAGAGATATTGTAGAGTTATTAATAACATACGCACACGCACACACACACATACCCCTCCCAAACCTCAATTAGGAAGGATTTTTTGAAGTACTGTTTAAGCTTTCTCATAGAATAACTTTCAATGTCTCTGATTTACCAGAGATTCAAGGCACTACAGGACAGTCAAGGGTTTAGTCCTTATCATATGCATCAAAATATACAGGAGGAAATTTCCCCAAATGATCACTGGTAAAGAATTTAATTGTCTTCCATCAACCACTTTTCATTTTATACTTGTTTTGGGTTTTTTAGTGGGTTTTCAATATTTTTGCAACAGATGGTCCCAAAATCGTAGTAACCTCTAGCCTCAAGTAACGCACCTACCCTACCAAAAGAAGACTTATACTCCAGGACATTTCACAGCCCTATCTCATACTCAGTATGACAACTCCAAGTCTCAAATATTCAGACATCCAAGTCTGAATATATAATAATCAAGAACAAGTAAATATTAAATGGACCAATATGACAAAGCTCCTGAAGGACTGAAATTAATTTAATTGAAATCTTTTCATTCAAACCCTAATGAAAGTAAAGAAGTTCTTGCCTCCAAATTTGAAGAAAGAAAATCATAGGAAGTTTATTGGTGCAAGATTTTATTGAAATTCATGGAAGTAAAAAGGGCTTAATTGGTTGCTGAAATGGAGAAAATTACTATTTTGTTTTCCTGTTTTGGTCAATAATTTTGCTCTTTGAGATGCGTTGCTTCTGCACCAAAATATTGCCATTATATAACTTCAGAATTAAATATGTACATATTAAACCACAAAATGAGGAATAAAGTATAAGTGTACTATATACATTTATAATGCATTGCAAAATAAATAATAATCACACTAAAATAGTTGCAATCTCAAAATATCCTAATCTGCCAATCTTTCATATGCTAGTCCTGTCTCTCTGCAATCCCTAAAAGGACTATTAGAAAACTGTAGTCATTTTTGCTAAAGCGATGCTATTCTATATACAAAAGTTAAGTAAAAACTTCAGCTTATTTTTCATGAGTTCGGTTCAATTTTTTCTCCATTTTAAGTTTCAAAAGATTGCTTAATCCCCCAATCCCTAAGGCAAAAATGAAATTGGTCAGTTTAAGAGACTGTTTAAATATTTCATTTAAATTTAAATGATGAATTGATCCCAATTCCAACTAAAGTTTAAATTTTAAAAAAAAAGTAAGTTCTGTTCAAGAAAAAGTTAGATAAAGGAAGATCAGCTTTCACAGCCTGTGAGTCCCTGTGGACTAACGCACAGTTTCCCAAATTGAAGAAAATGTGGATATACCAATATACAAAGTGTTGATAAAAACAGCCATAATACCTCATCCTGGGCAAACCTTTGTACAAAAGCACAATGGATTGCAAACTAAAACAGGAGGTGTGTGTTGGAGTAGACATTTCCTGTAGCACTGAGTATCAGTCCCCCCTGACCTTATTGCTGTGCACTCCAGCACTGCCTGAGCCACCCCAGTAATCAGTGAGGAAGGCACTGTTTGTCCATCCATTTGTTCAGTGTCCTTACCACAATATCTTCTTGAAGGCTGTCAAGGTGATCGATGTTTGGGAGCACAGACAGGTTGTAACAAGGTCTCATAATCAGCAAAGTGTTTATGTGGACTTTGATTAAGAAGCATTGGTTTACAAAATGGAAAAAAAGGAAAAGCTCTGAGGGCTGCAGAATCTAATGTACTGTAATTTAACACATATTTTCCACACATCAGATTTCTTTATCTCTTTTCCCTTTTCCAGACATATGTACAACTACAGTTGCCGTCAGTCAGGTTAAGCTTGCCCCTGGACAATCTAGCTGATTATTTAACTAAGGATACACACTATATCATGTGTTTCATCTGATTTGGGCCCAATGCAGTTTATCCATTTCTCACTGCTCTGACATTAAAAATGAAAGAGTTCACACATATTTTGTGCACAAGTTAGGATGTAAGCTTTGACTGAAATGCTACAGCTTTTGCATCAGTGTCTCAGGAATGGAACAAGATATACATATCTTGCTTTCTGTTTTTCTCCAGAAAAGTGTGCTGAGGAGCTGTACACCCCAAGTTCTGACAAAATCAATCAGCAGACGAGCGTCTTAAAAGGTTTAAACTACTGTAATCACTTCATGTCAAGGATTTTATGCACTGGCAGCTGGACACTAAACTGTAAAATCAGTTTAGATTTCAGAGCCTGTTTTTGTTTTATTCATATTTTGTGGCTTTTTTTTTCAGTGGCCAGACATACTCAAGAGGAATTTGTACTGCAATTTAAGGTATTCCAGGGTAAAGCTGGTCAGGTTAGAAATTCTCTGAAGAAGAAGCATGCAAAAGTCAGTCCTCATTAAAGTGTTCATAAGGAGGGTTTTAGAATTCAACAGTAGCTGAAGCTATTCAGAGCTAAAAAATATGTATCATATGAGGGTGTCTAGAAAGCAGACCCCCATCTGTAGTCTGTACCACCCAATATCAGTGAATGCAATACAAGCTTTTTCATGTCAGAGGACAGTATCACTGCCATATCACTGGCCATCTGCCATATCCTCAGGTAAATTTCAGACAACTGCTACCTCTATGGATGTGATTTTTTTCCACTTTTCATCTCTCTCCAAGATTTTATCTGTGCTATGGTGCATAACTAACCAATCTTTCCAAAATACAGTGCCAAATATCAAGGTATAATATGACTTAAAAAGTCTCCAAGTGGAGAAGGATTTTCCTTAGTCACAGCTATCCATATGCATGAGAAGGCATTAGTTGTTTTTCTTTCCAAAGTACATTACTACATTTAATAAAAACTCAGAACACACATTTTCCCACAGGAAAATTAACTTTGATTTGGCACCACCCACTTTTCTTAAACTGACTTTGAGAACTACAACTATACAGACATGCTACTGTTGCATGGACATAATTAAAAGATATTTTAAAAAGCTACAAAAAGTCTGATGTTATTTAGTGCATAACCTTTGTTCTGACTTTTAATTACTGACTACAAGAAATTCAGAGGTTTTATGACATTCTGATGGGCAGAAATTACAGAAACAACCATGTAAGATAACACTAAAGAAATATGTACCTAACAATATAACTTGTACAATAAATAAGAATGATAAAATATTTATAAATTTGTGATGATTGTATACTAATGACTCTCAATATAAAAAGTCTTTCTCTCTCTCCCATTTTTAAAAGCCCCCTTAAGGTACTGGAAAGCCCTGGTGAAGTCTCCCTGAAGCCTTCTTTTCTCCAGGCTGAATAACCCCAGCTCTCTCAGCCTGTCAGAAGGGTGCAAGATTCCTCTGGTCATCTTCATGGCCCTCTCTAACATGTCCACATCTTTCTTGTGCTGAAGACTTCAGACCTGGATGCAGCACTCCAGGCAGGGTCACACAAGGGTGGCATGGAGGAGGAGAATCATCTCCTTCAACCTGCTGGCCATGCTCCTTTTGATGCAGCCCAGGATGCAGTTGGCCACATCTCTCCAGCTGAACAACATGAGCCTTGTGTGGGACTTTATCATAAGCCTTACAGAAGTCCATGTAGATGACATTCATAGCTCTTCCCTTGTCCAGGGCTGTATTCAGTCCATTGTAGAATGCCACTGTATTAGTCTGGAATGATTTTCCCTTGGTGAAACTATGTTGGCTGTCTCTAAACATTTCCTCATCTTCCACATGTTTCAAGATATCTTCCAGAAGGTTTTGTTCCATGATGTTACCAGGCACAGTGCTGAAGCTGCCAGGCTAGTAGTGCAGGGTGCAATGTTGCCTTTTCTCTCTTTTTCTGGGGACTTCCCCTGACAACCATGACTTTTCAAGTATGATGGAACATGGCCTGGCAGCTACATCAACCAGTTCTCTCAGGGCCCAGGTCGCATGCATCTGAGTCCCATAATCTTGTATATATTCAGGTTTCTTAGGTGGTCTTGAACCTGATCCAGTGTGAGAGACTTTGTTTCCCCAGTGCTTGGCTTGAGGTTTAGGGACTTGAGATGCATGGGAAGAGGGATTGCCAATGAAAGCTGAGGAAAAAACCGTGGAGTACCTCAGCCTTCCCCATGTAAGTTGCTGGTGGTTATCCTGCCGTATTTATCATGGGGGAGCAATTTCATTTCTCTTCCTTCTACTTTTGTAAGCCCTTCTCATTATCCTTCATATTTGTTGCCAAATTCAGCTCCAACTGTTCCTTAACTTTCCTGGTCTCATCGTTCCTAAAATGAATGTCATGAACGGTTTTCTTTCTTCTTCTCCAGTGAACATGTCCTGCCCCAGTGAACACTGGTGTTTTACTTCTAAGAGAAAAATTCCCTATAAATGATTTGATGTCTTAAGCTCTTCATTTACCTTGTAAATAAGATGTTGGCGTCAAGCAAAAGCCATAAAAAAACTCCAAAATGCCAAAATAATACAACAATAAATAAAACCCAAAGCCCCCAAAACCTTTCTGCAAGTAAATCTCAGAAACTATTTCATTTTTAAAAGATTGGTTTCTTGGTGCACATCAAAGTGATTGTGTCTCATTCTTGAAGAGATGAAAAAATCATGTAGTGCATTAAGTCCTACAATCTTGACTCAGACTTGTTGCACCTGATCACAAATATCCCATGCTAGGATATCTTTGGCATATTACTAATATGTTTCCAAACCAGGTAGCATCCACACCAGAGTCACCAACATATCCTTATTCCAAGAAATAATACATTTGTTAGTTTTCCCTTCTTTTGCATAATTATAGACTTCATGCAATTCAATATTTCTGATTTGATACACAAATATGAACTGCATCAATTAATTTTTAATGTAACACTTACATGTAATTACTTAAATGAAAACTTTGTTTGCTCCTTCTTTGGTATTTGTATTTGTTGGCACTTTCATGTCCTGGTGGTGATCTGAATTCTTTGTACTGGCTTGACTGGTTCACTGCAAGGGTGAGACAAAGTAGAAGTGCATATTAATATTACTGCATTCCTTAACACCTTTGGGGACATGACAGAGGCTAATTTTCAAATTTAGTGGAAACCAAAGTGATAGAAATTGCATTTGCAAGTTTTGTTTCTAGACCACCAACATTGGACACTGGAAGAAGTACCATTTACACTACACTCTTGCAGAACTTCGCTACATTTAAAATGAGTGATTCATCATTCTGATCGCAAAAGACAAGAGCGGGAGGAAGGGGCTGGAAAATAAGGGGACCCAGCTCTATTCAAAAGAAATATCATCAGAGATTTCTATTATACTTCATTGTCTTAACAGGATCTTGGGAAGAAAAGTTGCACAGGTACATTGAAAAATGTTGTGTAGAGCCCAAGATAATCAGCTACTTTGTCAGCAATTAGTTGTGCTAACTGGATAGTATGATCATATCCACAGACACAGATTTAGACTGGGCATAGAATAAAGAGCAGGGAAGATCCTTATCTAAACATGTGGGACACAACAGTGCATGCTTAGAAATTTCACATTACAGAGGAGCAGAAGAGGATATCAATGTAATTTTTTTCCTTTTTTCTCCTGCTATTGTTTCTCTTACTGTCACTATATTTCCATCAATTTTCATTTACTTTTCACAGCTTATATCTGGGCACTACAAATGTCAAAGGTGACAGAATGTGGTTCAACAAGTTCAAGCTGATTTCTGTATAATGTGTTTGCTAATATATTTTCTGCTTTCTTTTCCTACCTTACATTAAAGAATGTACAGCTTAAATGTACAGCTTCAATTCACCCACACGTTCAAATATTGGGAAGATACACAAAGCAGTAGCACACATTCACAGAAAGACAGAAGAGCATCAGCAAAGACATTAAACCAACAGAGAAGGAATGCAAATCAATAAACTTGGAAAATAAGTAGTCTTCACAATGTCTCTGTCTTTCTGTTAACACCACTGGTGCTACATCAGTTTTCACCGCCTGTCCGTAGATCCTTGGCAATTTCACAGGGTGCTACTTACAAGCTGACCTTCTTCACCAAGTCAAATGGAAACAAGTACTCAATATGAAATATGAAAAGACTCTGCAAAGGACTCTGGCTAATTTATTACCCTATCATATATTCTTTAGTCAGCTACAACCAGCATACTTTCTGGGTCTTTTTGTGTCTATTCTTCACTCTGACATTTATAAAGACCACTCAATGTTCATTTGATGTTACACTAAAATGTAACACCTAACTTAAGGTTCTAAAAATAAACAGGTGAATCAGAAACATGTACATGGGATATTTCAACCCCATTTTATATGTGTTGTTGGTTTGTTTTTTTTTTCCTTTAGTTATGCTGCCAAGTGGGTCTATATGAATGAAAACATGAAGAGATTGTCAGTGCTGGGAGATGCCCTCCAAATTTCTGTTAGCAATAGCCATCAGAGGTGACTGCACACATATCTATCAGGCTTCAGAAGACTGGAAAACAATGTAACATCACCAAACTGTGTGTTGAAATTTTCTTTCCCCACAGTATGGCAATCTGAGTATTTCTAATACCATCTGAGTGCTTTTAATGACCATCATTTTAGGAAGCAATTATTACTTTATAAATACAAGTGACTGAGCAGCACTGTAAAACTCTGATTGGACCTATTTATAGAGAAAGAGATTACTGGAAGAAGTATCATCAAAGTTGGGGGGAGAAATGTTATTATGCTCTTTGGATTTTTTCTTTTTTTGCGTTTTCCCACTTCCAAAACCACAAATTTTGCTTATTTCTTAGACCTAGGTATCAGTTGTGCTTTTAGAATAGTAAGAGACCAAAATCATATTAGCATCCAAACCCAATAGTTGCATTACAAATGCACAGATAACTCAACATAACAAAAGTTTACCTGTCCAAGACACAAGAAGCACAAACAAATAGGAAAAAAGAAAATAATAATTTTCTTTAAAAAAAAAAAGAAATTAAACTTTTCTAACACCTAAAAAGAGTTTGAAAAATATATTGACATGTGCAGATGTAGCCAACACTATTTTGCCTGCACTGTGCATTTAATGGATTTTCTAAAAAGGACTGATTTGTTTGTGGACAATGTCATTCAAATTTCCATGAAAAGCTTTTGGATGTCAATTACCAGCTTCCCAGCCAACGAAAAGAGCGGACAGAAGCATTCTCCCTTATCTGAACCTGATTTCTTCAGTCTCACTGAAAGTTAATGGCATTTTGTGTTCATACAGTATTAGCAGAACAGCCATCAGACTTTTCTCTCACCATTCTCAAGAAACTGCATTTTTAAAAACAGGTCAAGTACCAAAATATTATGCATCATTGTTTAGTTTTGCCCATAGAAATGGAAATAAAAATCTAATTTTTTGAAATAACTTTCTCATGAGCAGAAGAAAATTATTCTCAAATGTATTTTCTGCAACCAGTATTTTGGGAGCTGGCCATAACAACTCTGTCTGTGAGGAAGAAAAGAGATTTTGTATGGGAAAAGAAGGCAAGGATTAAGGAGCTATTCATCCAGCTAGCTTTGTTTTTCTTAACAAAATGTCAGGAGTGGGGATTGTATTTAGTGAGTAGACTTTTACTCCAGTACTGTCCAGCCTGGCTCCAGGGCCAGACTTCCTCAGAATACTAACATCAAGAAATATAGACAGCTCTTAAATCACCAGACATCACAGTCAATACGGATGGGTGGCAAGGGGAAAATTGATATACACATTGGGCTGAATACTATGACTATAAATTATTTCAACAATCAACAGACAGAAAGTCTTCAGAAGAGATAAACTTCAGTGGCACTTAATCCACTACCACAATATTACACATAGACCTTTCTAGTGACAGCTGCTGTTTAGCAACAGCCCTTCTATCTCCCCTGCTCCCAAAAGAAGAGTAGGGGTGTGCTAGGAATACAACCCAGAAAACAATACTCCTGTCTTGTTTAGAACAAGCACATTTTCAGAAGACCACACAAGGTTTAGTTTAGTTGAGTTTGTGTTTGAGCAAAACAGAATGCATGCATGTTAATTCTCACACACATACCTCCCTCCTAAGGAGCAAGAGTACCACCATTTGGAAACATACTTAGTCCTGCATCAGGTAATATATGAACTGAAAAGAAACCAGAGTAAAAATTTCCTTTATTGTAGTGTCTTTGCCCACCTTCGTGGCCTGTCTTGAAGAGGATGAGATGTTTGCTTTTGAGCAGCCATCACAAACCTCCCTTCATTACATGTGACCTTTCAAGTAGCAAGAGCCTCACATCAACCTTGGTGAGCTCTGCCAGCACCTCATTTGCTCGCATAGGTGTATGTTCAACTTGCATGGGGAGTCTGTCCCTTTCCTTTCTCCTGCTGCTCTGGGGAGTGTTTCATTCCCACAGCCTCTGTCAAAAGGCTCTGGCCAGCCAGCCTGAGAGTACAATTTTCCTGTGAAAATGAAGGCAAAGAAGTCAATCATCATCTAAGCCTTTTCCATTTCCTTTGTCTCTAGGTCCCTGACCTCATGAGCAGAGGGTACAAATTTTAGCTATTTTTTTCCTCAATGCACTGGTAATACAATACTTAAGGTACCAAGTCTGGCACTGAGTTAGGAATCTTATTAACCCCTACTTGGGCTGTTAAGCATCAAATAGTCCACGATAACTCATGAACTTCTAACAAAATAAAGTATGCTCTTTGACAGTGTGATAGTTTAATTATTTTACCAAAGTAAAGTGGTGACAAAGACAGACGTGTGCTATTTCTTTTGTTCACCCATCCATTCCAACCCAGGAAAAGAAAACTGAACTTACTGGTATATAAAAGGAAATGGTATTTGCATGTCACACTTCAAGACTTCAGCTGCTTCTACCAGGACAAGGGTATTCTTCTTCCCATCTTCTACATTTGAAGTTGCCATGTTGACTTATTCAAATGAGTAGGGGAAGATTAGAGAAATCAGTCCTCATCTTCTTGTGAAGGAAAAAGTGTTTAGCATGGTTGGATAAAGGACCAGGAAATGACATGCAGGTGCTCTGAAATATGAATAGGTCTGAGGCATAGGACTTGTAGTAATACCTCTCACAGTGTCCTTCTCAACAAGAGCCTGATCAATAGCTTTGAGGTCAGGGAAGAAGTTTTCTCCAGCTTAAGCCTAAGTCAGTCAGAGTCATGAAGACTTTTCAGCTTTCATAGAATCATAGAATGGTCTGAGTTTGAATGGATTTCAAAGATCATCTAAGTTCATCCCCCTCTGCTGTGGGCAGGAGCATCTTCTGCTACAACCAGTTGCTCAAAGCCCCATCCAGCCTGACCTTGAACGCTTCCAGAGATGCAAAGTCCACAACTTCTCTCAAAAACCTGTTCCAATGCCTCACTCTCCCCACAGAAAAAATCTTCTTCCTAATATCTAATCTCAATTTACCCTCCTTCAGCTAAATGCCACTCCCTCTTGCCCTATCACTACATACCCCTGTGGGAAGTCCATATTGAGGCTATTGTAAGCCTCTTTCACTGAACAATCATGTTGGAGCTGCTCAGTAATTCTTCCTGGGTCTGTCTCATTTAACATATTTGTTACTCTTGCTGGTACTGGTGATGTCTGTCCTTCCTCTTCTTTATCTATAGTCAAAAGAATAAGGCTTCTGAAATGCTCTGGAACACGAAGTCTTATTTTAGCCTGGTTGCTAGCATAGCTCAGGTCAATGAAACACATCCCTAACTGGGTGAACTGTGATTTTCTGTCATCAGCAGGGAGACACATTAACAGCTGTCAAATACTGTTGAACTCTCTCTGGGAGTGAAAGTTTCTGCATGAGGTAGAATAAACTGAAAATTGTAAAACAAGTGAGTGGAAGACATGTGCTGAGCAAGTGGAAAATGGAAGACGCAAAGCTGTCTAGGAGGGTGGGTACCTGTCATTGAGAGCACTATCATTTTGAAGTAGTAGCACAGAAACATGAATTTTGGCTTATGACTCAGACATGTGCATCCAAAAATAGAACAGTAAAGCCAGCAGGAAGTAAATATTACTTTATTTTGCTGGCAGGATAGCAAATTCTGGAAAATACTCAATTCTTTGTCAAAGAGCAACTCAACACACAGTTTGAGAAAGCTGCTTCTTACTAAAAAATATCAAAAGAATAAAGCCCTTAAAAGGATTTCAGCAGGAAAGAGACACTTTTTCAAGGCAATGTTTAGGTCTGAATATTTTGTAAATTACACATGGGCCACCTCTTCAACCTGAATAGAAAGTGGCTATTCACACTCCACATTTTCCTGCTGTCTCTCACCCTTCCTCAGGACTGGTATATTTAGCTTTGGCTGAGACCTTCCTAGAGTGTGTATGAGGTTTCAAAGTAAATTCATATTGAGGTGTCTGTGGCATCTCATTCAGTAAACAAATGGAAAACCAGCATAATGCAAAAAAAGGGAAATAGTAGGCAACTTAAAAATGAGCCTGAAATACAACTAAAATGAAACCCATGATGTCTAAATTCAGATCTCAATCCATAGGAAAATGTCCATTTCTCCCCCTTCTACTGCAGTGAAATAAAATGACATCTACTAAGGAGCATAGTATATACATGCCTCATATAATACACCTTGCCTTATTTCTTCTTTATAAAGTGCCCATTTACTGTAAAAAGCATCACAAGAAAGAAAAACTCAAGGTTTGAAATATTAATTTGATACCATAGTGAGGGAAATGTTCCTTTTTGCTTATAAGTTATTATCCACAGAAGAACAGAGAAAAATTATTAATATGGATGGTTCCTTTCCAACAGTTCTGTACCCTAAAATACTTATTCTTGAAGAACACTTCAGTAAAGTCCAGGTAAATGACATCCACAGCCTTTCTCTCACCCACTCTGTGGGAGATGTAGGTTATCCAAGGGTGACTTGTAGGGCTAGGTTGATGGTCAGACTAGATAATCTTGAAGGTCTCTTCCTACCTTGATTCTGTGATTCTGTGATAGAAAAAGGTCAGAATAGCCAAGCAGTAGCTGCTTCTCAGAAACCTATGCTGAGTGGACCTGATCACCAGGCTATCCTGTATGTGCCATGTGATGGCACTGGAGATTATCTGCCACATGGCCCTCCCCAATACCAAGGTCACACTGTAAAAGCTGTAGGTCCCCATTTGTTCCAAACCCCTTGCTGTGGCCGGGGATATCTTTCACTATATCAGATTGCTTACAGCTCCATCCAGTCTGACCCAGAACACCTCCAAAGTAAGAACATCCCTGACATCTCTGGGCAATATCTTCCAGAATCTCCCCCCTCTCATAGCAAAAAAGTTCTTCATTATATTCAATCTAAATCTACCCTCTTTCAGTTTATAAACAGTTGTTCCTTGTCTTGTTGCTATAGACTTTGTTAGAAAGTCCCTCTTTATCTTTCTTACTGGGCTCCTTCAAGTACTGAAAGGCTGCAATAGGGTCTCTCTTGAGCCTTCACTTCTTCAGTCTGAACAACTGCAACTGTCTCAGTTTTTCTTTATAAGGATGTGTTCCATCCTTCTGACTATTTTTGTGGCCTTCTTCTGGACCCATTCCATCAGATCCATGTCTTTCCTGTGCTGAGGACCCCAGAGTTGGATGCAGCACTGCACGTGGAGTCTCACATGAGAGTGAAGGGGGAGAATCACCTTCCTTGACCTGCTGGCCACTTTTTTTCATGCAGCCCAGTATACATTTGGCTTTCTGGGCTGCAAGTGGACATTGTCAGCTGATATCTAATTTTACATCTACAAGCCTTCTCAAGTCTTTCTTCTGCATTCATCTTTCCTACTGAATCTTAATATAAGGTGAACTTTTATAGCTAGCAGAAAAAGAAGCTCCATGAAACATAATACCTTCTAGTCCTTCATCACTTGACAATTCAAAATCACTTGAACTAATTGTCTGTGCGTCCTGGAGGAAGAATTTTAAGAAGGGATTACCTTTGAGGCAAAGCTGAATAACATATTCCTGCAAGCCAGGATTACTGACATTTTCTTGAATGTATAACCATTCCAGAAGAAAAAAAAGTTTTATGCACCAGTTTTATTGGAATTAAAAAATATGAATAAATCTGTTTCTACATCACCTATCATTGAGAAAGATCCCACAAAGTATATAGATTTGGTTACATAATAAGATTCTTGTGTGAACCTGAATAAATGCTATTCTGTCTCTCATTCTACGTGTAAAACAGTCAGTGATAATATTACACTTTCTTCTCCAAGTAACATGATTATCATCCAACATCTGGGTCTGGAGAAGCTTCTTCTGAGAGTCACAAGACTCAACAGTAGGCAATAAGACTCCCAGATCCTGTGATACGATCCAAAACAGAAAAATGCAGTAATGGTATTTTTTTTTATTATTTTTACGCTGTTAGATTTAATAAAATGACCAGTGTATCTAGAATGAGACATCCCAAAGAGAATGAACCTTAATTATATAGAATATATAGGAAAAAACAATATAGTGGCTTTGTTTTACCCTTCTATCCTGGTTTGAAAGACAGGTGTCTGTTAAGGAAAGCAGGAACCTGCCTTGGAATGGGAAACTGTAACCTCTCTCCCTCCGAATTATTATAAATTTGAAATCAAGAGGCTCTCAGGCAAAGATATGGAATAGGAATAACAGTTCTTTACTAATATCTAAAACAAAGCTAACAAATAACAACAACTATAACGTTGACCAACAAACAGAACCAGAAACCCAGTGGCAGCCTGCTCGGCTTCAGGCACCTTTCCCTTCGGTGCAGTTCCAGTCACAGCCTGCAGGGGCGCTCTGGGTGCGGTGATTCCCCGGTGCCTGCAGGGGGCGCTCCGGCGTGAGCTCAGGTAGCACACGGCGAATGGCGGCTGCCCGAAGCACGGAGGGATGGAGGAGAGCCCTTGCTCCACAGACCCTCGGGGGGCAGCTGGTGTTGGTGCCACAGCAGGATCCCGGGACACAGGGAGCTGGGACGGTAAGAGGTCCCGACGTGCAGGGGAAGCCCTGCTACAATGCAGCGAATAAACTCGGAGCGGCGAGGAGGAGCGGGGGAGAGACAGGCTGGTGGCAGGCAGCTCCCGATGGGGCAGAGGGCAGAGACTCACAGCAGACAGACCGGCAGCTCCGCGCTGGCTTCTCAGGGGCCGTGGGTTCAGCAGACAGCAGCTCCGACCGTCCAGCTCCGAGGGTCCCGAGCAAGAGGGCGTGACCTCCCTCTGCCCTTGCTTTTCAGTCCTAAAATCTCGTGTTGTCAGGCTCTGCTTCCATGAGGGCGATTCTGCCGCACCCTGCCAAGGAGAAAGGCTCTACCCTTGTGCTTTGTTCTCTTAAGTACTCAGATATTAGCTCAGTCATTTGTGTCTTAGCAACCTATGGGAGAAAAAATTCCTGAGGAAAAAAAAAACCTAAATCCAAACTCCAACACCTTCTTAATCTCTTTTATCTCTCTTGTTTATTTCATAATTTAAAAATATCAATAATGAATACAAGAATACATTATAAAGAATTTTTGGCTCCATGAGATGGCATTTAGAAAAAGAAAAATCTGCTTCATGGCTGTTTGAATTGCTTTATTAGTTAATAAAAGTTACAGCAAAGCTATGAAAGTAATTTGCTTAAGCCCTTATTGCTTAGTTTTTTTCTCTTTGCTTTTACAAAAGATCAGATGGAATATCAATTAATAAATCAGAGACTAGCAAAAGAACAGTTTACTATTAATTTAGGAATGGTATCATGTATATTTTAGCATATGTTTTATATTTTACAATCAATCTTTATTGTTGAGAAGATCTATTAAAAATACAGATGTCTTCAGCTTTAACATCAAAACATGCTTAATTCAGTACAAATTTGTGTAAAATGTTTTAACTCACAGAAAAATATCTGAATGGTGAAACGATTGAGAGGCTCTTTTGATGGAAATTGTAATGAATCCAAATAGAGAAATAAACAGTTATTGCACTGGAAGATGAGATGACATAGGAAGGAAAAGCAGTTTAAGTCCCTTAAGAGTGATAAACACGGTGGTAGTGGAAACACTGTGAAGAACAAACTAGATATGAGGCACTGCATTAATAATACTGGATGTTAACAACGACCTAAAGTTATGAGTCAAGAATAAGTTTGTGACTGCCTTTTTTTCACAATATAGTAAAACATATGCACTCATGCCAATGAGATCTCTTTGTATTGCTTTGTTCACGTGTTGTGTGTAGTAACAATTAAAGGTGAGCATCTTAAAGACCATATTTTAGATTAATTAATTACATACATTTTTCCATTTTATAGGAAATAACAATGGCACAATGAAACAGAAGAATATACTTTCCTAGGGAAAAAACCCCTGAAAAACATAAACCTGAACAACTCCAACTGAGAGGAGTTACATAGATAAGTTGGATGAAAAGAAGGCATCATCAGTCATACTTTTGAAAATTAACAAATCCTCTTATCTTTTCATTACTTGCAAGCCAATCTCCTGTCTTCTTCTGCCTGGCTAGTTTAGAGCAACTGTTAGTACTGCTACTCCTGGAACCAAGAAGTTAGTCAATATTTGACACCTCCCTGGAAGAGCTTATAGTATAAATGAGAAGGTACTAATAGGTGGGTATAATCTCTTTGGACTCTTTGCAAGTAGCAGTTTGGGGTTTTAAGGGGGAGTGAAGGAAGCAAAGACAAGTGGTTCCCTGAATGCTAACAAACACAAAACAGAGACAGCTTCAGTTTTCCTGCTCAGAAATCCCCAGGCTTCATGCTGCATAATCCTCCTTACACAGAAAATTTTCTCACAGTGATGCATATAGCTGAACATCCCAGCTTTCTGGTGGATTTTATTGCTGCTAACATCCTAGGCTTAAAGTTAAAATTAACTAGTATCTATTTTACCATCCAACATCTTAGCATGAATTCTGCAAATTTCTGTTAGAGAAAACAATGGCTTTGAGACAACTCAAAATAAACTTCCAGATTATGGAAAGAAATGTATGAAAAAAATCCCATTGCCTTTTCATTCTACACCTAACAGGCTGTGCAAGCAGCTAGAACCTGATAATATAATTAGCCTGAAAAGCATTTATGTCATACCCGTAAACTACCATAGATAAAACTTCTATTGATGCTGAACTTTACAGTGACAGAAAAACTTCTAATTGCCCTTCTTCCTTATAACCTGGAAATATGTGCCTGGTTATATTTCCTGTCTTTAACAAGGTACTAATGTACTTCACATCCAAGACAGGAACTCCAATATAAGCATTAAAACAAGCAAGCAGTAAGTATTCATTCTGTTGCAATTAGCCATGCTTTGCCATAATATTCTGTGGACTTGCTGAAGGCAGGTTGGCAGCAGAGGTTCCAGTGAAGCAAGGTGTTACAGCTCTGGGACTTTGAAGAAATTTGCAGAGGAAAATATTGGCTCTGCTTTAAAGATCACAAATGCCCAGAGCTATTCTGTACCCTTGCAGCTAAGAGCCTTCCCTGTCCATCTGCCACTTCATCTTCTCTTTTGATTGCAGAAGGTAGATTAATATGTGGATAAAGTAAACAAACCATTTTTACAAGACAATTTTACCTTTTCTCAGCTGGCAAATGATATGGAAAATGGTCAAGTAAGGATGTTGCTGTTGAAAGCAGGCATGTTATAGCTCAGGATGTTTCCCACTCTCCAGATTTATGGTCCAGAGAGTGCTTACAGCTGCACACAAAGTAAAGCAAATTAGATGGAGCTGTTTTGCAAAACGAATGCTATGAGAGACTCAGCTGTACTTGAACAAGGCATGCCACATTCCAGTGTAGGTCAGTTCACTGGAGATACGTTGTGTGTGTGCTAGAGGGACTGCAAGGAACCTAATGAGTAACAGGACAATAATGTTTCAGGGAAAGTCAAAGACTGTACCTCACAAAGAATTCCCCATTTGAGAACAGAGCAGCTTCAGCTCTGCAATTATGTGGTGAGAAGTGCACAGAAGGAGTGTAGGACAGGTACACTTGGGCACATTCTACAGTAGTTACTTGTCTGTGGAGCTTAAGAAATGAGCGCATGAGGTAGGTAGTGAAGCTAAGATACTGTTACTGATAAGCTAGGGAATAATTTAATATGCAGTCAATATAAGTTCACCAAAGAAAAATGCATTCAGGATTACAAATATTGCAAGTACTTTTTCCACATCTATCTGAGTTGCTAACATCAGCCAGGGCTGAAAGAAACAACTAAGTCTAAGGGGACTCCTAAAGCAACGTTTTAGAGCTATCTAGAATAAGAAAGAGCTGGTTTATATCATGCCAGAGATTATCTATTCTTGCAGAATATCTAAAGTAGTATCTAGACCGCTCCCAAATAAAATCAAAACAATACTTAGATTCTTGACCAGTGAAATGGTGGATTAAGGTTAGTTTAGCTGTTGAGCTTTTGTACTTCTAAGGAATGTCCAAATGCCTGCTATCATTATGTGTGGGTAAAACAACACAGATGAACAGGAATAGTAATAATTTCAAATATGCATGGGCTCTTAAAGCATAATGCATTAATCTTACACCTCGTTCAGTGGTCTCCCATATTAATATATTTCTGTAGCTTATCCTTTCAGGCTAATGGACAAATATCAAATCTGAGCAGTCTGTGTGTGGCACACTCAAAACCAAATGCGTGAGAAAGAAGCAAAGATGGCTTGCTGCAGTCTATTCTGAAAAGAAGTTAAGAATTCAGATTTCCAGTTTCTTGCTGCGAAAGTGATGGAAAATGTGCCCATATACTGCTGTAATGTTTCTTCCATCAATCTATCACAACTGCAAATGTGTTATAAAAAGTAAAGAGAAACTCACAGTTTATGGGCAGCTTCCTCTGCCAGTGAAAGGAACTAATTCCACCAGTGAAGGCTTAAGCCATTTGCTCAGGAAGCATACTGGGTTTAATGTTGTTATTCTGATTCCTTACAGTCCATTAAGGCATGAATGATACAGTTTTTTATAGTTCTTGTGGGGTTTTTCTTAGGGCAGAGGTTCTGTATACTGGAAGACTAGCCACTACATAGATAATGTGAGCTCAGATTTTTAAATTCGTTGTTCTCACCATCTCTACATATCTGACATGCAACCTAAAGTTCTGAATCACTGATGAGAAGGCTTGAAGCACTAAGGAAGAGCTATCAAATAATAGCTACCCCAGCTTTTTCAGAACAGTTAATACAGAAGATCATTAGAATATGATTTTAAGTATCAGCTTGAAGAACACCTTGTTTGTTCACATCCTATAATAACACCTTTCAGCTGTTATGCCACCTGTCCAGCTAACTGCTTTCAAAGCTGTATTTATAAAACCTTAAATATATACAAGGCTCTGTTATCATAATAGTTTGAAAACATATAAACAGACAGCAGGCACACATGAATGTGTTTAGAATTCTTTCACACATGCGATATTTATACACACACAGGTGACAAACAAAAACACACATAGGCATGCATTATATTTATAGAAATATTTTTTCAAACCCATGCAAAAAACCCCAAGTCCTATTATTTTGTACATCTGGCATATGCATTGTCCCTCATGAATAAATATGCAATTATAGAAAACTCCAAGTGTCACATAATATGTTATTGAGGCTTTTTAGTCTTTTTTTTTTAATGAATAAAAATGAATAGCTATTGTTGTTACAAAGGATTTATAATTGAAATACTCTCTGTTCATCTGGATATCAGTAAAGATAACAATGCAAACAACATTGTTTTATTTATGTCTTTTAAATGCAGGAATTGTACAATAGTTTCCACCAGATTTTCAGATCTGACAGCTGCATGGCTGATGAGCTTCAGATATTTTATCCTCTTTTCTTATGAATTTTAGTTTTCAGCGCAACTGCTTGGCATTCTACCAATGAAAAATGCTAATTCTATGAAAGAAAAACAGAAAGTAACTAATTATGGACATTGAAAGTTATATGTGCTGTGCCCCCTAAAAGAAGTCTTAGGAAATTTTTAAGTCTGTGTGTTTGCCATTGTGAGGAGTGTATAATGTGGAGAGCTCACTTCTTGCATATTTATTTCTATACATTAACCCAATGACAACTAATGGAAAAAAATAGTGCATTACTCTTAAAATAAAGCCCAAATAAAAAACACCTGAAAACAACAGTAACTTAAAAAATTAACAAGGAATTTCAAAAGTTTGTTACTTAATGGTACCTCATTGATGAGCTTTGTCACACTGTTCAGTTCCTTCCTGACAACTTCTATGCCGTTTTTCATTGAAAACAATAGCTGGCACATTCTATTTAACCATAAAACACGATGTCAGACTTCTGCAAAAGTTATGCAGAAAAACATGTTCAATGGGACAGACAAGCACAGGCTCACTATTTGTACACATAATACTTTCTAGTACCCTCTTGTTCTCACTCCTAATAAAGCATAAGCCTTAACCTTCTCCTTGACAGATTTTAAATTTAAAACCTCCACCTTCACATCAAGGCTATCAGTCAGCCTTAAAATCCTACTGCTCATCATAAACCATATGAATAGCTATGTTCTCATTTCTTATGTCAACAGAAACCTTCCCTTGAATCTTAAGCCTTGAACTGAATCTGAGATCAACATTTATTTTGCTTCTTATGTCCACTCTCTTACAAACATTTCTGTAGTTGATAGGCTTCTGACAAGGATTTGATGGTAATATCTGTAATAGAGCAGCCAAAAGTGTTCCTTCTAAAAATGCCTCCTGTTCAGACCATCAGTATCAATCAAGATTACTTGGAATAAATCCTGCTATCTGTATTAAAATCAAGAATTGCATAGCCTTATATTCTTAAGAAAATATAGCAGTATATTAAATGTCCAAGTAAAAATGCACATTTGACATACAAGTATTCATTTCAGCCCCACCTGAAATGTGATCCTAATTTTCTTCTGTACTTAATTCCATGAGTTACTCCTGGGAAGATTCCTGTACCCTTGAAAATTTTCCTTCATGAAAATGGAATTCCAAGATCAGTGAATTCTTTCTTCCACTATTCTAAGGCATTAGCAAAACTTCTCCTAGTAATCCACATATGTAAAATTCCAAGGAGGCCTGTATTAATTGTAGTAATTTGCCATTAATTTGAGTGGCCTATCTTAAATAATAAAAAATAACAGAAGTTCAATGGGAACAGATAAGAAGGAATATGCCCATTCCCACTGGTTTCACCATGTCAAATTCCGGTCTAAATACAATAACCAAAAATTTGTACAGAAATGTAAGATGAGTTAGAAAAGACTGTGCTTTCAACTAATTCTTATAGTTGCATTGTTTGATCCAGCAACTTTGTTTAGCAGAAAGAGGGGAGGTGAGATGAGATGAGACGAGATGAGATGAGCAAATGAATTGCTTTTCACTCTCTTTAGTCACCCCTGTTTGATGCTGCTTGCAACATGGCAGATGGTGCTGCCACTTCCTCTCCATTTGCTGTCTGTCGATTTATACAGCATATTCCAGAAAGCTTAGGTTTTATTAATCACAATGCAAGCAGCTCTTAAACTTCTTGTGATATATCCAGGTTGACTCAAGCATTCCAAAAACAGAAGTTCATCTTTACAGTAGTGGAGTCAGACAATATATCCATTGGAAAAGATTCAGCTATACCCAGAAGAAGGGAAATGTGTTGTTAGTGAGATAGGAATATCAACTGGAAAAAAAAAAAGCAAGGCAGCATGTATCCATATCTCTACGTGTATCCAGTCTAGAGTGTCCTCAGTCACTTCACCTGTGCAAGAAACTTGAAACTAGAACAGGCTCAAAAAACCAAAGTAAATTTTAATCTAAAATATATCATTTTAATAAGTCTGTCTGATGCAGCTTCCAACAAAATCACCATAGAAAATTTGTCTTTACTTTCTTTTTCAACTTGACTTAAAAATTCCAAATGAAATACATCTGCTTGCTGCACAATATGCTGCACAGAGCAAATATATTCTTTTTCACTTTTTTGTGTTTCAAAAGCAAGTTCTATTCTTGCTATATCTCATCTGAGCTTTGTTTTAGTGTATGACTTTTCTATTTTGTGCATCTGACTCTCCCTTGTAAGAATAGGAATTCTTACAACAGCCAACCAACCTTCAGGACAAGAAAAAACAAAATTCCAGTGAACTAAAGTTCTAAATCAAAAACTGAGTCAAGTTAGATTTTTGCACTATCATTCGGAGATAAATGCACTGGCACTATATTGGGAATTTAAAATAAAACACTTGTAGCAAAAGCGAGATAGAAAAACCTTTCATTATCATCTACCTGGAACAACTATATTGTATGCCAAGAACAACAAGTAGAATTATCATGTTGACTAAAACAAGAAGATTGTTAACTATTAACAGCTCAATAAATCTGTAATCCTGCAATGTGAGGGAAACAATTATTTTTGTGTTCAATTTATTAGGGCTTCAGAGATATGAATCTAAATTATTCCTGCATGTATTTTTGTTGGGAAAGAGAATTACTTTTTTTGGTCTACTGTGACACCTCCTCAGTTTTTTTCCCTGGAGCAAAAGCCAGTGATTTTTAGATTTTCTTTTCCTGTGCATTCTAATGGAAATATTAAAGTCTAATCACCTTTGCATTTTTTGTAAAAATAACATATGATATAAAACTACAGACCTAAATCAATCTTTATCACTTCTCATAAGAAGGGCAGACTGTCATGTGATCTTGATGATGAATCCCATATTTAATTAAAAATATGAGTGCTACAAAAATTTAAAACACAAGCCACAAATTGCAGTTCGATCCTTATGGAAAAAAAACCCAAAAAACCCCAAAAAACCAAAACAACGAAAGAAGCTGAAAAAGGGAAAGTATGCTACTCATAGAAAAAGATGGGGGTTTTTAGCTTTCTAAAATTTAGAGTGCATTTAATAGTGAAAAAAGAAAGAAGTCTCCACTTTCATCCCATTTGGAGTTGAGTAATATCTTTTAACAGGCCACTTTTACTTAGAATTGAAACCTGCTGATACTTATTTTACAACAACATCAGAATTCATCCTCAGTAAAAGCACAAAATTAGGGAAGTAGGGACCCACTAGCTATGTCTAAGTAACATTAGAGACAAGGACATTGTTTGAACTTTTTATTTACATAAGACTTTTAAGATTTTACGGGGAAATCTCCATGCCATTGATTCAGACTCCTTTTTTTTTTTTTTTTTAATGATACTAAGCGTTTTTCCCCATGGTAATGGTTTAATGTACATAATGAAATAACCAGCTGAAGAGAAAATTTGATGTCTGCTTAGACATCTTGAAAAAGGTGGAGTGGATCACACCACAGTTCACTTAGACATTTAAAAGTTAGACTAAGTCAGATTGTCCCAGTTCTTTCTTTAAAATCACCTGAGAGAAAAGCTTTCTCCAGAACATTCCATTTATATATCTTAGATGCTTAGCATAAGACAAATCAGGCTTAAGAACAGTTCAACTGAAAACAATGAGAGGTAAAGCCAACTTACTTAGATTCAGGACAACTTACTTTAGAAACCTAAATATAGTGATCAATGTCTCATTTCTTCACTATATCAGTTTTTCTAAGTATAGAAATGGAGTTGGTAGCAATCTGTGGCTTCTTTCAAGGCCGTGCTCCTATTTACTGTATTTATCTTCATTAAAAATTGAGTGCTATAAGGCTAATTACAGGAGAAAAATTATTCTGCTCTTAATGCTTAAAGAAAATGGAAAGTTATGTGTGCCATGATCACCACAGTTTTAAATCAGGGTGTTTGCTCTACCCCCGACAATTTTATCTACATATATTACCTACATGTCAAATATATTCCATGTTCTTTCTTTCCTATCTAATACTTTGCTTCTGTGTGTTTATGCATTTATCCTCCTCCCCAAACCTGCAGTATGGTGCAGATGAGGTTCTTCATCTCTGTTTTTGAGATATTTGTGGGAAAGAAGAAAGTAAGGAACAGAGAAACTGACTGATCAATTTTAAATGAGCCAACTTGGTTAAAAAAAAAAAAAAGAGTCCTGCTGAGAAGACTTGTCTCTTTCTCCTCTCTTTTTGTTCCATGCAAGATCCTCCTGAGAATAAGAGAAGAAACATTTTCCTGCTTCTTGCAGTAGCCTTGACAGATTGATGCCCCATTTGCAGGTCACCCTGGGGAGGTCATCAGTCGTAATTGTGTTCTCCTCTATTAATATAAACCAGCAACCTCATTACACTTGCTGAAAATTCAATTTTCAAATGTAGAAACTGTGGTAGCTTAAGACAGTGTACTTACTCCATTCCAGAAGAATGTTTCCTATTTTAATTTTATGACACCCACAACAAAAAGGGAGAAAGGGTTCTCCTTTGAGAATAAAACCCAGAAAGTTACTGGACAGTGACAAAGGTGAATGAAACCTGAAATTACAGAGAAAATTAATTTAAACTGTCTACTCCCTTCTCCCAAGTCTTGATCTAGGAGCTAAGTGGAGGTCGTGTCAGGGAAATTCTAGCTACTTGTATTTGTGAAAAAAATAAGGAATGAAAATCCAGACATATCTTTGACTCTAACATATGCGAGAACACATTCAGACATTGTATCTTTCTATGCATTGTGGTAGAAATGCCTCAAATTATGGTGGGCTCTACTTTTTACTGCATACAGCAGGAATATTACAATTAAGCATAAAGTACAACTATTAGGCAATTAGTTGTGAGAAATGCTCATTGATAATTTCAGCAACTTTGTCACAAATAATTATTTGAGGAAATTTTCCCCACTCGTGATTACCTTTAAAATGGGTGACTTAAATATAAATAATCTGTGCTCATTCACCTGGATGCACATTATGCAGGTGAATTATTACATCAATAACTTGGAAAATTCACCTACAATGGAAAAGTCCTTTAAAGCACTTAAGATTATAAAAAAAGTTTAGCTCATATATAGTCAGTTTATATACAGTTAGCATAATAAAAAAAATCATGTAAAGTATTTTGGAAATATGCCAAAAGTTAGCATGCAACTGATATTGATGAAGGACTAGGTTTCTTAAGGAGATAACAACATGAATGATATGCCACTTCAGTGGATGGATAAAGACTGAATAGATAAAATACATTGTTAACAAGGAGTTATGAAACTATGTGTAGTGGAACCATCCAAACTGGATTTGTTGGTGAAAAAAATTACTATTACTAAAACATGGCAACATTAACCCTAACTGTGTTTTTCTCTCATCTCATGTAATTTATTGGCCCCAGTTACAGACATACTACTTATCTAGGATGAGGGGAAGTGGGACAGTCAGATACCTGCTTGCTTTGTCACTTCACAATCCTCATGTTTTCAGGGTGAAAGGGATTGTATAGGGATGATTTGTTGTATCACAGTGCCCAGAAATTGGTATGAAATCTTTTTTCTAAGCAAAGACAGCTGACTGCCAGCATGGCTTGAGACTGGAGGGTCAGCACTGTGCCAGCTGTGTCCCTGAGAACCAGAGGGCTTGAGATCAAAAACTTCTTCCTGAGCATCAGGATGATGCTGCACCAGAAATGTTTCATTATTAAAGCCAAGAGCTTTTGGCTTCCTGGTTATACTTTTCTCCAGTATATCTGCAAAACATGCCTATTCAAATTTAGCTGTACTACTTATTTATCATTCAGTTACATGCTATTTCACTGTCTCTCCACCTTTCTGCTCTCAGTTTCTCCTTTTTTCCTACTGCAAAGGTGACTAAGCCTCACATAATTCAGTTTAGAAGACAAAGTCTTGGCTGGATACTTGAAAAAAAATCAGTGTCTTGTTCCAGATGGCACCATACAGAGCAAAGCTGATCTCTTGCAAGAACTGTAAGCACTGTGTGGTTTCTGAAGTCAGCATGGTGCTAGGATAATGCAAGCAGAACAAAAATGTCAAATAGAAGAACAGAGATGTTAAAATTTTCAAAATAGCATCCCTCCCTGTCAATCACCCGACAAATACCACCCCACTCCCAAAAAAACCCAACCAAGCAAGAATAGCTCACAAAAAGCCCTCCAAAGCTGTTTATGTTAAGCTTTGCTCTCTTTTTATGATTCACAGGCAGCAAATATTGATTCAGGAATTAGTTGCCTTTTTCCACAAGTTTGTGGTATATTTAGCTGGAGGATCTCCAATGATTCCTTCCAACCTCAATAACTTGCTTTGTGTTGTTTTGGGAGAAAGAGGTGGTGGAATTAGGAATGAAGAAATGAGGCCTAGCATGGGCAAAACTGGAGGGTGGGGGAAAAGGTGCTTTGCGCCAACTGACTCTATTTTAGTTGTCAATAAATTACATCAATTTTGCCCAAGTTGAGCCTGTTTTCCCCATGACAATTGCTAAATTATCTTCCTGTGCTCATCCTGTTCCCTGCACATGTTCCTCTGGGGAGGGGAGTGAGGAAGTGACTGGGTGTGCACTTGGCTGTTAGCCAGGGCTAAACTGCCACACCAGAAAGACCTGTGCCCATGCTCAGCACACACGAAAAGATGAAAGGTGCTGACTTCCATCAGTCTGAAAGACTTCAAAGGAAGCAGCAATGTTGGCAGCCCTAATAAATACATCAGTAAGAGCACTGGCAGCTCAGATGAGTCTCCTGGAGAATGCAATGGACAACACTGCAATAAAAAATAACTTTGTTGTCATTCCATACCACAAACGGGGTTAATAATTAAATTGAAAAATAGATCCAAATTAATCAGTTTCAATACAATCTTAACAAAAGAGGCAGAACAAGTTATTTTCATATATGGATTTGCACTCTTTCTTTGAACCTCTTTTCTTCTCCTCCTGGTGAAACTCTTCTCACTGCCTCTTGCTTTTTGCACCTATGAAGCTGTAGCTTCTCTCTTTTCAAAATGTGTAATCCCATATTTGAAACCTTTCCAAACAAGATGCTTTAGATGCTTTTCTACCTTTTCTTGCTTCTCTACAAGTTAAGAGTCTACTCTTAGTCATTTGGGCAACATTTGTGAAACAAATATTCACTTAAAAAGAAATAATATGTATTATAATTTATTTTAAAAACCCACATTAAACCCAAACACCACATTTATTTTCATAGAAAAGGAATTTCAAGACTCTGGTTTCATTGGAACAGGCCAATGTAAATGAGGAAGCTGTTGAGAATATCTGCTGAAAACATATATCTCACTCTAAAATATAAAAAAGTCTAGAAAAAGACTAGCCATGACAGGGTTTAAATGGCTCATTCCTTGCTTAAGAAATAGATGAATAAAAAGCAGAACCACATTTCCCTGGAAACAGATGCTTGTTTGTTCCTGTCTTAGAAGAAAAACATTGGAAACACATATGAGTCACTGATATGGAAAAATGGATAAAAAAATTGTTGTGGGGTAACCTTAGTTGGGGTTTCCAGTGCAGAAGGAGGGAGGTCAGGCCAGAAATGGCATGTCCAAAAGGAGGTATTGCAGTTTCCGCCTCCAGAACTCATAAAACCAAGAGAGAATCTGAAGACGTCATCTTTTAGACTTTCGGCTCACAGAAAGAAGAGGTCACTCTGTCCCTCCATGCCACATGGTGAGGCTCGGCCAGGCCATGCGGCTTGGCTGCCAGCTGGGATGGCGCAGAGGGGAAGGGGGAGTGGGGGGCCCAGGCCGGCCTTCAGTCCCTCACGGCAGCTGCGGGTGAGAGAGTCAGGTGGGCTCTGCTCGGCTCCAGCCGAGCCAAGAAAAGCTTCATTCTGTTGCCCCAGACTGAGGTGACTCAGCCCTGGCGGCCCTGCCAGGCCGGGCTGGCTCCGTCCTGTTCCGGGCCGCGCCCCGCTCTGTTACCCCAGGCCAGGCCAGCTGCACCGAGCCGAGCCAGCTTCGCAAAGCAAGGCCACCAAGACTGACTGCTTTGTGCCATCCGGCTCAAACTCTTTCAAAAAGCCCGGAAGAGACCACGTGGGTATCACAAGACCCAGGAAAAAGAGAGAGAGAGATTAACCCTCTCTGTACCCAGACTGAACTTCCAGACACCCGTCCTTCCCTGCACACAGAGAGAGAACGTGAAGACACCTACAGAGATACAACATCTAGACTTTAAAGTCAGTGAGGAAATCAGAACCAATGCTTAGAGGGAGAAGCATAAGGAGTGCTTCAGTAGTGAAGCTGAAAGCTCTCTTGTGAGAACCATGGTTGGGACTAAGCTAATACATACCCTGTAATACATGAGAAAATATTCTAAAGGGGGAGTGTGAGGTTCTCACTGCAATTAGTGAGCCAGGACACTTGTGCGGAGACAAAGAGATGCTGAAGTAAGTACAGCTGGATGAAAAACTTGAAGAAAAACAAAGACTATAAATTGTCCCTTGTCCCGGGGAGTTACTGGAAAACTTGTGTTGCCAATAACAAAAAGGGAATTTCTTTGTTGCTGTAATAGAACTGCTCATCCTTTAAAGATGACTGTCATGACCCTGTCATAGCTGTGGGAAGGCTGCTGGTGTAGGGGGAGGGATCTTCCACAACAAACAGATTTTTTCTCCCAGACAGCTGTTAGTTGTGAGGCTGAACCCAAAAAACTGTACTCTCTTACAGAGAATCCATGGTATAAGCAAAAGAGACTTCTCTCCCTAGATGAACTGAGACAAAAACTATTTTAGAGGTGTTAAATTGACTGAAGGTTGAAGTGGTGTCTTTTTGTGTGTTGTCAGGGGAAAAGAAATGGAGAGGTGGGGGGAGGAGTGGTGGTCTGAAGGTTTTGTTTTGGTTCTTCTTGGTTTTTTTCTTTTTGTCTTAGGTTTATTAATAAACTCTCCTTATATTCTTAAAGTTTGAGCCTGCTTTGCCTACTCCTAGTCCTTATCTCACAAAAAAAAATCAGATAAATTTTGATAAATGTGCTGACATTTAGCCAGAAACTCAAATAGGTGAACAAAAATGAAAAGGGAAAGTGCTTAGGACACATCACTATCTAGCAGCTCAACACTCTCAAATCACAACACACCCTTGTAAAAATCATATGTAACAGAAGACCATAAAAATATAATAAACGTAGAGAAAGAGGAACATGGAAAAATATAGAAAGAGAAAACATAGTTGCTTCATTTAAGTACTGAATATTTAATTATCTTTTAGTTAAAGCTCAAATTTTTTCTATTCCTCTGAAACACTTAGAGGGTTTTTTAAGAGTCACAGTCCAGCATATTACATTGAACTAAATTACTCTTCAAATTCTTAATATTATAAGCAGACACCACTATTTACATGTTCCAATTTTTTTTTGTTCTACAATATTACGTCTCAGACAAAAAAATTCATATGCTTGTGTGAATCTCTTGTGAGTAGTGCCTTGGGAATTTAGGGTTCATAATATATTTAGATAAGACCTATAAAAACATATATGATAATATATCTAATATTAATCTATCAATAATATATTGTGAATATTACATAATAGATTAAATATTATTGTATATTTTCTATAATGATTCATATTATTATATTTTACATAATATGCAATAATTATATTAAATATACATGTGATATATATAGTGTATGCAGGAAAAATATAATTATCTTAACTCTGATCTGAAAATTAATCACACTTCTCTTTAAAGTAATGAAGTATTTTGAATAGTTTTTAGATAATAAACTCAGAGCAATAAAAACTATTTATAAACATGACAGAGTAGTACTGTACAGGGTAGTACATTTCCTCAAATGAACACACCATAATAGTGATTTCTATATGGGATAAAATCTCTGTGTGACAGAGAAAGACACTGGAGAATATGAAGAAATACTTGTAAACAAGAAGAGAAGTAGCAGACAGAGATGACATTATTAACAGTTGATCAAAGTCAGTAACTGCCTACTGCCTTTTCGTTCTGGCATTCCTGGAAATAAAAGGCATTTATACTTCTCATACATAAGCAGGATCACACAACAGAGTATGACAACTGTTTTTTTTTCATAAAAGTACTGCTCAAACTGTTGGGCAAACAATACCAGCAGTGGAACTCTACTACTATACTTATTTTTTATGCAAACTACTGAAAAAAACCCAGAGGTGGGAATAATCTGCTTGTAACTGGTGAATTCAATCACATTTTTTACTGAGCTTGTTTTTACTTTTATTGACAGCATACGAGACTGCAACATTTTGTTCTGTGAACATTTGTATAAACTAGATTATATTAGAACTGGTAATGAAATTCTAACTACAGGAATATAAGAGAACTGCAAGTGTACCTTCATAGAACTGCAATACATTAAACATCCATTGTTTTATTTCATTACTAGGAACACAAACACTAAAATGCAAATGTGGTCATGAAAAGGAGTTTAATTAAGACACACTTCTTTTATATCTGTTAAAGATAAACTGCAAGTCAATGATTATGCACATGCTTGCAAAATGCCTTGTTGAAAACAATTTCCTTCCTTGTGATTCAGCTTTATGAAGTGCCCTGTATGGATACATATACTATGGAGGTACATTTTTCTACACATGATCTTTCAGGCAGTTTAAGTTTACTTATTACAGTCAGCTGTTAATTGTGTATTCGGTGTTAACCTACTGCAAGAAGCTGTGACTAGCTGCATGCAGGAAATCCTAGCAAAAATGCATTGAAGTGTTGATTTTGGGTGGCCAAGCCTACAGAATAAAGAAAAGATGTACCCACTGAGTAGCACTCAATCACTCTAGAACCCTATTTATGTTACCAGCTTGTCTTTTCAGATTCCCTAAGTCTGCCCTTATGACCAGTTCTGCCACCTTTCCATAATCCACTGCATAGCCAAGGGAAACTCCCATTTTGGATACATTCAGAGTGTTGCATATTTGAGCATAAGATGAGTATACTGGCAGTTTGGTTTGGCTAGACTTGTAGAATCCAGCTGTCTAAAACCTCCAGTACAGGAGTATTGTACTATTGCACATGAGTATTCTAACTTTTGAAATCTGAAGGTTTTGTTTTTCCACAAAATTTTCTCCTGAGTAATTGGTATTTTGCTGATTTGCCTATACAGCTCAAAGAAAAAGTTAATATTATAAAAAATTTGGACCCTACAGGGAATATGTCTTAATAATAAACATGTACACACTCATCTTCAAACAAATATGATATCAAATGAGATAAATCTTAAAAGAAGATTTGGCATTTCCTATCGTTGAACACATCAGGACAGAAAGAAAGGCAACAGAAGTATTTAGGAAATCATGTACATTTCGATATCAACCCAGTATATATTACAGTCACAAAACTGGGAAAATAAATGGGTTTGTATTTAGAAGATGTACTTAGGGGTCTAGAATTAATTTACAGATATTTCTATTTGCTTAACCACAAGAAGCAGTAAAGTAAGATTCATTTTCTTTTGACTGTTTTTATAAGGAAACATGAGAAGAAATTAGCAAGAACAGGCCATAAAAAGTGTCATGTTTTGATTCTGTTGGCATTTCCAATCACTGTTGCATTTATAATATTTCTGTGATCTTTTTCTTAATGTGGTAAAAAATAATGCCATAATGGGAAACAGTCTGACCCCTAAGAACCATATTTTAATAGGTCAGACTAGTTCTATTTACACTAGTTCTATTTACACACTTTTATATGGAAAATAAAATTTTAGATTAAAAACATTTTTACCATTTAAAAAAAAAAAACATGTCTATAAAATATCATTTGTCCTTTCTAGTTGCAGCTGGGAAGTTTTTTCAGTCATATGAAGCTAACTATTTTAACAAAAACTCTTTTCTAGAGATCTTTGCAGAAATCAATGGCACAACATATCACATTGTCAGTAATAATTAAGGAAGAAAAAACTCTACTTTCCTAACAGAATTATTGGGATTATAATCTCACAGTTGAATGTTGTTTAAACAAGAAAGAAAAAAGGCAAACCATGACATATCACGTCTTAGCTTATCAGCTACAGAAGCGCTGGATCAGATTCACTGAAGCAAATACTTGTGACCATAAACTGTGTGTTTCTGGTCCTTACAGGAGTTCAGAAGTGGCAACACTGAATTTACTGTGAATTTACCCAGTCCATCAGACAGAATGAGTCCTAGTTTCTCAAAGACTATTTGCGCAATGTGGAATATGAAATTTTGATGATATGAAACTCAGCTACTGTAGATGTGAGAAGGTAATGCGTGCTAATTCTGGAAAACATGCTTATGTGTAAAGAGATAAGCTTACAAGTGAGGCAGATTGTTGGTTTAATGTATATCCCTGTGAAAGCTGGTATAAACCACATTAGCAGAGTGACATTGATTGGTATATTCTACATATGTCTAAAGGTATTTACAAACACAGCAAGGATGGCACAGCCGTGGTGAAAGCAGCAATAATCACAGACCTCAGTGTAGGAGTAAAGCGTGGCCAATTTCAAAATATCCGGCACATTGTGGTAACTTGCAGATCACTTGCAAATCTTCTTTCTGAAAATCTGTAAGGCAATGCCTTATTACCAGTTTTTGCAAGTAGAGAGTAAAATTGGAATTCTCAGGAAGAAATGTTACTACCATCCAAAATATAGAAGCCAGGAGATAAATCAATTTCCTTGTATTCCTCCCCCCAGTCTCCCCCAAAGAAGGCAATCAATTTGAGTCTGAAAAGAACACTTGATTTACAGCAATAGAGATGACTGGTCATTAAGTTGCAATATATATGTATGTATAGTCAATGTATATCAGGCTGTCTCCAGTAAAAAACCTGAATGCTCTTTACATTCTTTTATTCTAAACCATCATTCAATGCACAATTGTCATTTTCTTCAGAGTTCATACTCTTTTCAGTGGCTCCACAGAAACAAACCACCAGCAGCTGTGTGAGATTTTACTGAGTGATCAACAAATCTTTTCTCCCCTGCATGTGCTTTTTACTCCCTTTTGTTATGCTTTTTTTCATACCGCATGATTTGCACTGTTTGACACACCGAGTGTTAGTACTGCTAAAGAACAACCTGCCTTTCATATTCCATCTGATTTAATACCACCCTTCTGAGCAGAGAGAGAACATCAATAACAGGGCGAGATAGTTTATCACATCTCAGATCATGCACAAAATTATTTTGGAGGTTGCCTAACAGTCAGTGTGATGTGCTGTCAAGGAGAAAGGCTAATAAAAGCTGTGACAACCTAGTTTGTTCTTGTCAATTCAGAATGTGCAGAGTATTGCTTTACTTCAAAGCCACTGTTACAAACTTAAAGAATTGTTATTCAATTTTCTACAAAAATGCACAAGTCCCAGAAATCCACAACCAGGTTCTGGAAAGCTACCAGCATATTTGGGAAAGGAAGGACTTTTAGCACATTTCAGTTCTCTGGGTATTACTGCAGGAATACAAGATTATGTCGTAGGTGCCAAAAGCTTATTCTTGTTTTTAAAGGAATGTTGTATTTTTCATGAGCCACCACTTTTAAGGAGAGAAGTAAAGGAACTCAATGTTCACAAGGACCAGTAGAATATATTGTTTTGATAAGGTAGAGAAGTGGAAATTTTGACCAAAGCTTACTATCTGCCTTTTACCTAACAAATTCACCCTGTACTTACAGTAGATGTTTCTGCTCACTATTGATTTGCAGCTTCATACTGTAAATACTTGTAAAGTAATACCCTAAACCTGGACATCTCCAGGTGAAGCACAATGCGGAAGAAAAGTTTTAGGTAGATGAGCCAAATTCAGTTTTCTCCTCCTCGGATGACACTTAAATTTCTGACAAAATATGTTCAGCACTGGACTAGTGGTCACATACGCGTCATTCCCTTATTTGTTTCTTGTACAGGAGAGCTGCTACCCCACATCAACCCAGATGAAATAATTTTCCAGAGCAAAGAAAAGAGATAGGCTAGCCAGTTCCCACTTAGATTCTTTTACAATTGGTAGTGTCTTGATAGGCAAAGAAGAGAGAAAATGAATGGTAGGTGGGTGGGGAAGTGCTGCATCTTACTGTGTCATTCCCTTTCCAAGAAGCATGTTGATCAAGGGCATACAAAAGTCAGAGCATATCCTGGAGGCTTAGACTCCAGACACCCAGGCTGTGATCCTGCTCAGAATAAGTATAGCTCTTATACAACTTCTGAAACTCTGGTTCAAACTCTGTCTCTGTGTGTGTGTTTGTGTGTGTGTGTGTGTGTGTGTGTGTGTGTGTGTGTGTGTGTTCGGAGGACATGGACAGACTGCTGAAAAACCCCATTTTGCTTCAGTAAAGATTCAGGGTAAAATTCATAATTAAAAGGAGCACCAGTGAAAACTTATGAAAACCTCTTCCTAGTGCAGACGGACTGGATCGACTAACCTTTCAAAGTTGCTTTTGATCATTTTGTCTGGGACTCAATAATTGTTATATTTTTGTTTTCACCAATAAACATTTTAATGAAAAACATAGACTATTTAGAAATGGCAACTGTATAGCTCTAACAGTCAAGGAAGAGTCTGCAATGACAAAGCATAGGAAAAGTACTCTGTTTTTAAGAAATATAATAAATTAAAATGCAGTCTAGGTTATGGGGAGGCATAAAGATCTCTGATGTATGAAATTCAGAAAGCAGATACATCTCAACATTTTTAAATATAACATTGTTACTTTGGCATAATAGGAAACTAGATGATATGCTATTTATTTATTGATGAAGCCCATTCTAATGGGTTTCAAAATGACTGCTGTTAGATAAAATTTCAGAGAAGTGAATTATTTAATGTTCCTAAATGGCACACTTGACTGCCTGCCACATTTTTTGCAGTAAAACATCCAAAGACAAATATACTATTTAATTATACCAAAATCAGCAGATGAGAAAGCCCCTATTTGATTAAAAAAATTAACTCCATGATGACAGAAACTGTATATTGAGCAGCAATATAATGAAAAATAATCATTACCTGAGCATTAAAATAATAAAATTTTAATATCAATAATGGTAACAACAGCAATATGAGTTATGGAAAGACTTCTCTTGTTGCTCAGATGTTGAGCACAGCAGGAGCTGAATGCTTCTTAGACATTATGCAGCTCAGCTACAAGATATATCAAGGCTGAGATTCATGCCCATACAGTTATGATTAGATCCCATAATCCTCACTATTATGAGGGGACATGAATGATATTACACAGGAGGATTTAAGCAATAAAGACTTTTAACAGTTCTGATTCTCTTTTAAAGCACAAGTACATAAACAGCTTGGTTACTACAGCCACTTCTTAGCAACAGGAATCAAAGAGAATAATGGCCCACAAAGACAAAGCAGTAAGCTCGGCAGTAACAGAGCACAAAAAACCTGTCAGCAGGGAAGATGAGATTTTTAATATGTGAGCACCTCCTGTCGCATATGAGGAGCTGGCATGTAGACATGCAGGGAAAATGTCATACAGTGTACACAGAAATTACTCAATATTGACTCAAAAAGCGGAAAGTTTAATTTGTTCTATCTAATCAAAGATGATGAGGTTCAAGAATAGTCAGGAAACATTGGAAAACACAAAAATATTTAAAAGCCCTGTCAAGAAATGAAAAAAATAAAGGGAAAAGGAGGAGGCAGGGGAGGGGAGACGAGGATAGAGGGATGGCCAGAACTAAGATGAGTTGAGAACAGAATGGATAAAGGAAGCAGTGCCCAGGTCTTGTCCAGTTTTGTTGTCTGTGGCACATGGAGACATTCAGTTGTCCATGGAACTTCATAACGTCATTTCCCATATTGGTTCCTTAAGGGTTCCCTTCCTCTGCTTCACAGACTCACTGATTTTCAGTAGGTGATTTAGTTTAAAGGAAATGTTTTTGAGTGAACATGAAGAACAATTGTACAGGTTAGTGGAAGTTCCTACACTGAGAAGTGGCAGACAATTCTATCCCATTCCTGAGTTTTTAAACCATTTTATTTAACTGGCACAACTGGAAATAAAGATGCAGCAGATATATGTCTGTAGGCTGAATCTGAGATCTACATTCTTCAGCTGATTTCCATCATGCTTTACTCCTTTTAAGTTTGGCCTTGATTTTATCAAAATCTAACATTCTAACAATGTCCAAGGTTTCTTTGAGTCCTAGATCATACTTTGAACTGTAATGTCTCTTCTCAAATGTGTTTGGTATAATGCAATTCCAGACTACCTAGGACATTATACAGGAAATAAAGACAGTGTAAATCCTTGTAATTTTCAGATAAAAACAGCAAAGCTCAATTAATCCATAATAGGATAATTGAAAGAATAAATACAGTGGAAAACTACTACGAGGCTACTGCTATCTTACAGGACTGGTTTGGTTTTTTCTGTCCCCTCTGGGATCAGATGAAAAACTAGGAAGCATTTGGCACAGTCAGCAGTAATAGAGAAATGATTTTGTTTTTACAAGTACACATCTCATAGTTGATAAGCAAAAAGAGAGAGGGAGAGAGGGAGAGAGGGAGAGAGGGAGAGAGGGAGAGAGGGAGAGAGGGAGAGAGGGAGGGAGGGAGGGAGGGAGGGAAGGAAGGAAGGAAGGAAGGAAGGAAGGAATGGGAAGGAAGGGAAGGGAAGGGAAGGGAAGGGAAGGGAAGGGAAGGGAAGGGAAGGAAGGGAAGGAAGGGAAGGGATGGAAGGGAAGGGAAGGGAAGGGAAGGGAAGGGGAAGGAAAGGGAAGGGAAGGGAAGGGAAGGGAAGGGAAGGGAAGGGAAGGGAAGGGAAGGGAAGGGAAGGGAAGGGAAGGGAAGGGAAGGGAAGGGAAGGGTGAAAAAAGACACAATAAGCCAATTACATTCAAAGAGCCCCGGAGACATCCTGAGGCAGCCCAACTTACACAAATAATTTACTCCATTCTGTTAATATGTGGTTACCCCTATGCTGAAGCTTAAATGCAGTGAATGGTGCCATATTTCTTAGGGCAGGCATTTTGTGTGGTGTTGCTTATGCATTAGAATACTCTTGGACATAAGTATGGCACATAGTAGCACTGAATGATTTTATCCACTGTCACTGGACTGTTATGCATCCTGCAGTTTCATCAGAAAGTAAAATATATGTAAAGATGACTCACAGAAAGTTAGTATCAGACAAGATGAATCTGTGTGCTTCCTAATACACTCGTACTACTTTGTGGTGAAAGGAGAAAGGACTTGTCAGCAAGTGAGATGAAAATAAACCCAGTCAGATACTACATACTTCAGATTTAGCCAGGTACCACCTTAGATCAGTAAGGACATTTCTCTCTGCAATTCAATATGGATTCAGAAATTCTCTGTCTCATTCCTTTCTTGTCTGGCTTTAAACAGGGGATTCTGGTCACAGCTACAATGGGATACTCAAAGAGATGAAGCCAGTAAGCAGACACCAGGTACAAGTAATTATTAGTGTTTACCTAGAGGATACTTGAGGATATTTGCTCGGATTTTGTATTGAAAATTGACTGCCAGGTCACACAGGTGAATCCACTGAAGCTTTTTGCTTTTTGCAGTGCACTCAGGACTAAGAATAGAAGAGGTTTACTAGGATTGGTTGGGGCAACACCAGTCAACCAATTTCATTGCAAAAGCCTCAGAGATCAGTGAAATATTTTTTTCTCCTAGTTTTCTAATTGTGGCTGCAACCAGTCACCTCAAATTTCTTAGGCTTTAAACAGGTATGTGTCCTCACCCCTTCTTAAGCAGTTCTAGGTCAATAAAATTAATATGGAGAAAGTATGAAATGAGATGTGATTTTTATTTCTGATCTCACTCTACCTACTATAGATATTTCAGGGATTAAAACCATACGTGTTGAAGATAGAACTGAATTGGAATGAATGTATTTAATTGCTCTTCCAATTTTCTTTTGGTGAAACTGTTCTCCTTAACTAGGTAAATGTACAATGAACAGTTTCAACACATTTGCATGGAGTAAGTTTGTGTTGAGGACACTGTAAATTGAGTAAAGCATGCAATGATTCAGGGATGCTTTACGAAATGCATGAAACTAGATTGTAAAGGCTGTGGGAGAGGAATGTTCCACTGAGATTCTCAAGAGCTAGAAGGTGGAAATTGTGGAAATCATAGGGCACGACTGGGCAGATAAATAATAACATAGGTTACTGCTTGGTTTCTAATAATTAAAAAGAGAGATTAAATTGTTTGTATGTGTAAGAGGTCTGCCAGGATGTAGCTGCAGGATTGACCAGAAGGAACAAGAGGAACAAGTTCCTTTTCAATTCTAGCTGCAATCATCATGAAAAGATTACCTTTTGAGAGGACATTCTTGTCTGTAGTATTTACCTTGCTCTGTCTTACATTACCAAGGGGGTAAATGAAAACTAAGGTTTTATTCTTTCCTATACATACTAGAAAATCTTTAGTACTAATGAGGTTTGCCAGATTGAAAGCCTGGGAGAATAATTTCTATACTAGTAAATCCAGAGAACCAATATTGTATTAGAATCAATAATGCAAATTCCCTTAGACTAAACCATCTGTGTGTCTGTCAGTCCTGACCTGAAGGGGAATACCTGCAGAGATGGAAAAAGTTCAGTCTCATTAAGCATACGTCTCTCAGACTTTTTGTTAGAACTGCCAATCTTAGTTATCAAAGTAATAGTGGTGACATTCAGGATCACTGAGAACAGCATTATTAAGAGAATTTAGATAAACTAAGCTGCAAAACTGAGATTACAAAATAAATTTGTTGCATCATCTCGTTTTCTATCTCCCAAATGTTTAAATAGTATTTGCATTTCTTTGGTGTTGTTCACTTCCGATATTACTGCAATTCTAATAAAAAAATCTCTGCTAAAAAGAAAGCAATTAGCTAAATAGCTTGTTTGTAAAATGAAGTTTTAGTATTCCAGAATACCTGAGTCTTTGGAACCTGCTCCAGCAAGACTGATTTATAAAATCATTTTGGGGAACTAGTTACCCTCTTGTCAAGCTCAAATTTTAAGGCTATCCAGGCTTCCCAGTACTACTTTTTCTTTTGGAAAGGTGTACCCCAGACTGTTTTTGCTCTTATAGCAAGGGAACATCAAACATTTGGGCAAATTGCCAGTTTCCTCCTGCATTTTTCTTTTCCCATCACCATTCTTCAGGTTCATGAGCAGTAGCCCTCATTTCCCTGATGTATTTATAATTAGGTTTGTATGGTAGTATAGATAAGACCTGTTATCACAGCTTTTGTCACAAGTTATTCTATTACTTAGAAATTATACAGAAAGAACTAAAAATTTTTCTAATCTAAACCAAAAAGCAAAAGTAATTTTCTAAGAAATAGCCAAAATAATGTAACGTCACTCTGAACAGAGAAACCAATCACTCAGTCACTTAGATAGAAAATGTGATATACAGGACAATTAAAGTAATTACAAAAAATACTTGCTTTATCTCAAAAACTACAGCAAAAAGAAAATAATTCTGTGCACTGCTAATAGGAATTAAGCTACATTGCTCAGAAGGATTTATTACATATTTTACCCCTCTGCTTCTAGTATTTAGTTATCACTATAGTGTTCTCATGACTGTCACCAAGCTGACTTAGAATATAGAGAGCTTGACATATCTTTTTTTAAGAAGTCTGTTTTATTGTGGGTTTTTTGTTCATATTCACAACAATTTTATAAATCACTCTCAAGACTCATCTTTCACTTTCTCACAAGTTAATGAGTTCAAGGAAAAAGGCTCCAAACCAGAAATCAATTCTTACACAGTTTAAAATTATTTTTGAAATCTCAGGAAGATTTTCCACTATTCTTTTTTTGTCATAATTTCTTCCCTGATTCTATTTAGTTACAGTGTATTCATGATTCATTATTCTCTTGTACATCAGCATTTAGGACAAACTCTTTCTTAGAGGCTTGAGAACTGATCTAAAAAGAACTTCAGAGAGAGTTAAAGTGTCATAGAAGTTATTCATGCTTCAGTTATCCCAGTATTCCTAAATTATTAACAACAACTCCCAACTTTGCACATATGGATCAAATTTAGAATTACTCTGATAACTAAAAAAACCTGAATATGGGTGGTTATGATGTGATGAAAGAATTACTGTTACTATTATATTGTCATCAAATTTTTGACTTTTTGAAAATGTCACCTGCTTGATTTTTCCAATACATTCAGAGTGTAAATAAGAAAGCAAAGCAGAGCGTGAAAAAAATGGACAGATGGAAGAAAATATTTATGTGTCATTTAACTGGCAGTGAAATGGATGGAGCTACATTATATGTACTACAAAAATGGGTCCAGATTGTTGCACAGGAGAGTTGTAAGAACAATCTACCAACAGAGGTATAATGTCGGCGTGCATGATGATAAGAAATAGAGACCAAGAACTGAACTACGATTGTTCAGAAAAACTCATATAGGTGGCTTCCTATAACTATAATTCACATATTTTTTCCAACTGTGTAAACTGAGCTTTTTCTTTCAAACTGACCCTTCATCTTGGCAAAGATAGGTAAACAATCTACAAAAAAGATAACTCAAGATGTATTTCAAATTGGTTTAAGTGGCAAATACATGTTTTCAAAAAAAAAAAGTAATTGAAAATGTTGTGAGAAAATAAGACATCTGTGTCTCAAAAACAGTATTATATTTTCAAATGTAAATAATTCTGAACTCTCAAGGAATCAGGAAAATCAAATAAAATGCCAAGAAATCCATGGACTTTGAACTTTGCTGTCTTTCTTTTAAAACTTATAGACAGATGTTTTTGATAATGTGTTAATGATACAGCATATTCACTGTAAAATAAATGTCATGTTGATAATATACTTTTATACCTTCACCCAAGAATAGTTTTCAGAAGAAGTGAGAGACCTTGGGAAAAAAAAGTCCTAATTTTTATAATCCTTTTGCTGTTTGGAGAAAAAAAAAATAGTAATTACTTATATGAAATTATTTTAAACACTTTCCCAGATCAAATTTGTTCCTAAGCTTTGACAAAAGCAAAATGAGTTCCACAATAACATCTACAATATTTCAGGGCAATGAATTATACAGAAGAAGACAGAAACTTCCTAAATTTTTTGGCATGTGATTTTAGATTTTTATCTACAATAGCTGGGTTTTTTTAATATGATCTGTTATATAAGAAAAGAAGAACTAGCTGATAAAATAGTCTTAAAAATTGTCAAAGCTAATCCAAGCTGCCTTTTTTCCTACAGTTAACCTACAGGCTAAAAAGGAACTCAATCCTCCCCCTCAATCATGGGGATTCAAAGGAGAAGTTAATCACCCATTTAAGTTGCCATGAACAGTTCTGGGGAAAACCAACCAAAAGACAAGTAAAGTACAGACCCCAAAAATCTGAGATTTTCCTCCCATTAGAAGGGGAGAGCAACAGAGATTTGATTAAAAGTCTTCATGAGGACAAGGCAATTAAATTAAATATCTATACCTTAAAAACCCTGACATGAGTTTATCTATTGCCTTTAGTAAGTCCTTCTCTCCACAATGTTTCACAACAAATGGTGCTCTTAGCACAGTATATTCATTGTGTGTCTTAAATTATTACAGCAGGCAGTTAACTGGCAAAAATATAACAGTTATCTATACTCCCTTTATTTGGCAATTATGACCAGCAACTTCTATCAGGTTATATTTATTTTTCTGTGGTGCCTTAGGTAGTAATCACAGCAACCTTTACTGAATAAAGCCTTGGTTTCCTTAGAAAATGACTATTGAATGATACAGGGAAAATACAGGTATAAATATTTCAGCACGATTGCCTTAGAATTCACTGAAAGTTTCAAGAGATTTTCTTCATTTTCTTTTTTAAGGATGTTTGAAAAATGATGATTTTCAATGTTGCTGTGATTCAAAATTTGAGATAAGTTCCACTTTTAGGATATTTGAGAAAGTAAGTTAAGGTACTAAATCAAAGCAAAGTAAGCAGGTAAAGCTGATTAAATTAAAACAGACTAAGACGATGAATTAAAACCAGACATTGAAAACCTATAATTTCTATTTTTCAAACTTCTTCTGAAGAACATTGTAATTCTTGGTTCTGTTTGGGACATGAAAGCTATAGAGATACTTGTGATTGAGACTGCTGCATAACAGGACCTTGTGCTGCTTCAGCAGAATAAAACCAGAGGAGAAGACAACACTGGAAAGGTGGCATAAGAAGAAAAAGTAGATCAGGGCAGAAAACAACAACAACAAAAAAATTAGTGATTCTCTCATGCCTTTGAACAAAAGAAATCTTCACAGAAACTGCAACACATTGGCAAGGTGCTAGTGATGGCTGTCACTGTTAGGCTTAAAGAATGCAATGAATTGTGTCAAACTGTCAAAGGATGAAGTTCCCACAAGATAAGCTACCCCAAGGGTCTCAGATGTCAAACAGGAAGGCGTTAATTTCAGGCCTATATGGAGGTGAAAGGTTGGAATTAGCACACTGGACAAGATTCCACTGTGCAGACTGTGGGAAAAGCTCAGACACAGAGGAGGATGCCAGGCCTGGTGAAGCAGATCTGCGGAACCTATTCGGACAAAAATTCCCAGCATGGCCAACTGTAGGAAAAAAAAGCAACTGCTTACGGATGTCATCCCAAGTTGTGAGAACTTCATGTAGAGCTCTGGATACCTGGGATGTGGACTGTATAAAAGTGGTACCTTCAGAAGAACACTCTGGGGACCTCCACCACCAAGAAGACCAGAAGAAAGAGAGACATCAGGCATCAGGATGCTGTTGAAACTCACATGCTGCTGACTATAATTTCTCCCTCTCTCTCTCTCTCTCATGTACTATTAAATGAAATCGTGTTGACTTTGGCATAAAGCCTTGTTTGCACCTTAATTCAGGCAGAGGCATCTCTTAATAATCGGACTCTAATACTATTTCAGGAGTGGGATCCTAACATTATTCCAGTAGATTGTAACAACTGCGAACACACTAAATATTATTCACCTGTGACAAATATTATATTGCTCCAGTGTTGAAAAGATTAACCTTATTTCTATCACTGATGTCCTGTAAGTGATATTTTTGTATCCAAGGAAAACAGAAGCTATCTCCTAGCATATTCAGCCTACCATCCAAACAGCTCTTCAGCATTAAACACCAGGCAAATGAGTTTTAATTGTCTAAGATGATTGAAATTCTCGATCTAATCACTGAACTGAAATTTTCCCCTTATTTCAGGTCTCGTGCCTATCCTATCTGAGCATCAGAAAAGGACTTCATGGCTTGACATCCACCAGGAATACAGAGATTCTTTGTTACTCATTGTTTCCAAAGTTATTCTAATAAGTTTTAATTAATTGCAGATCTTTTTAAATTATAAAGATGTTTAAATCACTGCAGATAGAAATCTTCTTGGCATCCTGATTTTTTCTATGTTGAAATATAGCCGCTGCTGTTGGATATTCTGAAATATTGTTTCAATAGAAAATACTGAATCATCTTTCATTATGACTATGTCATGTGGTTTTCTCAAAATCAAAATTTATTGAAAAATCTTGCCCCTTTTTGACTATGTTGTTGACTTTACTCAAGAAATGAATCTACAGTAGTATTAGGATTTTTTTCAAACTTTATTGTTGTGGTGGTTCCAAGTCCCCAGAAAACCCTTTTCCCCCCACTTGGAAGCCCGGGGCTGGGGACTCCCCTGGGGCAGAGCCCGGGGTGGTTTGTCCTGTAGATGGGCCGGGCTTCCCGGGGGCTGGCTACCCTGTCCCCAGCTGCCACTCTCCTGTCTTATCACCTTCAGGCTGCAGAACTCAGTACTTGATTGTATTATCCCCTGCCAGTCTCCCCTTCTCCTCCCCCTTCCTTTCCCAGTTGACTCCTGTCCCCCGACCCCTCCCTGGTTCCTCCCCCGAGCCCGTCAGTGATTGGTTTGTAATCCCTCAATAAAAGTCTGATGCAGAAGGCGCCCCAGGTCTTTCACCTGGGTGCCCAGGGAGCTCGCAGCACAGTGTCTCTATTACCCCGGGTGAAAGAACCCTCCCATGATACTCCGGCTCTTTGGTTACAGTGACCACCGTAAAGGGGGACGCGGCCTGCGGTGAGGGGCGAGAGACCCGACAGCAGGGAACCCGCTCAGGTCGGGGACACTGACTGTAAATGGGGTAGGGCTGCTGTCCGAGACCTTGGACTGAAAATTCAAAACAAAAAAATCTAAATGCATAGTATTTTGTTTAATTTTTGCCTCCTCAGGGCATAGAGAGTTGGATTGCATATATTATAGAGGCTCTGATTTTGATCCAGATTTAGCAAAGCATTAAAGCATAGGCTTGACAATTTTCTATGTGGTTCTTGAGTGTACAGAGAGGAAATTCTTGGAAAAGATCCTATAGTTTTACCTTCTTATTATCAAATACATAACAGAAAATCCTCTTGAAAAATAACTAGCAGTAAGGATTTCCCTCAGGGCAAGCCTATTAATATATTCCTGTTCATTTTTATTCTTAATATGACTGTACTCAGACTCAGTTATACATATTTTTTGAGAATGTATTCCTTTTCTGTGTTTTATCATAGTGTGTCAAAAGTATTCTTACTTGCTTAGAATGATATTAGTCATGCAGAAATGGTGTCTTAATCTCTGAGACCTAGAGATTTTAAATGGAACACTGTAGCTCACTGAATGCTGAAATGTACCTTTCATTTTGAGCAATTAGAGAAGAATTTGGGACAGTGAAGGTGGTAATTCATTATGGAAACCCTAGAAGATAACACAAAATAAAACAGATAAAACAGAGGGATTCTGTTCCATCTTGATGCATCTATGAGCTGCCTTCTACATTTATGTTTTGATTTGATGTACTCTGGCCATTTGGTTCGTCTGCCACTAGTCTGGAAAACACAAGAATATATATATACACATCTATGTGTCTATGTATCTGCAAATATTTGAAGAAACTTTGCCCTTAAGAGGTCACAGTTTGTGTCTTGCCATTCTGAGGAGAAAATACAAGTTTTAAAGGCAATCAATCAGTTGAAGAGGATTCCATTAAATGTGGGACAGAGGTGAACCAAAGACAAGGCGTGAATGCCAGCAAATCCTCACTTTGGAAGGGTAAAGGTAATATCTTTAGGGGATTATTGCTTCTTATCATCTCTTTCATGTGTGGAGGCCAATGGCAGCCTTCATCACTAGGGTGAGCACAAAGTGCAGGAAGTCAAAAGGAGAGAGAGACCAAACAGAATAGATTGTGATCTGTAGTAAGGCAGAGAAATGCCAGGAAGTTCATAACCCATATTTCTACTTCAAAGGAAAAATTATGCCCAAGGACACATTCAGCAATGCATTCTCACAAAGAAAAGCCCCAGCAGTGGTTGTGAGCATGTAGGTGGTGGAAGCAAGATGACCATGGCCATGCCTTCCTACTCCTGGGGCTAGAGGTAGAAACTCATTCAATATGAGGCAGTGTAATTTTAATTCAGCACTACATAGCCCAGCATGAACATGTGCCAGGTGAAAACAAATCAGCTCACACAGAGCTGCCTTAATTATCATTTTGTTCTTCATGTTATTATTGCCCACAATTTTTGATCTATAGAAATATTTATCTTGAATCAGTATCTAAAGACTAATCCAGCACCTTTAACATGGAAACAAGCTTTAAGGTCCTTCCTTTTAGCTTTCCTCACCTTCAACCCTTATCTTTGTAAGAACACAATTCATTATATCTAATACATGTTTTTATTCCTACTCTCTTCCTGAGGTTTTTAAAAATAGTTTGGATTTTTCCATTCATGCTGTGATGAAGAAAAACTAATGTTAAAGCAGCGCTGCGGTATCGCAGTGGTTGTACACACAGCAGAGCACCAAATTAATTCACAGCATCTGTAATGTTTGATCACCCAAGGGGAGAGATACACAAAGAAAATCAGTACCATCTAAAAGCAATTTCTGAAGCAATTTCTTCTGCAGAGATTGTCATGTAAGAGACAATGAATTTGATAAACATCAACACATTATCATCAGACCATGCAGGGTATGAGTATGAATAAAGTTTTAAATTTGAGGAGGACCAGAAGAGAACGCTAGAAATGTGTGCACAAAAGAATATGAGAGATGTCTGGCATAGATACTGGACAGGAACAAGTGTGCTAGGTTCTGCAACATCAGCTATTTCTATGAAATTGTTGGTCCAAGACAAGGAAAAGTTCCCCTCAAGATCGCATTATGATAGTTTTGTTCCTCTATGACAGAACTAATAGAACAGCACTTTTCTTTTAGAATAAATTTTGTTTTCTAAACAGCATGCATTAAAAATTTGGAACTGTCAAAAGTATTATCTTGTATAAAACAACAAATGGCATAATTATTATTTTCATTAGATTCTGGTAATAAGCACATAGATGCAAAGAGTCTGGACATTTGTATGGTGCATTCATTTGTGAAATGGGTAAGTGAAGCACAATGAGTTAGGTTTTCAAAAATACTACAAAAATACTACAAGAAATTGGAGGCTGAGCTTGAATTTAATTGATGACGATAGGAAACATTTTCAACAGATATTAATAGTGAGTTTAGACAAAGTCTAAAGGGAAAACAAACAAACCAGCAAACACAGAATCCCCTGTTGGAAACTTAGGTGCTTTAAAAACCATTGCTGCCTCTATTTGTGTCAATTATGTAAGCAAGTAAAGCTGCACTACTGGATATATTGAAGGCATTGTAACTTTGGCTGTTCTGAGCATATTAGACATAAGTAAAATCATTCAAAATGCACAAAACAAGCCTCCACTTAGATAAGTCCCCCACAGGGCCCTTTTTAGAAAATGTATTCAGAGCAAAATTAGTGTATAAAGACAACACAGATTATGGTATTGTGCATAAGAAGAGCAGCCCCAGTCCTTTGAAAGCACAGCAAAGAAAGAGAAGCAAACAACAGAGAACCTGACTCTGCGGCCCACTGATGCCGGCATCTCTGCTGTAAATAGAAAAATTTGTTTGCTTCAGGGAGTGCTTAGATATCTTGTACTTATCAACCATGGGGTAAAGTGCAATATATGTAAGCAAGCACTGGAACTGAATACTGTAATCTAGGGCTTTTGATGACTAAATGTTCTGAAAAAACATCACTAGATCACAAATTTTATTTTGGGTCTATCAGTCTGATAGTCTTAATACCACAGCTTCATCAACAAAATAAGCCCACTTTCACCAAAAAAGTAAGCCCATCTTTGCTTCAAAACTTATTTTTAATTAGGTGATAGGTGCTACTGGAGAACAAGGTGAAGGTTTACTATGGCAAGGAATGCTTGTTTTCTAATTCTCTGGGATAAATGGGGTGACTGAATTGTTACATTGTAAAGACAGTAGAAGCCATAATCATCACAAAACCCATTTTTTTCTTCTTCACTAAGGCTACAACCCAGTGATCTGAAAAAACATCCTGCTTACAAACATACATAAGGGCTAGTGTGTTAAACTATATGTCTAAACAGAGATTAGAAATCCATTAAGGATTTGATTGTTGCATTTTGAAACAGAGATTAAAATCAAGTTCAGTGAGCAGACTAGCAACTCAACAAGCAAGTCAGCATCTACATGGATGGAAATTCTGAGCTTAAATGGGAATAGTGCAATACTGACTCTTTACTGCCCATGTGAAAAGAGCAAGAGTTTCTACTGTAGGCAGATCAAAGAGACCTCAGTTATAAAGAAGAAAGCTTAACTGTAAAGAGGGAACCTTAATTAACCTTTTTGGACTAAACAAGTATAATAAAGATAGCAAAAAGATCACAGTATTAGGAAACAGCAATAACTTTTTTAGGAAGTATTTAGGTTAAAGAGATCAAATGAAACCCTAGATTTAGGTATGATAGACATGTAACAACTGGCTTGACATCTTTAAGAGGTGCTATGAAAATGGCCATAAAGGAAACATTATGACTTTCGTAAAAGGAAGTCACCCTTACAGACCTACTAGAATTCTCGGAGGGGTCCAACAGGTCCAGGAACAAAGATCATCCATTTCACACAATCTACCTGTTTTTTCTAAAATGCCTTCACAACTTGCTCATGAAAGGTTTTGAAAGGAACTAAACAGCCCTCATAAAAGGAATGTCACTGCACAGATAAATAATTGATTAGGAGGTAGGGAAAGTAAAGTGCAAGAGTGGAGAAGGGCCACTGGGTAATTTTCACTTTGGTGTGTTGTGCTTAACACTTGGAAAACAGGGTGAGGAACAGAGTGATGAAGTGTTCTACTAAAATTATTTTTTTCAGAACAGAATGGACAAGAACAAATGAGAACAACTAAAGGTGAGAGACTTACGAAGTGAATGACTACACAATAAAACTTCAAGTAAAAGTCATCATACGTGAAGAAATTCCATCTGGGAAAAAAAGAAGTATTTATTTCATGAAGAAAAAGGCAACTCTGCGATCACCTTGGAAATGTGATTATAAAATAGAGCTCTATGAGAAATGTAAACCTACTGTTTAACATCAATCAAAACACCCAAATCAAACCCTATGAAGTATTTCAAAAGACAGAGGGAAAATACCAGAACACAATTATGCTTTATAATAAATCCCTGGTTTACCTGCCTCCTGAATAATTTGTGTAGCTTGGTTCCATCTCAAAACTTGTGCAAAAGCTCAGAGAGGTAAATTCAGAGCAAGAATGATCAAAGTTATGAAATATTTTCTCTCTGAGAATGGCTAAGTGGACTGTACTTTTCCACCTGCAAAAGATCTGAATCCTAAGTAGACAATAGATTGTAATAAAGCGTTTTTCTCTCTCTCATCTAATAGTAGAATTTATTGTATTAAGCCAGTAAGATCCAAATTGAAGAGAAATATAAGGTAATGATTCTGCAGGCAACACGTGGATGAAGCAGAATTCCTGGGCACAAGACTTTTTGAGTGTCATCTGTTTGTCTGGGTTTACAAACAATCTAGATCTGTTCCTGAATGCAGTGAGAGTTACTTTATGAATACCTAACTCAGGAATGCAGAGGTGGGTTTAACAACGTGTGTGAGTGCATCAGCACATACAGGTATATATATGTCAGGGAAAGGGTTGAGAGGAAGTAAGAGGAAGAGGGAAACCTATATATATAATTTTGGAATGAGCTAAAATTCTTTGCAAAAAGCTCACATGCATAGAAGCAACAACATGTAGATAGATCCTAAAAGAATCTACCTCATTTATCCCATGTTAATATCTCCTCGGGAAGGGATTTCCATATTTCCTTTATCAATTTTGAAAGTTGCAAATTCACCAGATGAAACAAAAATCCTGTCAATCAGTGTCAGCCCACATATTATTCTAAATTCTGAACAACCAACAGAACTTTGTATCTCCAAGCTCCACATTCTTGAAAATTCTTTCTCTTCTCATTTTCTCAAATCAGTAAAGGAATTACTTGCCTTTCTGTGGAAGTCAGCTGCTTTTCTCCTCAAAAGAAGAGGTTGGGCACAAGGAAATGGACAGTACCCAGCTCTAAAAAATCAATGGGGGCGTTGGAGGTTTATGATCTCTGGCTTCCTCTTACTCTAGACTGATTGATTATTATTTTATATTGATTCCTGTATAAAATATTTTCTCAGAACATTTCTACCAAATTTTCGCAAAGGTATTTCAGCCATGACATAACTGCCAGCCTAAAATGCATGTGCAGTTATAAACTGCATAGGCTTAGAATCATATTTAAGTACAAGACAGCTAGCCTTCTAAATTTCCACTTTTTTCTCTTTGTTTTTGGATTTTTCAACTGGAAAACTGATCACACAAGCACAAACACATGTTAATTTTCTATTAAATGTTCTTCATGTTTATAGCCAGGAAATGTGCCTATAATTTAAATTTCATTTCTCATTGAATTCTCTTCTAAAATCAGTATTTAACACATCATGCCCCTCTACAGCATATGGTTGAAGATGGCCTCCAACAGCAAGCCCAGTTGTAATTTTTAACTTCAAAAGTTTCTGTAGCAGTTTTTTCCACCTTTATTTAAAATATTTCATTCTTTTCTGAAATTATTTCCTTGTTCTATGACACAAAATATTTTAAACGCTTTGCCAGACAATTGTGGTACTTCTCAATGCTATGAGCCACAATCACATTTCATGTTGGGAGGCTAGAAAATTCCACTGCCATAATTGGAGGCAAGAAAATGTGATGAATCAATTATATTTCTGATCAATGTTATCCTTTTAAAACTACATGAATCTTTTCAGTCTTAATACAAAGACGACTTTTTTAGTTCTTAAAAATGTCATATCTAGGAAAAAGTTGGTTACAATACTGAAAATGCCCTAAAAACAAATACACAAAGCTGACACAAAGCTCTACAAGAACAAGTCATGCCTTGGACTCCAGCATCAGAATATTTTGTAAACACCCATCTTGTTTGAAATAGAAGTGTGTATATGCATGCATGTGCTTGAGTGTTTTACTGCTTAGCTTCACACATCTTTCATGCTCCATTGAATCTATAATAGGGAGAAGATGCTAAAGTGACATTTATTCTAAGCAAAGTCATCCAACAAGCCATTTTTGCATAATGTATACTGGGCTACAATGCTGTATGGTAAACATTTTTACAGTTTAAGTGCCAAAAAAATCTGCTGCATAGCGATGCACAACCCACCAAACAGGAAAAATGGAGATGGCCTATAATTTAGTACACTAAACAGTTGAAAGGAATAGTGAAAAACCTGGAAGACAACATTATTCAGAAATCATTATACATTTTCACTGTTAGCAATTATGAGGATTGTCTCTCAAGTTTTCATTTTATGATGCTCAATAGATCAAAGAAATAATAAGTTCATGTTAATATGATATATTTATATATAGCAATATATAAAATTATTAGATTAACACTGGTACAGTATAAAAGACCATAAAAGTAAGAAAAAGGATTCCAGCCTGATGCTGTCATAGCTTTTTTTTCTGTATAAAGAAGTAATTACTTCTCTCTAAGGTTCCATTTTAATCAGCAGTTTTTTAGATCTGCCATATTCCAGGGATCAAAAATACCCACCTTGTGAACATAATAAAGATTATCACACTGCATATCTTCATTGTCCTGCAAAGTGAAACTTAAAAGAATCAAAAGTAAATGAAGAAAAAGCTGAATACTCCATGTCTTGATAGGCACATGGGAATGGCAAAACTTGAAGCTAAATAACTCTAGCCTAAAGATATTCTGTTTGATATTATAATGTGTATTTTAAATATTATCCTTTTGTCCCAAAATATCAACCAAGGGAAAAGTTAGAGAAAAAGGGGGAATTCTAGACTGTAGTTAGTTTCCCCAAAGGCACAAAATTTTCTGTGAAGTATAAACTTTTTATAATGCAGACACTGAATTTGTCAGTTCCGATGATATGAGTTGTTCTGGTTATTGATAGCATATTTTTGCACCATCTTCTAGATGTGTGAGGGGTCTTCTCCTGTTTTTTATCTGAGAGTTAAATTCTGTTTGGTGTAGGGAAGAAAAAGAAAGACAGATATTTATCAATCAAGGGTGAGGCAGACAATAAGGATTTACTGAGATGAACGTTAAAAGACAAATTTAAAAGTGCCAAATAAAACAAAGCTTAATGCCCTATATAGGAGTTATTTTTTGTAAGCTTATCAAGCACACCTCCTATGCTAAGGTTCTTTAACTTGTCCAGTGATTTATTTGTGGTGCTGCACAGTGCTCAGACCTCTCTAAATCCTTGGCCTTAAGGGCAAGTTAGGCAACTTCAAGAACAGCAGTTGTTTGCTTCTGCTGCATTGAAATTTAATCTCTTCTCAAGGTACGATGTTTTTATCTTGTAACTTCTGCTCACATTGATATTTTGGTGTGCAGTGGATACGGAGTGTTAATCAACTACATCCCAGATCATTTTGTGATGCAAAGGAAAAATGAAGTCAGTTTTCAAATACTGAGCTTCCATTAACTGAAAACATATTATTAATTTATTTCAGGTCCTGCCAAACTACATGGAGGGATGGCAGAAAACGAAGGAATGGAAACAATTGAACTTTAAAATTCACCTTTTAAATAGAAAACTTATTTATTTTTATTTTGAGTCAATTTTAAAGAACCCAGATTAGTCCTATTTTACATCAGATTTCCATTATAATTAAACTCCACTATTAGAGCAAAACAGCCTGATCATATTTCATTATAGTAAAGTCAAAGAGAGGTAAGTTAAAGTCAAAATTAGAACTGTTAAAGACATGAAGAAAACTGTCTTTTGTTCAATTTTTCCATTACAGTCCTGAGTTATTCAACTTGCATAATAAAGGCCAAATACCAAAGGACCCCAATTAACATTGTAACATTTTTCTTCATTGCAATTTGGCATTCTATTTCTGAAACAGAAGGTGAGTACTTTCTTTTATCCTTTTTCTCCCAACATGGTCAGTCTGAGGCTATGGCAGCAAACCTGCTATAAATTGTCTGCAAGTAGCTGTGCTGCCCTAAAAAGAGAGCAGGAGAAGAATTGTCTCTGAAATTTCTTTCTCTGATTTCCTTTTGCTCTGGGCAAGTAGTAAATTTGCTGTGACCTCTAGTGGCACAAATTATGATGTTAGTTTAGCTGTGCTTGTTTTGTGATTTGGGTCAGAGTGGCATTATGTCTCACCTCCATTTTCTCTGCCTCTCCTGTTGACTGCAGTGTGTGGATAGCAGCCGATCTTTTATGCACCCCGTCCATGAGGTGTAAAGAATTCAGCCGCTACCCAGGTTACTTTGAGGGCATTTAAAATAAATGACAAAAGAAATGTTAAGAATTGTGTTGCAGTTAACAAGACAGAGTACATATTCACAACACTGACACACCAACGTCTGCTTTTGCTGTCATTGTCAGAGTAATGCACTTTTCAGTAGGGGTGAAGACAAAAAGTATTAGCTACAATAAAGACGTGAAAACAATAAAAGTGCAGCAGAACTCCTCAGTATTCCCTGCAAGATTATAAAACATTACTTCTAGGGCTAAGTCTAAATACATCATAACTCTGACAGGGTTAGCTATGACAACCTATCGGAATACATGAGAAAAATTGGAACACTCTGTCCTGACATGTAAGTAAAAAGGGTTCCTGCAGGAGTACCTTCAGATTAGTGCAAAGTAATAACAAATCTTTACAAATGGAAAATGTACTTATTTAACTTTAATTTGCAAGATATGAGCAAAATTTTAAGAGACAAATCTTTGGTTTGGGGAAGGAAGCTTAAAAATATCAATTCACTACAGGACTGAAGAATTGGAAGTTATTGTTGAATATTGACTGCTTGGTGGATGGTCACATCCAGGGCACAGTGGGCAACGTTGCAATGTCCCAATGTACATCAGTGACAAGTGGTGTCTGTCAGGGGTCAGTACTGGGACCAGAACAGATGATGCCTTCATCAATGGCATTGGCAGTGAGGTAGAGCACAGCCTCAGAAAGTTTGCAGATGAGGGATGCATCTGACAAGCCTGAAGGATGGAATGCTTTCCAGAGGGTCCTGGACAAGCTTGAGAAGTGGGCCATAGGAATGTCTCGAGGTTGTTGCGGTTTGAAGTTTGGGAAACCGGGCGGAAACAACAATTGCGTAGCGGTTTTAATTTGCCTATTTGAGTTTCTGGTTAAACGTCAGCACATTTACCAAAATTTACTTGATTTTTTGTTGTGAGGTAAGGATTAATAGTAGGCTCACACTTTAAGGAATATAAAGAGAATTTATTAACAGACTAAAAAAGGAGTAATAGAAATCAGAATTCAGAACAAAACCTTTGGAATACCCTTCTTCCCCTCCCCCACCTCTCCATTTCTTTCCCACTGACCATACAAAATGACAACACTTTGACCTTTAGTTAGTTTACCTCCTCTGGAATAACCTTTTCTCAGTTTATGTAGGGAGAGAAGTTTTCTCTTGCTTTACCATGTTGATTTCCCTATAAGAAATACAGTTCTTATGGTTTTCAGCCTCAATACAAGCAGCTACCCGAAAGGGAAAGACCTGCTTGTTCTGGAAAAATCCCTCCCACTTCAGTAGCTTTCCCAGGACCACTACAGTGGGCATATGATGGTCGCTGAGGTACTGTTTTGAGGGTGAACATTTCTATTACAGCAGCAACGAAATCCCCTTTTCTCCTTATTGGCAGCATAAGTCTTCTTCTATTATTCCCGGGGCAGGGAATCTTTACACAGGAGCCTTCGTCCACTGGCTGTAGCTAGAACATTACATCCCCCCTTTTTCATTCCTTTAGACCACTGCTCATATATTACAGGATATATTATAACCGCGTTTATCGACATGTCTTTACAAGAGAAGTTTCAGCCTCAAAGTTGGGACACTCCTCATCTCCTCCCTCTTTGGATATAGGCTGTGCTTCATTCATTAACTTGGAGTCTTTATGTTGTACCTTTTGCAGGTGTCTTCTTTCTGTGTGGGGGGAAACAGATGTTTTCAAGTTCCATCCTGACATTGAAAAGGTTAATTTGTCTCTCAGTCAGGCGATGGTCACATGACCTCTGCCCACTCTGAGTGTAGCATCCTCAGCATTTGAGCTGAGGGAAAGGCATTTGTCTGCCCTGTTCATCCAAGACGCATCTGAGCTGTAGAAGGGCAAGCCCGAGCTTTCTCCCACACTGGGCTGCGTGTGGAACCGGCCCAGCCTGGCTAGGTGGGGCTGCCAGAGGCTGAGTCAGCTTGGCTTGGGGCAACAGAAGAAAGTCTTTCTCGGCTCAGCTGGAGCTGAGCGGAGCCGACCTGGCTCCCCTGCCTGTAGCTGCTGCGAGGATGACGGCCGGCCGGGGTCTAAAGGATAACAGAGGGGGGCCTGGAGCCGAAGAGCCTGGCGCTGTCTACTGTAGCCGGCATGTCGGCCCAGCTGAACTGCCTCTGCCGCGAGTCCGGGCCAGGTCCTCCCATTCTCCCTCCCCCTCCATGCCATCTCTGCCGACAGCTGAGCTGTGTGTCCTGGCTGAACCTCACCAGACGGAGCGGAGGGGAGAGAGTGATGTCTTTTCTCAGTCAGCCAGAAGTCTAAAAGAGGTAGTCTTTAGATACTCTCTTGGTCTTATGAGTTCTGGAGGTGGAAACTGCAATACCTTTTGGGTACATCAGTTCCGGCTCAACCTTCTTCCTTCTGCACCAGAAATTCCAGCCAAGGTTACCCCATGACAGAGGTTTATTGAGGTGCTACTCCTGGGTTGGGGTAACCCCTGGTATCAACAGGGAATGGGAGATGAAGAGAACAAGAGCAGCCCCGCCAAGAAGAACTGGGGGATGAAAATGGAGGAGAGACTGGTCACAACTTGGCAGTGTAGACTCACAGCCCAGAATGCCAAATGTGTCCTGGGCTGCATCCAAAGCAGCCTGGCCAGGAGGGGGAGGGTGGGGATTCTGCCCCTCTGCTCTGCTCTGCTCTGCTCTGCTCTGCTCTGCTCTGCTCTGGTGAGACCAGCTGTGGGGTCCCAGCACAGGAAAGACATGGATCTGTGGAAGCGAGTCTAGAGGAGGGCTGCAAAGACAATTGGGAGATGAAAGCACCTCTCCTACAAGGAAATGTTAAGAGAATTGTGATTGTTCAGCCTTGAGAAGGCTTCAGTATAACCTAATTGCATCCTCTCAGTACTTAAAGGGGGCCTATAAGTAAGATGGGGACACACATTTTAGCAGGGCCTGTTGTGACAGCACTAGAGGTAATGGTTTTAAACTGAAAGACAGGTTAGATATAAGGAAGTTTTTTTACAGAGAGGGTGGTAAAACACTGGAAAAGGTTGCTCAGAGAAATAGTGGATGCCCTGTCCCTGCAGTGCAGTTGGAATAGATGACTTTTAAAGTTCTCTTTCTGCCCAGACTATTCTAGGATTCTATGCTTTTTAGAACAATTCATGAATATAACTCAAAATTTTAAAAGACCATTCAAATTTATGGATTTATATTAGTGACCTTTCCATTTTTTTCTTGCTATATCAAACACTTAGAGATATCTGTGACTTCCATAATGCCAGTGTTTAATTGCATTTTCGCCTTTTTTTTTTTTTTTGTTAAACCAGGACTTTCGTGTTACTCAGTTTTATGCACCTTACTGAACCACCCAGACTTTGCAGGCTCCCCACACAGTCAGTAAAAAAAGATTAGTCTTATCTATAAAATTATATAGAGCAAAACCCTGGGACTGCACTTCTGAGTAACTTCTCTTAGCTGTCTGCTGTGGTAAATATTTCAGATTGAGGTTTCTCTATATCTATTTATTTATTCTTCCTGTAAGTATTTACAATCAAGCAGATTTTGTGGGACAAAATCCTATGATAACAATTATTACCTTTTTTGGTAGGAGTAAGGTCCCATTTCTATCAGCTTCAGCTCAATTTAATAAGGACTGACAGCTTTTAAAGTCTCTTGTAATGCCACAATTCCAGGAGATTTTTTTTAAAAAACTGAGTTTAAGAAAGTTTTATCTGAGAATAAGCCATTCTTCTGAAGAAATTTTTTTCACATCAAGAATCTAGATGTTTCTAGAGGAGACAAGGATTTTTACTATGTCCAAGAAAATAAGTGACCATATTTTTAAAAGATGTACAACTAAAATACTTGGATGAACTAAGGTATAATATTATGTATTTTACAATATCAAGCAATAGATGAATTTTATACAAAACCACTATTGGACACTGTTAGTTATATTATAAAAATGAATGAAGTTAATGAACCCATTTCCACTGTTGACAACTAAAGAAAACGAGTGTATTCCAACAACTCTTAATATGCAATTATCAAGAAACTGCATATCTTTGGATTTTTTTGACTGTAAAAGCCAGTACAATTATTAACAATAGGTTCATCTGAATCAGATATTTGGTCCTGAGACACAGATAGACTCTTTCAAAATGTCCATTTTGATACCTGTGATACCTGCCATCTCTCTTCCTACAGATTCTTCCTGGTATGTTTTTGTTTCTGTTTTTTAAAAAATGGTCACTGAGTTTTGGAACAAGCTTTTGGAAAACTGATAGACATCAATTCTGTGAAGTCTGTACTGTGAGTCAGCTGGCTGCCACTGCTTTGACTGGAAAAGCTCTCTGCAGCTGAGGAACAAACGTCCCGAACAGTCGCCAGTGGCATGGCAAGGCTGCCTCACTCATTGCTCAGTGCCTGCCTGCAAGAGAAGTCCTCACCCCCACCCCTTCCCTTCAGCACTTGCTTTCAGTGACAGTGACAGATGTAGTGTTGCTTCTCACACGTTTAGTGGATGATCTATATATTCTCTTAACACTTCATCTGGGTCACCAAAGGAGTGAGGATGCTAAGATGAAGGTCCAGTAACATAACAAACACATTTTTCTTTCTGTTACATCATGTTGTAGACTCAATTGTAGAAGTATTTGAACTTTTCCAGTACTCTGCTTTTTCATCAACTTCCTTTGACTCTTAGCAACAATCAAAAACTGTTCAGCTCCAGGCTGAACAGAAATGTCAACACCTTGCTGCATTTTTCCCATCACTATATGATTTTATAGGCTAATAATTGCTTTGTTTCTCATGTTGTTTCCTTGAGTCAGATATAATCTGAGAGTAACTGAAAAACCTACGCATTTCTTCCACTTTTATAGGTGCTGATTGCTCCATTGTATTACCTGCTGCCTGGTTTCCACATTACTGCCAACACATTTGGGTTTTTTCCTGTTCAGTTTCTTTACTCCAGACTTCTTTCACAGTGAAACAAAAAATCTCCCTTATGACAGAACACAGATTAAAAAAATGTACATAGTTGCTATCCTAAGAAAATCAAAAGAAAGGAAGCTTAGAGAACCTAAAGAAGGCCAAGAAACATCTCTGACTTTACTGAAATTGTAACAGCTGCCCATTAGCAAGATATCTTATATTCTTACAGTCTGAAAATTTCTTCTGTACAATATGTTAGTTTTTTGGTAAGAAAAAAACTTTCTACTGTTTCTAGTACACTAGAAAAAGTAGAAAGAAAAATCATTTCACTAGACACAGCTTTTAATACCCATATCCATATTGCCAGCTGACTTTTATCACTTGCTTGCAGCTTTTTAAACTCTGTGTTACTTTGGAACATATGTGAAAATTTGACCAACAAATTTATTTGGAGACTTCCCCTCAAGTGACTCATTGAGTACTACTGAATAGGAGGGGGAAATTATCAAAAGGGACAGCAATATATTAAATGCATCACCCTCCTTAAATGCCTGTAGAAGCATTACTAAAACAATCCAAGTAATTCTAGATTCAGTAATTTAGTTAAACTCAGAAAAAACTCATGACGTGATCAGAAAAGTTTATGCTGAGCAGTGGAGATGCAAAGTAATTCATCCTAATAGTAAGGAAATTACTTACTATCAAAGATTGCCAACCTAAAACATTTCCATTTCTGTTAGTACAATGTCTTCAAGACAAAAAAGAAATCGAGCTTTAATGCATTGCAAATATAATCAGCATTTAATGTGCTGTAGCAATTCTGAGTCCTCAAGAAAATTGTTAAGTCTGAGAAGGTGATAGTTTGAAGTTATTCCCTAAAGCAATTATAAAACATTTGCCTAAACTATTCCCTCAGTACTTTTTCCTCTGCCTTCTCTATGTCATTTAAAAGGAAGGACAGAACAGTCAGGTTGCAATTTGAACATTGATCAATACAGCCCCTGGTAAAAAACAAACATAGATAACCAAAATTTCAGCTTTAAAAACTGCAAAATTCTTGTAACCTGGGGAAAAATTATGAAAAAGAAAACAAAACAAAACCTAAAACCCCATAGTTGTGTTGCATCAACCTAAAGGCAATTTTTCAATTTTAAGCCAAAAAAATGTGTAATTCAATGTGTCTGGGCTTTCCTTGCTTTCTCCTTTGGTCTTGGCTATTTTGGACTGCCTCACCACTTGATGCCTCTCTGGATCAGCAAGAGTTGAGCTCTTTCTGTCTTTCCCTCATGTCTTTCTCTCCACCCACCTAAAAATACTCAGCTAATGAGTAGGAAATTAAGAATGAAACAGAAAGCACAAGGAAGGTAAAGAATGGAGGCAAGAATGGAAACAAGAATTACAAGTTGACTTTACGTAGACCAGAAACAGACACTGTAGTTATAAAGTTCAGACCTAGATGCTGATATTGCCACTGCAGAAAGAATGTGTAGAACCTGAACCAAAGCTTTTGGAAGAGGAATTTTGTCTATAATTGTTCAATAGCTCAAGGAGGTGAACCAACTTACCTTTTAGAATTAACTTTTAGAAGCTTACATCTACAGTAAATTAGCATGACAGCTGCCATTGGCAAACAGTTGGGGGGAGAATTACTAAATAGTTTACAGTGGCAAAATGCCAAGGGAAAATCATTATAGGCAATGCTGTGTAAATGCTGCCAATGAACACAAGACAGCTTTAAATAGACTGCAGTTTACAAGGGGTTTGATAATTTAAAACAAGCATACTTCTTTCATGCCAAAGCTGAACAGTTGCTTATCTCACAGTAGACCTCATGCAATGTTACCACTCTGTACTGCAAATAAGAAGTCAGAGAATTTCCGTGAAAAATGGAAATATTTTCTGTGCTTGCAGGGTTTCTCATTTATATGAAAAATAACTTATCTGTGTCAGCTTGCATGAATGGACTGCCAAAATGAAACTCAGCGTTTCCTGAGTATTTCATCTAGATGCCTTCAGCTGAGATTATACAGACAGCTATGTTCAAATTATATTTTGTGACAAGGAAAGAAATAAAAAGAGACTTTAAACAGGACAGGTTTTTCTTCCTTTCCCCTGAGTTAAGTTGTATATTGGATTGGTAATTCTCATGATACTCACTAATAAAAAGCTACAGCCAAAAAAGCACCAAAGTTTCTACCTCTCTGTGTGTGCCAAGAAGAAAAGCCAATCCATTTTGTTTTCATATAAATGTCGTCTACATCACAATAGGTAAGAAAAATGTTTAATACTAAATTCCCAGGTTCAATATGACTGACAGCCTTATTTCCTGTCTAGTATATGAGCTGCCTAACAACTTTTTTTCTCTTCAAAATATTCTGAAAGGTCCCTCACTTGAGTCAGGGTTCTAAATCTACTAAGATATATACAGTGACAGAAACTGTGTTACATGTCCAACTACATTTATGCATGCATCAGTAGGCATTTGTGAAAAAGAGATACTACAGATTCAACAGCAACTGAGAATGTATGGATACAGCTAATAATGAGGGCCTGATTTTTAACAAGCCTTTGCTAATACAAAAGAGTGCTGTTTTCTCCTGATCGGATTTACATTTATGCTATATTCTCATAGGTTATTTTAATGGGGAGGCAGAAACCCCCAAAACCCTATAATGAAACTTTCAGACTTCCTGTCCTTGAATTCCTTCAATAAGGTCCCAGAAAATGCAAGTTCCCTGTACTTACTGTGAAGCCTTTTGACTGCGTGTGGATCAAACAACTGAGAATTGTCAGCTCCTGACCGCAATACAAGGAAAAAGTAATAGAACAACTAATTAGAATAGTGTTGCTTCACTACAACTTTTCCCTTGGGAAAACAGCTACTGCAAAAGGGCAGTGGAGTCTCTGACCCTACATCACCTTGTTTACACATTTTTTTTTGCAAGCCCTGCAAGTACTGCAGATTCAGCTCGCTACTACACCTTCAGTAGTCTAAGCTTTGCTTCTCAATTTGTTAGATACTAAAGTGCCTAAATACTAAGGACACAGAATCCCGAAGTCTCAGCAAAAAAGGCACAGACCCATAAATCTAATCTCCTGATTCAAGGATATGTTGCCACTTTTGATTTTTAGGATCTGAATGTTTAATATTTTTGCCCACCACCACTACTTTCTGTTAAAGAAACCATATAATCAAAATATTCAAATTGTGTACTACTAATAGAATATTGGTAATTTATTCAGAATTTTTCCATGAATATTCAAATCTGGAGAAGAATGCTCTCCTAGGATACATTTGCTTTTCCTCTAAAATTCATAAATGTTAATTTTCATTGAAGTACTTATTTTAAGTCAAATCAAATTATTCTGAGAGTCAGGCACAATGTGGAAAAAAAATTAGCCAAATCAGTCTTCCATTACACGGTTACTTCTCTCTCAAAACACCTTTCATACATCTAAAGAGAAAATGCAAAAGCAATAAAAAAAGATAAACACTGATATGGAGAGAACAAAACTGTGGATATGAATAGAAAGGAGAGTTTAGAAACTTTCTCAGTGGAGTAGGATGACAGCTTTACAGAACAAGGATATTGCAGGCTATGATGATAAACAATACACCTTGCATGTGGAAAAAATCCTATTTTTATCAGACATCACCTGGATCAAATCAAGATTAAGGACTACACATATGGTAATGCAATATGTCTTGTTCAAGGGTAGACTGTCAAAATAAAACTCTGTGTTAAGTAGATGATAAGGTTCATGCCTGTTAACTCTAGTTCACATATTCTAATATTTTCATAGATAGTTAAATAAATAAGACGCATGGTCTTGTGTGAAATTTGAAGAGTACTTTACCTTTTGAAAGAATAAAGTATACAGGCATTATATGAATCCTCAATATAGGTGTTATCCATGAGTTTCCAAAGCATCAAATATTATAGAAATGTATGTTTGACCAATTTTTTTTCAGAAAAAGGTAGAAGCAAGCAACATGAGTCTGACTGTCATTTCAGGGATTCATAGTTTTCTTCTAGATTGCAAAGACATTAGGATTCCCTGCAGTCCTCTAAAGCCAAAAGAATTATGAAGAGTCATATCAGGAAGTAAAGGTATAAAGGCCACAAGCAAAAATGACTGAGTTATTAAGGCTGGAATAGTTAATAGGAGTATGATATTGGGAACCATTTTCAAGCAGAAGTTTCTGGTTAGATGCAAAACCTTCTTTGAAGTCTTTAAGAAAGAGTAAGCTGCTCAATGTGTAATTTATTTCTATTACCTTTTCTATAGATTTGACTTTCTGGGTTTTCAGTAACTAAGTATAAAATGTTCAGAGAACAAACACACACAAATAAACCAAACAGCCCTGTGAGGCTTTCCCAAAATCCATTAAAAATGTAACATTAATAAACTGTAAAGGATGACTGAAAGAGGATAAACTAAATACTAAACTGAAAGAGGATGGATTTAGGTTGAATATTGGAAAGAAATTCTTTGCTATGAGGGGCACTGGAATGGGTTGCTCAAATGACTTGTGGGTGTCCTGTCCCTGGAAGAGTTCAAAGTCAGTTGGATGGGAGTTTGAGCAATCTAGTCTAGTTGGAAGTGCCCTGTCATGTGGCAGAAAATTTGGAACTAAATGATCTTTAATACTCTTTCCAACCCAATTCACTGTATGGTTCTATGTTCCTCATGACAAAGAAAATAAAAATGATGGTGACAGTTTCCACTATAAGGCATTTATTCAACATTCTTTTATGAGCAGTTATAACATTTTCTGTTAATTATAATTTGTTCAAAAACATACAATACCTTTGCAATTGTGTTTTGCCAACAGTGGAAAAGCATCATATTTTTTAAAATTATGAGTTTTCCACTGAGTTGCTGATGGTTCAGAAAGACTGATGCTTGTAGCAAAAGAACAAATACTTTGCATGTATGTTTAAGTCGTGTTCCTCAATATTCAGATAATCATAATGGAATAAGAGCATAAACAGGATAACGCAATCCAGGGTGCAGGAAGGACGGTACCTGTGACACCAGTTTTGGACTGAGGTAAGCAGCATGGTGCCATTTAGAGCAGCAATATTCCTGGGGACATGAGTCCTTTACAGATCTAGACCTGCCTCACCACTGACAGCATCCAGCTGCTGCCACAGTAATGTCTGTTTTAACAGTGTCAGGGTTAGGGAGTGAGGGAATGGGGGCTTGATCACCAGAGGACACTTGTCCCTTGCCTTTTCCCTTTAACGGGGGCAGATTCACTGTCACCACGATAACTACTTTCAGTGTTCTGCTTCTTAATTCCCATATCACTCTTCCCTATCTGTCATTATGATTTGCCTTGGAGATGTGTAAAATAGCAAATGGCTGCTTCTATAGATAGTAAGGTCTGAATACTGCGTCCCTATTTAAAATTGAGCCTTGCACAGCTACTAAACTTTCACCAATCCTATAAGGATGCTTGCAAATTCACACCAGCCTTCTGATATAATTTCAGATACATACAAACTTATTTGCAAAAATGTACTATGTACCTAAACACACTGAGTCAGAAATCTACATTAAGAAACATATTATTTACAATATCTGTTTCTTCTGTGCAAATAGAGATTACTGATTCTGAGGAAAATGGAGTAAGCCTTGAATCATTTGTTGTCTGATACATCCAATATATTGAATAAATTTCAAACTGTGCTGATCTCTACAACAGTTGACAGATACAGTTATTGTAATAGAAAAAGACACCTGTTAAAATTGTACTGATTGTTGCACTTTTTAATTGTTATTAACAGTACTGAAACTGTAGTATAACTGTAATATAAATTTTTCAAATGAAAAATTCCCTGTGGACAGATTAAGAATGCAGTTTTTATCCAATTGTTTTCTTTACATTACAGGCATTACCTTATAAAGAAACTGCAAATAAATTCAACTGAGTGAGACTGAAAATGTTTACTGAGCTGTACCTGCGTAATTCCATGTAGAATTCCACAGGGAAACTATTTTAAGTCAGGAAAGCATTAATTTTGGTAGTATTTAAGAAACAAAACCCAACAGATTAGGGTTTTGCACAGAGGTTTCTGCTCTACAGAAAAATAGAATTTATAAACAGTCAGAATTCAAATTAACCAAGCAAGTAGAAGACTGTATCAGAGGTCCTAGTAATATATTTGTTAATGTCATTTGCAGTAATAAATTGTATAAGAAAAAGAGAACCAAATATGCAAATAAAATTCCTTGAAAACACAACACTTTTTCTTAGTGTAAAAATATGTTTCTGAAAAACTCACCTCCCTGATTTAAAAGAAATTGCATGAAACATTGCTAGCTATGTTACAGTGCATACTTTTTGATGTTTATTCATTAAAAGAGGGGCAATTGCACTACAGACAGATTATTATAAGAAGCCTGTCTTTTTAATAAAAACAGTATTATACATACTTTAACAAAAAATATGGTTATCTACTTGTCCTAGGATGTTTTCCTGACTTGATATCAATGACATCAATTTATTCCACTATTATATCTCATCCAACAACACATTTTGATTTTATTTTCCTAAGTTAAATCTTGCCAAATACACCAAATGTTATCTTTAGTCCTTAGGATCATACATAATGCAAGTATGCGTTATATGGAATTGTATTTGAGGATCAAAATACACCTGAAATCACATCTAAAATAAGAGTTAACAACAGTCCTCCTTCATTATTTTAGGGTGCTCTGTGTCCTCTACTTGTTTCCTATTAAAGATGGAATATGAAGGACTGCTGTTTCAGATTAAGATCTAGGTAGCATAGAATTTTGTATTCATTCAGAATTTCTGGACTTTTTAAAAGATCAATTATGCCCTTTTTACATGTTCATGTCATAAAAAAATGAAGAATTAAGCATAGGGTGCCTATGTTTCTAATCATTGTTATATCATTTTGCATTTGCCCTTTAGTAATAGCAGGAGAAAACAAATATGAGCAATGAATTATCAGGAGAGGCATGTGACAAATCTGTATTTTTGCAATTAGAACTGATAGTTGACTCTATCCTGTCTCACTATTGAATAACACATGCCACCACAAAATCAGTGAAATGCTGGGAGCACACTTGGAAAGGCAACAGTAGAAAGTGCACACTTTGGGATGAAACTAATCCAGACTGGACAGGTCTCCTTCATTATTTTGGGCATTTCTGTAGGTATTCCAGATGAGAATACTTCTAAACAGAGAAATGAGGAAAAGAAGCCATAGTTTTCTGGATTAGCCTTGTAGATAGTTACGGACATAACATTTTTTAAAGTATATACATTGTGATGTTGTCTTTAGAACACACAACCACTGTCTCTTCAACAATGGTATCTCCAATTAATAGTTATGATTACTATTCAATCTGAAAAAGCCTGTTTCTGTGGGAAAGAGACAATAAGTACACTGGGTGACAAGAAACAGTAGATAAAGCTAAGAATAAAACCAGCAAAAATGGGGAGAATAGCAATGTTATTAAATTGCACAATCAGTTGCAATGCCAGCTAAAGGACTGAATGATCAATCTTTAAAAATCACTTTAAAAAGGAATTTCTCCATACAACCCTTTAGAGTCTTAGAAAATGGGAAATGAATCCCTCTTGGACTTTATCCTTAGTCTTTAGATTTTGAGTGGCTAGATTTTTGTTTATTAAACCTACCTATTTTTAAAAATGTTTAGTTTTATCAAACCTTATTGCTCATCTCTGAAATTTGTGAATTTTCATAGGAGAATTGAAAAAATTCCAAGCCACTTGGAAAAGCTTCAGTATATTTGAATTTTAATTAATTCATACTCTCAAACATCAGTTTTAAAAGTGAACCACTTAGAGCTTCTTGGAATTTAAAGCTAGTAAGCACTTTAATGATGTTTTGAAAAATTCAGATAACATTCTGACATTCATTTCACTGTCTGCCAAAGCCAATCATGAACAGTTTCTGACTGACAACACAGTCTAAGCTGGTTTTGATATTTTTTTTCCTTTCATTATGTAAATTTTCATCCAGATGATTGGACAGATCTGATGCATTATACATAATGTAAAGTTGTTCCTAGAAACAGAAGAAAAACAGGAATGCCCTAAGCACTAAGGGGCTAAACCTCTCCTTTCACAGCTTGGGATAAATCAAAGCATGTCACTGTCAGCTAGCCTGATTATAACAGTATTATTCCTCACAAAAATCTTCTGCAGGTTAATATCTTCTGTTATATTAATATTGTTGGCAGGATACAGAGTTCTCCAGGCTTCTTACTTAGCATTTACCGTGTATAACATATCTGAAAGAGCCTTGAAAGCTCTCTGAGTATATTTTGAGAAAGGCAGTATCTACTTTCTGCTTTTCCAGAGCACTGTAATTCCTGACATTCCTTTCCATTACCAACCTACTATTCCTGTCCATATGCCTTTCCAAAGGATTTTAGGATAACCTTAAGTGAAAGTCACCACAATATGCATACCAACAACACTGGATTCCAAAGGCTGAATCACCTAAAACATTTTCTCTACTGTTCACCATGAAATAATAATAAGCTACTAGAAACACAAGTGACACTTATGGTCTTTAAAAATCCACAGCAAAATTCTGTCACTGAGTAGCACTATAGCAAGTTAAATACATAGAAAAATAAGTTTCTGGCAATATGTACTAGAGAAGCAACACTCGTCTTTTACAGAGGAGATGGAACCATGGAAGACAGCAAAAATTATCAACACACATTTCTCTTTGTAGGAGTCAGATATGTCCAAAGGATTAGATTAGACTGGGAGAAATGCAAGCAAATTTTCAAAAAGTTGGCCTTATATAAAAAGCTTATTATAATTTCCTGAGTGAAGAAAACTACACCAGTATTAAATCAGTCTAATGTTCTTTAAATCAAGATAATTATTTAATGTATACTACTGTCACTACTGTAAGAGGTCCTTTATACCAGTGTATTTGGACCTAATTTCTTCCATAATCTTCCTTAGACACTCACCAGAGACTGTGCAGTAGGAGAAGGATAAGAGAAAAGGGAATAAAGAAGAGGAAACACAGCTACCATTAGTACCAGTTGTAGCAGACTAACTTCTGTAGATAAAACATTTATTAAATATGAAATGTATTTTGAGGGGGGAATATGTCATATATGTATATAGAATCTATTTGCAACTTTCTTCAAATGCCAGAGAAGACATTAAAATACAGGGGAGATACATAAATACAGAAGCAAATAGAGAAGAAAAAGCATAGAAGTAGGTATGTATGTGAAGGCAGAAAAATCTTTCTTTCTATTGAAATTATGTAGGAGGAATTCTTGTCCAGCTTCTAAATCTGTGGATGATTTTGAGCACGTTCATTTCATTACTGAGTGAAAGCTTCCTCTGTTTCCACATTCAGAGTAGCCATGACCTGGGAGTGATGGGACAAGGTCAGCACAGCATTCTGGGCACATCAGTAGTCCCTGGCTGTCCTTTGCACAGAGAATGAGCTCCAGGAGTTCCATAATGCACGTGCAGACAAATCAGGGTGTTGGTGCCCCTTTAAAGCAGATGTTAATTAAGCAAGTTCATAGTAACAAGACTTGTGGTAGAGCTGCACAAGCAGAGTGCAGAAAAATGTACATGTTGTAAAATGCTCAACTCAAGAACTAGAGTTAGAAGAAGCAAGACAGATATCTGGCAAAAGCAGGAAAGGAAATGAGCCAGGCCTGGAACAGGTGGATCTTCCTCTATTCTTCTGAGGATGCAAGAAGTATAAGAAAAACAACCAACCAAAAAACCTGCACCAGAAAAACCAAAACCAAAGCAAAAAAACAATACACCCCCAAAAAACCAAAACAAACAAAGCGAAAAAAACCAAAAAACAACCAAACAAAAACCTTATACTGAATGAGGGAAGAAAATGAAGGAAAATTATATGCATTTTGTTTCCAGTTCTCAGGAAAGATGACCTCAACCTTCATGGCTAAGACCAATGAGGACGAAACACAACAGTCAGCTCTGAGAGCCATCATCAGCCCTGGTGAGATTTACTTAGTACTGATCAAAACAAGATAGTTGAGGACTAATTCTCTGAGCATCTAATGATTGATGGCCATTTAAAACAAACCACTGCTCATGTGTATCCTTAATGGCATCAATCTAGCAAAGCAGTGTTTTAACTTTTTTAAATAATCTGATTTGTCAGTCTTTCAGGCACTCCCATCAAGGCAATCCCTAAGTTTCTGATGTATACACACACACACATATATATATATGTATTCATACACACATGCATTCAGTTACAATGCACACCACATTTTTAAGTCCTGAAAGCACTCCAGTCTTCCGTCATAGTGTGATTATTTGCTCAAAAACCTTCCAAGATTACAGCTACAGCTATATTCATGCTCATTTTGTTTCCTGCTGAGATGCTGGTTTATGATGTGCAGATGACTGTTTATTCAGAATGAGCAGAAATATGGATGTCTTCTAGTTGCCAGTTGTGCAGTTGTTAAATACAGCTGGCCATGACTTGACCTTTAGATATTTTATATTGACATTAAATTTTTAATCAGATGAAATAAGGATGTTGTAAGGTGTTACAGTAGATTTAAAGAGAATCTTAACTCAAAAGAAAAACTTATGGACATATTCATTATATTTCTTTTTTCTTCTCCACTCGTTTCTAAATAGTCAAGGGAAAAGACATTTTACTCCATCTTTGATCAGCCTTATTTCTAAATTAACCTGTTTAACATAGTCCAGTGATGATACACAGGAGTACTTCAATAGGATGTGGAACTGAGTTTTAGAATGTCATAATTCAGGAATGTTAGGAGGATGCCACTGATGATGGTTACTGAAGAATGTTTCAATTACAAATTAAGAAAACATTAATTAACCAAGTTTTCACTTTGTATCCTTTGCATAGAATATATGCTTCAGGAACAAATATTGACAAAATAATCTGGAAAGAATACAACTTGTCTTCAAGAGGTAACTGGAGAAAAAACATTAAGGGGAGGAGGGGAAGACTGAGGACCTGAAATATTTTCAAACACATTCTGAGAAAATTAATGTACAAATAAGTAGAAAACAACATAGCATAATGTAAGAAGGTTTTACATATAACATGCTAAATTAATCTGTTAGATCTTTTGAATTAAGCATTGCCTGAACAAAAAAAATCTTTATTCAGTGAACCATGGTAGGTCTAGAGCATAAAACTGCTAGTGGTCAAAGCTGCGCAGCAGCATGAACTCAGTGAATTAACTCTAGTTTATGAAAATACTGTTTTTGTCAGCACCAGATAAACTCTTCTAGATTGTTTACTCCACTCATATCCAAAAAAGCACTCAGGATCCATTCTTGAGCATTGCTGGGTCATTTCATTCTACATAGATATTTATATAGAAATATATGGTATTATAAGAGCATTTTTCAGTTTGTGCATCTTCATCCCTAATCAGATATAGTTATTTTGTTTCTTGGCTATCATAGCAGCATTAAATGTAAAACTCCATGTTACTTCACTAGTAACAATTAAACATATTCAGACTTTATGTTATACATTCTTGATTTCACTTGAGCCTTTAGTGGGGAAAATGCCAAGCCACAAAATTTCTTTTATCTCCTTTTGTCAGGGGCTGAAGTGAAAAACAGAAAAAAAAAAACCCAAAACTACCAAAATAAGTTTAAACTCACTTTTCTTGTTAATAAAAAACTCTTCAGTTATGAAGCTCTAGAATAAAAAATTACAGAAAAGCACTGAACAGAGCACATGGCATAGGATGGCTGTAAATTAGTGTTCTGGTGCAGTTGCAAAGAAGACAAATAACGTCCTAATATCAGGATAATTATTTTAACCAGAGAGCAAAAATCACTAAGTGCAAGAGGTCTCAGAGAGTTTTATTTTTTATCTTATCCTGTAAGTGAAGACCAGAAGGACAGGACTGTTTTCACCTGGAGAAACAAAGAGTGAAATGGAAGAATTACTACAAAGAAATATGGCAGAAATAGGTCTAAGCACAGGAGTATGTAACCTCTAACCTAGAAATGCAGAAGTAAATGACACGCAGAAAGCAGAGTGCTCTTTGGAACTTGCTAAGTTTAAGAAGTGGGCTATATGGCATACTGCCGGAAAAGTAGAATTTAAAGATCACTTCCACTTCATATGCTCTAATAATCTCTATTCTGAACTGCCAGAGAGATAGAGTGGAATAATAATTTAAAGAGAAATAAAAATCATAAGCTGTCTTCTGTAGGCGGCATACAAAGGCTTAGAAAGACTGACTGACTGAAGATTATAGAGGAATTAAATCTATTTTGATCACAAAAGACCACATATTAAATATTTGCTTAATATTTAATGACTGAGAACTTCCCTGACCTTTACATCAAAACGTCTGCTAAGCAGTCCCAGTGGTACCTAAAAAATTAAGAATTCTGCAGTAAAGCTTTTCACCCAGTCCTTGCAGGTCAGGGGTAAGAAAATTTGTTATATTTCTTTCACTCAGTAGAAGAATACCTATGTGCTGATTTCAGATATATTTCTTAAAAGAAAGATAAATGAGAAATGCAGTGATGTCAAAGCACAATAAATTAACATAGATCTATAATGCTTTCATAAGAAAAATCTAAAAAAGTGTAAAGTGTTCCAATTCTTTACAATTCTTCTAAATATTTTCTCTAATTTTTATCTGATTACATATTCTGAATTAATTATTCACAGACTTCAGACCCCTTCAGACTTCAGACAAATTACTTCCAAAATACATTTTTGCAATAAAACTGAAGACTTTGGTTTTTTCTCACCTGTTTTTATGGTATTCTTCCTATTGTTAGATTATGACATTTTCTGTGCTAATTTATTACAATTAAAATGCATATTCTATTATTTTTTTCCTACTATGCCCTCCTAAATACTAAAGGTTTGAATACTTGCCATAAATGCTTTTCAAGATATGGGAAGTAGATTTATGCCATACAATATTTATCATTTATCAAAAAAATGACACAACTTGCTCATGTGAACTTTAAGATTTTTGTTATTCATATCTAATAAATTAAAAGTGTGCTAAATCAGTGTCATTTTTTAAAAATATACAATTTTTTTCTTCTGGTATTTCTGACAGATATGTATGCACTTCTCTGCTGACGTTGTATTTGAAAAATTAATTAAAGGCAATTATGCTTACGATATTTTGATACTCATTTCACTCTACAGTAGAAATCTATGTCTAAAAATATTTTCAAACAGCATTGGGTGTAATTCTTTTTAATTCCATATAAACAAAACTTTACATAAGTTGTTTGGTAGCATTTGTCTAGAAACTTTAATTATTAAAGAGCAAATTTTTCATTTGATGTCCAAACCTGATTTCAAGCATTAATGGATTGTTGAATAGCTATGCATGCATTACCAAAGAATATAAAAATTGTATGAGGTATTAGCTAAAAAGAATGTCTCATTTTGATGACTTCTTTTGCCATTAGAGGTAGAGATCAAAATAGGCTGCTTTTAATCTGAGGTGACATGGAAAAAGAAAAGGAAAAACAAGACATGGAGCCAGTAAGGAGCTTCAGGTACAAACTGAAGGGAAAGGCATGTTTCCAACAAAGGGATTTAACAAATGAATCAAGGGATAGCAAAGGCAGATTTAAACAGTTCTGTCAACCTCTTCTGATACAATCCTGAATTTGGCAGTGATTGCCACAAATTTTTCTACTGCTGCAGACTTTTGAAATAAGTCTAGATATTTAAACTTTTCAAATATGCTCAACTTCAAACAGGAATTAGTGTTTGACATTTCTATATCATGCACTGTATGGGAGGTAAAATCAGATCACTGATACTGTTCTTTCTGACTTCATAAGCTCTGAATCCCTTGCCTGGGCAAGAGAACACTCTTCCTTTTGCAGAGATGTTCTGACGTCTCTGACTGATTTTTAATCCATAGCAGTCCTCCATTTGTATTTACAGCACTTTCACTGTCAAGGCTTTGATTTTTGCTAATTAGTCTTGTGATTAGGAGATCACAAATCAATACTATCAACAAAGAACATTTTCAATTTATGGCTTTTCTCATTTTCCTCAATGCTCTTCATTGTCCCCTTCATGCATCCTGGCAAGCCGCATGGATCACACATTAATGGCACTGCAGAGTCCACTTTTACCACCCGTGGGGACATTGCAGGACATTTTGCCAGATTGTTGTTTACGGAATAGCTCCAACATTACACTTTGACAACACATTACATATCTGGGGGTGTATCATGACTAAAAATCCTGAGGAAAAATTTTCTTTCTGAGGACACCAACATGTACCAAGGAATGTAGATTTCAAATGGCAGCTGAGAAAGGCCATGTTTCCTTTCACCTCTTGAAGTCCAAGTTTTCCTGGTGAAGTGTGATTATTAAGCAACACATAACATCTTTGGCATGGCTACCTTCCATGCACACATTTGCTTAAATAAAATCATTAGACTCTAACTAGTTGTGTGACTTATTAAAAGATTGCAGACAAATACACTTCACAGAATACCTGCTTTGTGGAAATGTATGTATTAAATAATTTTTAAAAATGTTTCTATGTTATTAGGAACTCTTTGGGAGAGCATTCTCTGCTACAATAGTCATAATCAATGTTCATAAACTCTTGATCCAGTTATAAAGTAAAATCTATGCTGAATGCTCATTAGTTTTAATAGATTTTGACTAAATTAGTAATACAAAATAAAATTTTAACTCAAAAAATATTAACTTTGCAAGAAACCTAAGATCCTCAGCAAATAATTTCTTTTTGCTATGTTGCTGTAATTATAATAAATTTTTTTAAAATTTCTCTGGCACAGATACCTGAATGGGTTTTCACAAACAAATTTTGTCAAAAAATATTGTTCCAGATTATTATAAAAGTCTGACTGTTTTAGTATTTTTCTGAGCTCTACTTCAGCCATTTGTCTGCACCGTTTTTACTGAGAAGATTTGTGTCTTCACCAAAATTTCTTGAAACAAGAGAGTTTGCTTTACCAACAAGATATTCAAAGGAAGTATTCAGGAAGTATACAGGACGTACTCCCCTGGTTACCAGATGAACTCTCACCTGCTTCCTAGCCCGGGGGAAGGAATCACTGATGTGTTCTCTTCTTTGTTTCACATCTTTTCTACTACCATGAAGCAAGCAAGAGTTCGTCCACAGGAGTCTGTCTAAAGGAGAGAAATGACAAATGGGGAGAATGTTAAAACTTGACTTTAAACATTTTAGTTTAATTCTTCCTGGTCTTTATTTTTAAAAGAAAGCACAAGTATTCTCATGGTAAATCAGATGAGTTCTGATGTTAAATATGATGACAATACAGATGAATAAGATATTTTTCCACATCAGAGCATTTCAAATTTCATATTTTAATCTACTTCCCTCCTACACATTAATTGTTATACATTTAATATACACTTAACACCTACCATTTCATCATTATAGACACCTACTCAGCTAATCAAGGAGTTCAAAAAGTTCCCATTGCTTGGGGGAAAAATGTACCTTATCATCATTATCTAAAGAAAAAACTATAGAAACCAATCCAATATGCTGTGCTTACTAAGGTAACAAATCAAACTCCATAATCCAATTTAAGGTATTTAAGATTAGAGTCTTTGCATAATATTTATGGTCAAAGTGGTTTAACATATAAATGAAAAATTTCACATTTTTGTTCTTCTGATTTTCATTTTAAGCATCTCTCATGAGAAGCATTCATTATCACTGTAACAAAAGTATCATGATTGCAAAAGAAGCAAACATCTCCTCTCATGCCATTAGAATTTGACAGTACTCAAAGCTTTTAATGCAACTACTCCAGTTTGTGTAAGGACAGAGGGCACACAGAAATCATCAATTACATAGCAAAATGCATTTCAGACATGGATTAAAAAATGAAAAGAAAAAAGGAAAAAAAAAAAGGAAAAAGAAAATAATCCAGCATCAGTTTACGACCAAGGTTTGTTAAAAAAATTGTCTGCACACATGAAAAATTTAAAATCTCAATTTTTCCACAGGCTTTATTTTCAACTTTTATTTTCTTTCAATCTCATGCTCATCCTTTTGCCTTGTTCCTTGTACTTTCAAAAACAGGACAACATTAAGGAGAAACTAACATTCATCATCACTAATCCAATTAGCCTTCCTTCTTAGAGGCACTTTTCTCCCTCCTTTTAAAACACTCTGCAAACCCAGATTCTGTAAAAAGGCACATTAAAGTACAAACTGTCCATGGTAATTTATTGAGGTGAAAAAAGAGAACAAAAAAATATTTTTAAAGCCTGAGTTGATTAAATAAATCTTAAATAAATATTCAAAATGAAATTTCAGGTTACCCAAAGGCAGAAAATAACACTAAGAATCTGCATTTCCTTTCCAAAACAAACTACATGCATTAAAATGCTAGGTTGAAATTTTTTGCCCAAAATTATAATATTGTTTAGAATATTTGAATTAAAATATCAAACATGAATCCTCCATGATGTAGGTCATAATTATATTATATTTTAGATTTCCAATTAAAATATAGCTTCAAAATTTGTTATATAATGGATTTGCTGGAAGTTCCCTCAGTTAGACATCTCATTTTCAGAAAATACATTCTCCTGATAAGACATTTAATTGTATTTCCTCTTCTTAATTAATTCTGAAACTGAAGTCCCTATAACAGGAATCAGGCAAACAACCCAATGTACCTACTGAAGTAAGAAATGTAGTCTCACCTTCTGCTTCAGAAACACACAATTGTTGAGGCTGGAAGGGACCTCTGGAGATGATCTAGTCCAATCCTGCTACTGAGAAGGTGATCATCTACAGCAGGTTGACCAGCACCATGTTCACTCAGGCTATGGATATCTCCAAGGATGGAGATTCCAAAACCTTCCTGAGCAAGTGTGGCAGTATTTGACCAGGGTTGTTTGGGTTTTTATCTTCTTATGTTTAGATAGAATTTCTACAAGATGTCAAAACTTCTGTTAGTTAATGCTGTCACCTCTGTTATTTTCCTATTTTTTTTAACTTTAAATGTTTTTACCAAGAATTCCGTATGCAGACATACGCCCTGTCACATACACAAAGAATAATTTATTTACATTGTTAAACACATATGTAATACTATCCAAAGGGCTTCAATAAAAACACTCTTTACAACTCATATTTTGTAATGTTGTTGTAATTATTGCTGTTCCTGCTTTTAATATTTTTGTTGTTAAAATATTCTTATGCTAACCTATGTGTTTTACCCTCTTCTGAGTCTCTTCCCCATCCCAACATGGGTGAGGGTGGGGGAAGTGAGCAAGCAGCTGGGCATACTTAGCTGCCAGCTGGAGTTCAACCACAAGACATGCAAAATAGATTTCTCAGACCTCTATACAGAATCTTACTTTTGGACCTAAAATCAGCAATACTAAAGTAACTATGGAGAGTGGAGAGATTACAGTTATGTATTGGTCATGATTCTTATACTTCACTAGAACAAAATGTCAGAGGTTGTTGAAAGTTTCTTTTATTTCTGGGTAAGTTCACACATTTTCCAGTTGCCAGATGAGCCAAAAATGTGTAATTACTAGCGAAACATACCAAAGAACCTGTAAGAGTAGTAAAAAATCCCAATATAAAAGCTGCTGTGTAAGAAGAAAATACATACCAGACAGGGACTTCTGTATTTGTTCTTGTTGAACTTTTCCTTATGTGCAGGGGCAGAATAGAAGATGAAGTGGCGGCAGGAGAGGTTGTGGAAGAAATCAATAAAAAAGAAACAAATTGCTAAGGCTAGGTAGTAATCACCTAGGGATCTTAAAAAGGGAATAGCTTAACAGCTAACCTCTTCCCTTTCAGAGCAGAGAACTGGAAAACAGCCAAAGAGACTTGAGAAACTCTAGGTTTCTAAGCCTGACATTCACAGTGGGCAAATCACAATGGAAGGCATAAAAAAGAGCAGAAGTCTGGTCACCTGACTAAAAATTATGTTCTCTGAGATAACTCTCAGTATTCATGTAAATATCAATTCAGAATCCAACAGTGGTCTAAGAAGCAAATCAGGTTTGAGGGATAATTAGGAGGCAACTTTGTAAGAGATAGAACATCATTGCAGACTTTCTTAAGTTTCCAGTGGCCACAGCCTCTAAACTGTGGATGTTCTCTTCCCAAGCTTTGAAAGCATGCAGCAGAGTGGATAAAGCTCAGAGAAGAGTGGAAAAGGACAGCCAAAGTTGGAAGACATTCTGTTGATGCCTAAAGACTTCAGCTTTTATATACTTTTCATATATTTGCAGTTTGTGGATTATTAATATGGGGTTATATAGCTCCTGGTATTTTTCCTACCCTTTCTCTTAGATTTTAAAATAATAAGTCAACCTTCTAAGACATTCCTGAAATACTGTTTAGTCTTATTTTCACAAAGAGAACCTACAAGAAGAATATTTTGTTTTCCAATCAGTATCTGAGAAGACACAAGAAATTAGGCAAAGAAGCCCTGGACCTACTCCAGTGGGGCAGTACCCAGGAGAAAATTACATAATCAAGCGCTGTTCTAATTGGACAATATTTTTAAATATGCTAGTTTTTTAAACTTATAAGGATTGTAGAAATCCAACATCATGTGTACCCACAGACCATAACTAGGAAGGCACCTGGGAGCTTCCAATAAAGAATTGCTTTTTTATCTTATAATTTTAATGCTGTTGCAAGAGTTTTTTTCTTTTGATATTAGGTGACACTGTAAGTCCAAAAATAGTTTCATAGAAGCTTCTTCAACCTAGAAAAAGACAACTGAGTGAGGAGATAGGACAAATATTCACATTCAGGCACCATAATTTAATTGCTTCACACATTGTTTATTCAACTGTATCCTATTGTCACAGTCAAATATTCAAAGGCAAGACTTGCTAGAGGATGAGTGGATCATTAAGAAGCATTTCCAAATAATAATCATGTGAAAAAGCATTCTCTTGTTACCTGTGGTCACCACCAAATACAAAATGTTAGTTTTTGAATGCAATTGGCAAAAACATCAATGAACAGCTCAAAATACACATCTGCCTTAGAGCAAGGTTGGTTGGCTGGTTGGTAACTAGTTTAAATTCTGTATTACAGATGTCCAAACTCAATGATTCTCAGTTTAATTTAAAATAAAAATTGAAAAACAAAATTGAAAACCTCTAAAATTATGTGGAAACATAAAAAAAACTCCTGTTACATTCCTTTCACCATAATAATAAAATAAATAAATAAATAATGAATGAATGAATAAATAAATAAAAAGAGCTGAGCAGCAATGTTCATTCCAATAATAACTATCACAATACTCACTCTTTCCCTCAGTTCCCTCAGTTTATAAAACCTCACTTAGGAGCAGGTGTTTGCAGTTTAAGAGAAAAACTAAAAACATGGGGAAAATAAAAGCTGTTCCTCACTTCATGTACACTAAACAGGAATCAATAGCAGAAGTGCAGCAATTGAAACTCTGGAAGACAGGTATCTTAGATCTATCTAAAGAAGAAGTCCTTAATATTTCTAAATACAAGACACATCAGTGCAACAAAAAAAACAAATAGCCACGGTGGTCCTCACCAATGGAATCGATCTGCTAATTATGTCCTTCAAGCAGATTAGCAACTAATGAGATTTATAAAAGTAGTATATTAAGTTGATTCCACCCCCAGAAAATGGAAAACTGTCTTCTAAATAAGCATAACAAAAATTAAAGAGACTTCCCTACAACTGGAATTTTTTAAGTGCAATGGAGTCAAATGAGAAAGCTCCCAAAATAAATATAAAGAAAACATTACTAACATCAGAAACATCACTTCCAATACTGAAAAGCAACATACAGAATCAGAGCTATAGCGAGAAGAATTACTTCTGATCAGTTTTAAAATTAGAGTCTCTAACTATCTTCAATATGCTTTATTTTTCTGAGACAAACATAATTTAAAAGCAGACAGCCAACTCTAGAAAATATGGTCAAGGAACTAAAAGACACATGCAGATAATGAACAAAATGATGCAGTAAAAAACTCCATACAATAAAAAAAGCATGATACTTTAAACAGGCTATACAGTCAGTGTTGTAAGCAATACATCTCCATTTGTCGGCAATTCAGCCATCCCTTCTTTCTGAGCATCCACAGATTGACCTTTACACACCTTGAAATTGAATCAATTTCCCACAGTATGGCTATGAAATATTCAGAAAAAATATCTTCTATAGCAAAAGAGAAGCTGTCAAGTAGTGGAAATTGGAAATTATTTAATAAAATGCTACTGATTTATGCAATTAAATGTTAATGCATGTGAATGTAAAGGCTCTCAGAAGAACCACAAAAAATAGGATGATTAACCAATAGCATTTAATAGAAAAAAGTGATGAAAACACAGTATTGGTTTTGGTTGGTTGTTTTTTTCACCCACTTTTTTTCTTAATTATTTCGCATAGCCTGGGCTTTATTTTCACTTGGTTCCAATCACTATTATGCAAAACCAAGGTCATGAAAATTCTTCAATTTTGATGCGAATTACTGCCTTAATGCTTAGCTTGTCATCTCTTAATGGCCTCACACAGTAATTTTAACTGTGGCACAGAAATACCAGTGTTTGCTGTAAACCAGATGGCTTGAAAGAGAGAGCTAGTTTATCCATGGCTGTGTGAACATACATCCTGGGAAATTTAACCACAGATTTTTTGCACAGACTGCAGCTTCTCATTCTTGAGCTGGCTCCTCAGAAATTAAGGGAGGTACCTCAAACACTGCAGTGCCAACAGCTGCATGGAGAGTTTCATGACAGAGAGGCCCCTGGCACACATTGGTTCAATGTAGGTTCAGATTGGCATAAATTATTTAACACTGGCAGGTGCACTCCCAGAGTTCCCTGCAGTGTTGGGAGACCAAAACACGGATGGCACCTTGCACTGGAAAATTTCATCTCCCTTCATTTAGACTACACAAGTAATCTACAGCCTCAGTAACCTGGTCACTTCATATAACTGTGTTGAAGGCCAACATTGAAGTGTTTTGATTAGAGTGGTGTTCTAGTTTTTATTTATTCTGTGATTCAACAATGTGACCTCTGTTGGGGCATTCAAAATGTGTAATGCCAAAAAATTCATTACTACAGACTATTTAGTATATCATGTCATTATATTAAAAAATAATTTTTCATTAAGTAGTTTGCTGAAACATAGAATAAGATTTAAAAAATGGGTTTATTTCCCAGTAGATAGGTTTCCTGTTAGCCAATAGTAAAGTATATTCAGTTAGGGAACACAATAGCAATTTTTTTCCCTGCTTGGAATTCAAAACTTTTAGGTGGAAAAATAAAACATCAGTTATTAAGTGATTTTGTATCTCTAGTGGTGAAAAAAATTAACCTGCTGCTCAGTGTGCAGTTATACATCCTGTCTTTTAATAACACTGCAAGTTGTGAGCACACCCTAAATAACACCAAGTGCATGAGTGGGTAGACATGACTGTGGGAAGCAAAGGGAAATAATTAGCCAAAAAGACAATGCAGGCCCCAAAAACATACCAGAGATAGGAGTTAAATGGGCTTCACAATCCCTCTTACAAGTACTAGACTAGATACTTGCCTTATTTGTCCTAGACTGCTAAATAAACATGTTGGGACAGCTACTATAACGTGAAAACTCTATGCTGTAGAATATCCAGTCCTCTCATTTCAAAAACTTAAGAACAAATTCATTAAAATACTCTCCCACATGGCACTTTTTCCTTGAAAGCTGATATATATCAGACACATCCTGAAAAATAATGCAACTGTTACTGGGTTTACAGGAAAGGTGTGCACTTATTCTCTTGTTAGAATAACCTTAAGAAATTATAACTTATAATTCTTATGGAACTTTTATGTCTATTGTCCTCATTAAATTCTTACTTTTGCATTTCTGCCATTTCTTGATCATTCAGAATCTTAAACAGTAATTCTTCTGGAAGAATAATTTTCTCTTTAGTAATACAGGTAAGCAGCCATTCCCACTAAGAAAAGAAGGAATCTTTAACATAATTTCAAAACATTTATTGAAAGAGAGAGGCAGAAAACAAGACTCAGTTATGAAATAATTGTTTTTCGGCTTTATTTAGTTGTCTGTGACACATTTTTGAAGTCATGCAAAAAGTGTGTGGGGAGAAGTATTTTATTTTATTTTAATAGGAAAAAAATTGACAGTTTATAAGGATGAGGAAGTTGATGAGGAAGTTCAACAATCACTCCCTTAAACCCATAGCCCCTCTCATCAAGTATCAGCTTTTCTACATCCATGTTAATGAAGTATTATGTTCGAGGAATCTTAATGAGTTTCAGCTAGCCTAAGTGAATCTCAATGGTTCAAATAAATGTTTTGTTTTGTGTTGGTGAAGATCATATAGACAATAAACAGCTCAATTACTGTGTGTAAACCAAAGCAAATGAATGGTGTCATGTAAATATCACTCTATATTTGAAAGACTTAGGAAATACTTTAAGATTAGTGTGACTACATTCCTCACTTCTAATCCACATATATACATACAATATATCTAGAACATGGACAAGGTTATGCTTCAACCTTCACAAGAATTAGAGTAGGAAAAACTTCAGGCATGACCCTAGTTCATTTTATCTTCCAGGATTTATACAGCCAAATAGCACACAAATTGCTGTAGAGGCCACTCAAGTAAAAATAATGTCAAATTTCTAATCCACAAGGCAGAACAAAAAAACTGACAAATAAAAGCACTTCCTGGATATGGATTTTTTTATGCAAAATTAACCATTTTTCTGTTGTTCTTTCTGACCTAGACCCATCAGCTGCCACAGCATCCTTACTCTAAACAGTGCAAGTGACCAAAAACTTCAGTCAAGCCACACATTTCCATTTCATTCTTCCATTCACTGCATATCTAAGAACATTGACAGCTATACCTTGAAGGCCTATAAACATCCTTATAAATGTTAGGAAAAAGAGAATTAGGTTGAATGATGTCTGAAACTTAATGTGCTAAGAAGATGAGACACTTCATCATGTACAGGTTAATACTAGGAACAGAGCTTCTGGATGATAGTCAACTTTCTGCAGTGACACAGGCAGTCCTTTATAAATTAACTGCTCGGTGTACATTCTAAACTAATTCATCTGTGCTGGCAGGTGAGATATGACTCCTTAAATGTCACTTCACTTAAAATATTATAGGAGAAGATGAATAGGGCAAAGTGAATTTATGAGATCGTTTAGCATAAAGTATGTCTTTTTTATAAGACAAAAAAAAAACCTCCAAAAAACTTACTTACATCTCAAAATAGATAAAGTACTCTCTTTGTCATTGTGATGTCAGTTTTGTCAATTGAACTTGAAAGACCTGCAGTTAAGTGCAATGAAGGCTACAATCATCACTCTGAAACAGGTAACAGAGAAAGTTTGTTTCCTTGAAGTAAACTTTAATGATAGCTGCTTTGAGGCCAAGTCTCAGTTTTTCTTCTGATACTACATTCTACTCAAACAAAGAAAGACAGTTCATAATTGCTAGTTGCAACTCAATAAGGACATATTCATTTCTTAGCCTCTTAAAGTAATATTTCAACTTCAATCACAGCAAGTAGGATCAATATGACAAATTTTTCATAGCAAGGAGAATAAGACGACTGTCTGTGACCATAAAAAGTGCTTACAATCTGGTATTTTGAAATACATAACTTGTTGACATAAATTGCTTTTTAAGTAATGAACTGATGGAACTGGACAAAGAATTACGCACACTATTCCTGTGGGAAAAAAAGATAAAAGAAGTCAGAATGGAAAAGAATGTGATGTGTCTGCAAGAAAGCAGTTCAAATACAGAGTTTCAAATAGATTTCCAAAAGCAGAAAAAAAAAAAGAACGTATTTTTGTAGCTAGACAATGTATTTGTATTGTCTAATGTTTTTCATTACAGGGTTTTATTTGTGTTTGGTAATGACTTTGACATGTTTTGGCCCTTCTGTTTTTATTGACTAAGCTTATTTTGGGCAGGCAGGGGAAGCAGGGTCAGGCTTAGGTCTGCAAAGGAAAGAGGGAGACTCATCCTCATTAATTTGTTAGAATTCAAGTTTTCAAGAACAAGGTTGAGGTGAGGGGACAAGAAGGAAGGTTGATAAATACTGGAAGACCTCCATTCAAGCAAATTTGGCTTTTGATACAGGGACTGCAGTTTAGCCTTGAACCTGAGTTCATGTCATCTGAAATCTCCGTGTTCATTACAAATGCATACATTTGAAAACTATTAGCAGATGCTTAAGTTGAGAAACAAAGAATTACTGAAAACTTTCTTTTGCTGAGCCTGTCCTGCTTTATCAGGTGGTAGTACAGACCGGTGGTTTATGAGCTACCATGTAACTCCATGCACTCCGGCCCCAGACAGCAGGAAGAGGTGAGTGTTGTAGGGTGTTGCAGACCTGAAGAGTTAAAACTGAGACCCAATGTGCAGACTCATCTTTGCCTTAATGTCCATTAATTATAACTCAGGCTGATTTAGAGGGAACTGTTTCACAATATAAGTGCTTTGAGCATTCCCATAATGTAGATAAATAATAATAAAACTTTGTATGAGAAACTAAAATATGTCATTCCCAAGAAAAGAACTCACAGATCAGAACAGAACTGAATAGTTCCAGGGAAGACCTATGAATATTACATAGTCCAACTGCCTGACACTTCAGGGCTGAACAGCATAAGAGTATTGTCCAAATGCCTCTTCAACACTGACAGTCTTGGGGCATCAGTCACCTCTCCAGGAAGCCTGTTCCAGTGGTTGACCACCCCCTAGGTAAAGAAATGTTTCCTACTATCTAATCTGAACCTCTAATCTGAACCTCCCCCTTTCTGAGCCATTCCCATGTGTCCTGCCACTGAATGCCAGGGAGGAAAGACAAGCACCTGCGTCTCTCCTTCCCCTCGACAGGAAGCTGCAGAGAGCAGAGGAGTGCTTTCCTCAGCCACCTTCTCAAACTACACAAGCTCAGAGTCCTCAGCTGCTCCTTACAGGGCATTCTTTCCTACTCTTTCATCAGCTTTGTTGCCCTCCTCCGCATCCAATTTTTCAGGCACAATTGGTAGGGATTTTGGGAATGTTTTGCTAGGTTAAGCAAGCACTTTACTTGCAAGACATTAAATACAATATTATGGATAGGATTGCACTGGTTTTAGCGGGGATAAGAGTTAGTTTTCTTCATATAGATGATATAGTCATGGTTTGGCAGTTAGCAATTTTGTTACCACATTGATTGTCGCCCTGGTTTTTGCAGTGTTCTATGTTTTCACTTCAGTAGTAGAATTTCTCACGCATTTTCTATAAACATAGTCCTTGTTTTCTTAACCGGCCTGGATTGTTTTGCACTTCTAGATTGTTTTCATTCCTTTCTCCTAAGGTGGAGAAAGATTATAGACTATGTCATTATCCTGTGAAATTGTAGAGGTGGTAACCTCATTGACCAATCCACGATTGTCTTAAGAAAAATATAAAAATGAGAGAATAAAGAAAGGCAGGCCCTCTTTTCTGGTCCTGCCTGGTGGTTCCTGAACTGCTGCTCTCAAGTCTGCGTGTTTCTTTCGTGTCCGACAGTGTGACAATTGATATTTTAGCCATTATTGAGCCATGTTTACAGACCATCTCAACATCTTTTTCGGTTTCTCACGTTACCCCATCATAGAGTAGGCTGGGGGTGTGCAAGAAGTTAGAAGAGGACACAGCTGGAACAGGTGGTCCTTTGCTCCATCTGCCTGTGCAGCTGGGCACGCACTGCAGCTTAGGCATATCCTTGTTGGTGCAGGGAACCCCAGCAGGGGCCTGGGCCAAAGACTCTGGCTGCCCCTGTGTGGTGATGCTGGGGGTTAAGGAGTTCATCTCCCTGGGGCTTCTGTGTTGGTCCTGAGCCCTTTAACCTCCCTGAAGCACCATAGCTGCTCCTGTAGCCCACACCTCCTGTCACCCTCAGCCCCCACCCGAGGGACATGCCCAGCACTCAGTAGCCACTTTGTACCCCAGGTGCCCACCTGGGCCCACCTGGTTTGCTGAAGAGGTTGCAGAGGTGACCTTTCTTTCCCTTAGGGGAATTACATTGTTTTGGGATCATGTTCCAGTACTTCCATCTATGCAGCCAGGACTTATTCCAGGGGTATCACACACCCTATCACATGATACTCAGCAATAAAAGTTGGAAAAAGGAGGAAGGGGGGTATATTAAGAGTTTTGCCATTTGCCTCCTTAATTAACTGTTATGGATGATAAAGTCCTGCTATTTTGGAGTTATATCAGAATGTGAAGTAGTGAATAAATTTTTTATTTTGCTTTGATGCACAGTTTTTGCTTTCCCTATTAAATGCTATTTTTACCTTAATCCACAAGTTTTCTTTTTTACCCTTCCCATTCTCTCCCACATCCTACAGTAGGGGGAGTGAGCTGTGTGGATTTTAACTGCCACAGGGATTAACCCACAACACATATGAACATTTCAAAAATGCTATTGCTATTTTCTCCAGTCCAGTCTCCTTTTCAGTTTCATTATAATACCAGATAAATTTCCATACATTCTACAATTACATAAAATCAGTAATGAAAAGGAAATTGGAAAGCTAAAAATTTATAGATCCAATCTAAGTATTTCAAAATGTTAGCTCTTACCTTAATAAATATGTATTGCACTTGTAATATTCAAACTCGAGTCTACATTGGAAGAATAATTTAAAAGAATGATAATTAATTACTGTGCATGGAAATCAGTATCAAACCTAAGGATTTTTGTAGTGATAGAGACAAAGAGGGAATATTGCTCTTTCCTTTTTTTCTTAAGTGACATTAAAACCAAAACAAAAGCAATCAAGTTCTGGAGGATTTAAAGAAAATATTATATTTGATGGATTATCCTCCATTGGATTATTTTATTTTAAGGAACATTTGAGTCACATAGCTTGCATTTTGTCAAGAGAGCCTCACTGCAAGTCAATAAAAACAATGTTCAATGGTGATTCAGGCAAAATAAGTCGTTTGTGACCCACTGGCACACTCCATTGCCAGTACATCATTCACCTTTATGTGAATCCATAGAGAGCAGTAGTGCATTACATGAACACACAGAGAAGAGATATATGAAAAAGGGAGACTTAGAGTGTCTCTTCATTATGGAAAGTCACCTAGATTTAGAAAGATAAAGAATATGGGGTGTTGCCTAAATTTCATGCCACAGAAAATTCAATATAATGTCTTTCAAACCCTATCAGTATAAAGAACAAAATAGCTGGGAGTAAAATCTCAAGGAGAAAGAAATTAAATAGAATTTAACCTCACTTAAATTTCTATAAGCCATACACTCATAATGGTCATATGAATATCTGATAAGGAGAAAAATACCAGCTTCAGAGCTTTACTCTGGAAAGTTATCAGTTATAGTCTTTTACCTTGGAGAAATCTACTTCTTTTTCCTTTTCAGGAAAGGAAAGATTGGGAGAAGATGTTCTTTGCATGTTGTAATCACAAGCATAACTGAAAATGCAAGCAATTTAAAAGCCATCATAATCAATGAGAATTCCTCATTTGTCTCCACAAAGTTTTAGAACACACACCACAAAATGGCAGCAAACATGCAATTCTGAGAATGCCATGGATGCTGTGAAAGCAAAATATGTATGCGCTATTTTTTTCTTCATTGCCTTTGGCCAATCTTAAATAAAACCTTTTTCCTCACCTTTGCTTCCTGCTGGCTAAAAAGCAGTTTAGGGATCAGATTGTTTTACTCTTTTACTGGGATATATCCTAAAGCAAAATCCAGGTACTTCGAAGAAGGAAAGCTCTCATAAATATGTCACAGAATGAACTACCTGAATAAAGAGAAAAATGAAGACAGAGCCAATAAACATTTTTGCTGTTCTGGAAACTAAAGCAGTTTAGACAATATCATAATGCCATTGTCAGCAATCAATGTCCAAAAAACCCTTTTTGACATCATGCAGTCAATTCATGCCATGAAAACAAAAAGTCTAGCATGCCATTTATAGATTGAGATTGAATACATTCTAGCTATGGTTAGATTGATATGACTTCTGGAACTACACAGTTTTGCCAGTTTGCTGGTTGCAGTCAGTACCTTTCCTAAAGCCTAAGCTTCAGGGCACAGGAGCTCCCCATGGACTGGCTGAGCAGTAAGGGGAAAAATGTAGAATTCACACCTTTAAACTTTGCAACCAAAGAGTTCCTTTGTACTCTTCTTCAGATATACTGGAGGACAGAAGCCATTTCAGCTCTGCTGTCTAAGCAAAACTTTGATAAAAGTTTAGCCCCAGCTGGTTTTGATAGTCAGGAAACAATTAAACTTTCAAACTGAGATGGATGGTGGGAAATTGTTTTCACAGTCTGTGTTTTGGCCAAGTATGAGACTGGTCATAAACTATCCCTTAAAAATGTCTGAGGCCTGTTGCAAGTTTGGCTTTTCTCTTTTTTCCCAGCATTCTTGACTAATTCAACATTGCACTATCAAACAGCAGGGACTGCCAAAAGCTGAACTCAGTTTATAAAAACTTAGCAAATAACCTTAAAGCCTTTTGTTTATGACTGTGTAACAATAAGGATGAAGCAGAATTTAAGGGTTTCAAATGCAGCCATAGAATAAATATTTTATTCACAAGTGAGCTGCTAGATTGTTTCTATTAAATATCTATGGACTTTGCACTAGAAAGTCTTGATCTAGCAGAGATTTACTCCAGCATCCTGTTCATCTTTTGAGGGGGTACAGCCCCCAGCTTCATGTACCTCCACTGGACCTGCTTCAACAGGTCCATGTCTTTCCTGTCCTGAAGAGCCCAGAGCTGGATGCAGCACTCCTGGTGGGGTGTCACCAGAGTGGATTAGAGGGGCAGAATCCCCTCCCTCGCCCTGCTGGTCATGCCCAGGATACTGTTGGCTCTCTGGACTGTGGCTGCATCCTACTGGATCATGTTGAACTTTTGCCCACAAGCACCCTGAACTCTTTTTCCTCAGGTTTGCTCTCAATAAATTTGCCCTCTGTGAAGAAATAAGCTTAATAAGGGGAAATGAACAATATTTTTCCACTTTAATTAAAATATTAATGGAGTTTTTTAAGCATTACAGTTGTTTAGAAATGTTTTAAATGCCTTCATGACTTGTCTGTTTTTCACAAACAGTAAAAATTATGGCTGTTTGTTAAAAACTATTACACATTTTAAATGGTGCTTATTGCTCTTTATTCAATTCTAGGAGAATCTAATTGATTCTTTAGCTTATTTTCTTATAGACTCTCTTCAAAGGCTTGTATTTCTATTAAGGAGAGAAGTCTATCCATGGTAATTGAACTAGCTCCATAGCTAGTTTTATCTCTGCCTTAATACAGTTTTTCCTTCCCAAAAGCTGAAAGAGATAAGCACCCCTGAAGTTTATGTGTAGTTCAAATAACAAATAAGGTAGATAAATGGAATGAGTTGAATAAGTGGAAAGAAATTACTATGAAATTAAGATATAAATTGTAACTATGGAAACAGTCTTTGTAATTAAGAATGATTTAGAAAGGCATGGAAGATTTTAATCAGTATGTAAATTAACTGATGATTATTTTAGAAAGGTAATAGAAGTTAATGCAATAAAATCCTTTAAAATTTTCTTAGTGGCCTAAAATAAAAACAAAAAAAAAACCCCAAAACCTAACTTCAAGTTCTTTGTAATTTTTCACAAGTTTGGGGTTAAAAACCAGGCCTTACTTTACAACATTTTCAATATGTTAAACCCACATTACAAATTGAAACAAAATTCTCTTTTGATATTTATAAACCAGCATTAATATATAGATCCTCACATACTTTTCAGTGATCCTAGTAAATTTCACTGAAGTGTGATAAAACATTTTATAAAGGAAATTAATAATACAGGAAAATAATAGCACTTTCCAAAAATGAGATGGGAGGGGAAAAATAAAATGTTCCAGCTCAGCCAGCATGTGAGAGGCACAGTTGGGAAAGGTATTTTGTTTCTAGACTAGTCACGTGGTCTAGGTCATGAACTGGGAAGCAAAATGATATGAAATAACACTTAATGCAGAGTGCCCATTTGAGTTTATTCTGAAAGATGCAGCAGAACTCCAAAGTGAGACACAGACAAGAGCTGAAGAGGGACTGGGCCTTACATGGGGTAAAACAGTGACACTTCTCAATAAATCTGTTTCAATTAATTGCTTTTAACACAGTTTCTTGTACTCTGTGTGTGTTATGCTGGATTTTTTCAAGAATACTTCAGCATAAGACACTCCAACCAACAGAACATCCTTGTAACCAGAAGTAAGCTGGCTGAGGTGCCAGAGCCAGTGTAGCTTTATAACCTTTGAGTCCATACTACTAAATCTTTACTTAGTACAAGTTCTCACTTCTTTGCACACATTTTGTAGTGTATAGGCTTGTAAATTACAGTCTCCTTTTTTAGCCCATCATTAAAGACTTCACTGAGCTTCAGATATGTTGAAAAGACCTATCGATAAGACTGTAGATTTCAGTGTTTTTTAGAAAGTTGTATGAGGGAAACCAAAATGGAAAACTTATGTTTTGCTAATTCACATTAATTTTCTATTGTGTACAAAGACTTATGACATGACTTAGGCCTGATTTACACAAATATCTCAGATGTAGTCAAAGTAGAGACTTCCTCTGCAGACCTGTTATATCTCCCTACTAGTATCACATGCATCTATCAAAAATATTATTAACAGTAAAACTGCAGCCATTCTAGAGAGTTTAAGCCCATACTATAGTGTTACATCATTTCTGAAACTTTATGTTGACAAGGTCTGATATAAAATCCCAGCTAAGCCTTACAAATACATAGGGACATGTTAGAGATAGAAAGCATATCTTACTAAAATCAGAGTTAAATATGAGAGAACAGGTATCTTGTAAACATGAACTGCATTCTACCTATTTCTTCATCTTTCTTTAAAATGTTGACATTGACTCATTCTGTGGCAGTGAACAAACCTCATCTTCGTAGTTCAGCTTTTTTTCTTTCTCTCAAGGCAGAACTTCAGAAAAAATCTCCAAAACAAACAGATAATGCTTAACTAGGTCTCAAAGAGCTTTAATCTGTTGAATTTTAATACTGCTGTATGTTAAGTTGTATCCTACAATCCTAAAATGTATCTGCTACTGAACTTAGAAAAAAAAAAAGAAACTTATCAAAGCTCAAAATGTATCCAGTTAACCAAAATTTAAGTTATTTTTGTTACTTTTGTGGGTTTCTTATTATTAGTTTTTTAAGACAGGCATCTCCCAGAAGCTACTTAAAGACTAATTATATGACACAAGGTGGCAAAGAACCTTTCCCGGGTATTCACATGTCAGTTTTATCTATCATTCAGTTGATCCAATTGGAGAAATTACCAGAGGCATTAAAACATTTAAGGACTAAAAGTCTATAATTAAGCCTTAAAAGTCCACAAGCAAGATGCTTAAGTTTGGTAAACAGCAGCACCTTTTGGCTCAGCCATCCCTTAAAAGCAACTGTAGACTGCAATGACCACTGTCATAGTCACAAGAAGGAAAGGCTGCCCAATAAAATTCCTTAGCTCTTTATACAGATGGCCAATATAGAGAAGATTAACACGTTAAAGTGCATATTGGTTTCCTACATAAAATCACTTGGAAATTTTTAGAAGAAATGAGGCAATATGGGAAGTCAAGGGAAATATGATGTTAGAAAAAACTGTTGCTATTCCAGATGGTAGGATAAACGTATCCTAACAGCTGGAAATTAAGGTTAGTCCTACTGAATGAAGAACATGTGAGGGAAACTGCTGAAACTGTTGATGTTTTTCCCAAATCTAGTCTGGGAAAGTGGAAATCTAGTTTTATCAAATCTAGTTTACCATCAGCCAAGATGCTAAAAAAATCTATGCTGGTTTCAAAGGAAACACTGTGGAGTTCAATATCTTATTATTTGCTTACCTACTTCTTTATTGTTTTCAGCAACTGGAAAGATACTATAACAACTTTTTAAACTGAGAGGTGGCAGAAAATATTTTTCAACATTATTGAAGACAGCCTAGCTATTACGGTGTAACTTCTCATAAATTTAAGAACTAGCCACAAAGAGTAGCAAGAACTCCATAACATGAAAACAGAAATTAGACAAATTATGATTAAAAAAAACATATCAGAAGTCTGATGAAACAATACGACGGTTAACAAAAAGCCCACAAGTACTGCGTGTATGGAAACATTGATTAGACAAGAAAAAATAGAGTTGTGAAATTCTATTTCTTTTATGAAGAGTCAAAGAAGGAGTTTCTCCATTTTCCCTGGAGCTTTTCCCAAGCTGAAGATGATACTACCCCTTCTTCTTGTCTTTTAAATTGCCTACTGTTGTCAGTGATAAACACTGAATGATTCTTTAATATGTTTGCAAACAGCAACATAAATAAAAATATTCTTCTGTTGTTTTTGAGATTTTTACTAACTTGCTCCAAGTCATTCTGGATGATTAGACTAAGAAATCTAGGAATACAGACTCACATCTTCAGGACCTGAGGACCAATTGCCCGAGCCTTTCTTTTACAAGCTTCCACATCACTCCACAAGAAGTGCGGTTTAGAGGGTGAGAAAATTTTCAAAGATAATGGATTTCCAGAGCAAGTAATTAAACAGCTAAGACTGATACTCATGAGAGTGAAAAATCTCATGAGAGTGAAAAAGACTGAATAGAAAACCTGAAAATCAAGTCTACTCTTCGATGAATGTGTAGAAAAACTGTGTGTTTTTTACCCAGTCCCCTCTGCTTGCAGCACACTCCCTCTGGTTACCACAGATAATTGTTGCTTACTAAAAACCATTCCCCTAACTCGTCCTGCTAGCTCCAAATTAGTCTGTTTGTCCATCTGAGATGAGCCTGCTCAGTTACTCTTGGGGAAAGGCACTAACACCTTTTCCAGAAGTTTTTGCTATGATGAAACTTGTCTGACACTGACTTTTTTTTTCTTTTCCATCACTTTGCTTCATTTAAGAGGGATAACACTTCAAACAGCAAACCTGAGTTAAATGATGTTTCTCATACTCTCCGTCCTCATTTCTTTTCAACATGAATAGATCTAAACATCAATAAGATTTTTGCAGTCTTCAAGGAAATGTTTGCGTTCAGTTCCAGATTTAAAATCTGTTACTCAGAGCTTCAGAAATGAGTGCTTTACTGCATAAAATTGTTGATGTAGTAATACATTTGAGGAAGAGCAGCACTGTCAATTTAAGTTGTACTTTGTCAGATACCATTAGTTTTGTGATATTTCTTATGCCATTCTGCAACTTAGAGGTTGGTTAGTCTAAAACTTCCACATAAACCCATCAATGTTCATAAGGATTTTCTCAAAGAGATGTTCTCCTACTCACTCTAATTGTCTATTCTATAGGTTTGCTTGAATAGGATTTAACTCTCACAGACACTTTGAGTATCCACACTGAAAGCTGAAATCCATCCAGAATGTATTTTTACACTATTTGTCATTTACTCCCCTTCAGCCATTTACTTAAAAAATAAAAATGCTGGCTCAAAATAAATTATTTTATAGTGATGGTTCACAATTTGACAGCAACCTACACAGCAAAACATTATTTTTCTGCATTATCCATAAAATACTTTGCACTGGTAATATATTCATAACAGATGTAAAAGGATGTTTTTCTCTTTTATCCACACAGTTTCCTTTTTTTTCTCTACTCATTACACAGTTTTTATTCCAACTTAAAACCTCAGAAACAACAATATCTTCCACAAATATTTCTGTGCAAACATACCGCATGATCAAATGTTTATCTATTAGATAAACTAACACAACCAGTAGAGCTTTTGTTGAGTTTCTCTTGTCAAAGATCATAAGCAGGAGGGAGAGCTAGTCAGCATCTACCTACCTCTTTACACAGCTTTCATGAAAACTGGGGAGTAAAACAGGTAGCATAAATATGAGACGTCTGTCTGGAGACCATGCCCTGGACTTCACACTGAATATAGAGACATGTGCTTTATTCCCATTTTATCTCTTATACAATGAAATATAGGAATACCATGCCAGATACTTTGACACCTGTTCTGTCTTCTGAGAGCATATGAGATCCCAGATGTTCCCTTTTCTAGAGGGACCATGGCAGGCTTGAGAGGTTGACCCATACGAACCTCATGAAGTTCAGCCAGACTGAGCGTGAGATGCTGCGCCTGGCTTGGGGCAATCCCAAACAAAAATGCAGCCTGGGCATGACCAGAGGTTTGAAGGAGGTGATTTTACCGACTCTACTCCAATCTCGTGGGACCCCACATGGAGTAATGTATCCAGCTCTGGGAACCCCAACATAGGGATGATGTGGACCAGCTGGAGTGAGTTCAGAGGAGAGTGATGAAGATGATCAAAGCACATCGGAGTACTTCTCCTATGAATACAGGTTGACAGAGCTGGGGTTATTCAGCCTGGAGAAAGAAGTCTCTGAGAAGACTTTATTGTGGTCTCCCACTACCTAAAGGGACCCTGCAGGAAGGATGGAGATAGACTTTTCACAAGGAGATGTAGTTATAGGATGAGGGTAATGGCTTAAAACTGAAAGAGGGCAGCTTTAGATTGGATATTAGGAAGAAATTCTTCATTGTAAGGATGGTCAGGCACTGGAACAGGTTGCTTAGAGAAGCAGTAGGTGCCACATCCCTGAAAGTGTTCCAAGCCAGGTTGAAAGTTTTGAGTGCCCTGATCTAGTGAAAGATATTCCTGCCCAAGGCATGAAGTTGGAACTAGATGTCTTTAAGGTCCCTTTCAACCCAAATCTTTTTATAATTCTATGATTAATTTGGCTTAATTTTCTTGAAAACTTCATTGCAAACATTCATATTAATCAGTGAAAGTGTCAAAAGTTATTAGAGAGTAAAAAATAGTTTCATGTCTGGTAGAATAAAATGTATTTAGCAAATAAATAATCAGACACCTAAACATTATGTTCCACATATTTTAATATTGTGATAAGGAGGAATGCCTCAGCTTCTGCATTCTTTACCATCATAACTCTAGAGTCTATGGCAATATCTACAAGTTCTAGAAGCATACATTTTTTGCTTGAATGTATGTAAGGAAAGTATGGACACAGAGGGATTTTCATCACTATTGTTAGTTGTATCTCTGAATTGTAATTCATTCATGTGTAGGACTCTCAGAAGGATAGCTGGTATTTTTCATCAGAACCAGGCAAATGGAGAGGTGGGGTACTAGCCATCACTTATAACTGGGGTATAAACTTTATTAGTCACAAACACTGCATACTAACTCTAAAGCAACCAAAGAAAAATCCCACAGAACCAAAAAATCCTTTTTCTCTAATATGTAAACAGCTTTGTTCTTGAGCAGTGCTTGTTAAAAATCAATAAGAGTCATTCTTGAGCCTTATGACCACTAATCAATGAACTTTCAGTCATCTCAGCTAAATTCATATTTTACAGTGCTCCTACAGTGAAGTCCACTTGGGAGACACAGTTTATATAAGAGCTGAATTTATGTGTAAATCACTATTCTACCACTACTGAAGGTGTTCACAGAGGATCATATTCCCTAGAGCACGATAAGGAAGTCTATCTGAGCAATTTCAGACGTGTCCTAAAGTTAAAGAAGGAATGTCCATGTTAATCTACTACCTCTCTCACTCTAAAATTTCTTTAAAATATAAAAGGGAGATTAGCATAGTCAGTTCTTTGTTGATCATAACATTGGAAAATATTTCAAAGGTAGAAGTCTTTCAACATGCTAATCAAGGATGATAGGAGTAGAATAATATTCAAAATTATTTCTAAGCGTATATAATATAGTCTTTATAGGAGGGAACTTCTGGCTGCTTCTATAGGAGGATTGCATACATGTACAAAAAAAGAAAACTTATAAATGTTTACTGTGTTCCTTGACATTTTAAATCAAATGTGCAGCAGCTGAATGCTTATGAGATGCAATTAATCAACAGTGAATGTTCTCACATTTATGGACGGATTAAACACAGTAAGATCTAATTAGCTTATGCTTAAACAACATGAAATTATAAATAGCAATCACGTTTCTTAATTTACCTCTCCTACAATTTTCATTCTACTTTCAGAAAAAAAAAATGAACATTATTATATGTTAGTTAGAAACAGGATAAACACAACAGAATGTTACATAGGGAATGGAAAATTTGAATACATTTGCCAAATGTACCATGGAAACTTATTTCAGCAAAAACATTGGTACATCTCCAGCTTTTTAATAGCTTTTCCTCTGTGTAGAAAACAAATAAGATGGGGGAGAAAAAGGATGTATTCCTTCATGTTGAAGACAACAGAAACACAAAGTGGCTTTCAACTTTTTTTCTCTGTTTTCACATTTAAAGAAAAGCTTCTAAACAAATATCTCTAAGCACTCCATTTCTCCAGAGGTGTCATTTCACTACCAGCTAAAGAGGCTGAAAGGACAAGAATGTGAGATATCCTAAATCCATGAGAAAGTATTTGATGAAGTGCAATTTCTTCCCCTGACAGAGATAACTATACTGTAGACATTGAGACATTTTCCCTTGTTTAAAATCTTTAACAGTATATGGTAAAAAAGAACCAATATAACATATTATAACAATAAGATCTAAAGAGAAAACACCATTCACTGCCTGTGCTTTGCTTTCTCACTTTTAAACCAGCAAGATTCACAAGACAAGGGAAAATATTCTGCTTTGCAAGTAACTGTGAAAGATAAGAAAAATATTTATTTAGTACCTTAATCTTGAGTTAAGTGGAAAAGGTTAAAGGATGTTGGCTAGTTTGTCCAGTCACAAATTACCTCAATTTTCAGTTTCCTTTAAAGAAAAATTCTAAGGATACCTTTTCTGCCTCATCTGACATTTCTGTCATTTGTGGAGGCAATTACCAATTGCAAAGCAGCCATTTAATGAGATAATATTCACTGATACAAGTTTCGGGTGACTTCAAATGGGAAGTGATGTTTGATTTCACAAATATGCAGCTGGTCTCTGAGATTTTTTGGTAGGCTCTGTGCTCCTCTGAAAGATGGATAAACCTCTACACATTTGATTTTCAAAAGTTCTGGCACATGCACTTCTCAGACTTAAAGCCAGAAACAGTAGCTGAACAAAACCCAGCAGAGGAGTCAGGGGAAATAGCATTGTGAATGAAATAGCAAATGAGCCGGAGATGTAATAGAAGAAGGATCTATGTCCTTATGTTCTAACTGGCATAGACAGTTAAATTAGCATGAAGAAAATGGAGGACATGGCTGAAATTTGGAAAGTTCCATTGGAAACTGTTTAGATCTCAGGAAGCACTTTGCTAAACTCTTTTACTCCTTAAAGTTCAAAGATAAGAAATCCAGCTTCTACAGATAACAAGTGCTGAATTCAGTGATGGATGATTCCAATTTGCATTTGGATAATTCTCAGCTCCCTGCTATGAAATATTTACAAAACCACTGATTTTCTAAGCTAAAGACAAAAGAATTTAGCATAGCTACAGATAGTAGAGAGCATACAGATAGCATGAGAGGGATATTTTTATATTCTAATGTTATAAAACATTACAATCTACGGGAACAGTGATGAGAAACACCTCACAATTGAGGCTCAGCAACTACAGCAAAATCTTTTTCATTAACCCATGGAAGCAAAGCACATGTGAGACATTAGAGGCAAAGTAAGAGGCTTCTGACATAGCAGAGATTATCTTTACAATGTACTCATTAGCAGTCACCCTGCCATTACTTTTTTCTGACTTCACTTCTCATCTTCCAGAAAGTTAAAACTGAGAGTATAGAACGTATAACATGACAATATGGCAAACTCTGTCAGTATATAGGCTACCAAAGAAAAGAGATTCTCAGGACACTTAACAGAGGGTGCAAAGCCAACAGAAGCAGAATCAACATTCCTACACACTGGAAAGTAATTATATTCATACACAAAACAAGCTGTGAAATGAAATAAGCTGTGACTGCCCACTGTCACTACCTAGGTAAAGGGACAAAGTGAAGTAATATAATTACTCTTTGTCATCTATTAAAAAAAATAGTTTGTTATCTATTATGTAATTTGATATCTACTTGATCCTGCTTAAAATCACTAATTAATCTAAAATTCAAACATTACATTATTAGCTGTCTGGTATTTCCCTCTATGTTATTTTTTTACTTTAATGATGTTTAGTGAGCTTAAATCCCCCTGATTTTTCCCCTCCCAACTGAAAGATTAAACTTGCCTAACTTAAACAAAAACTGCAAAACCCCAGTCCACCACAGTAATGTGCTTTCTTGAAGAGTATTTAATTGGGTGATAGAAATGGGAAATGAAACTCAGAAACTCGGAAAACACACAATCCATGATCTATGGCTGGCAGTCCTACTGTTTTCTGGGAACGATTCTTCCACTCCCCACTCCTGAAAAAAATTCAAAACAAGAATAAAACAACACTATTACTCCTAATGATGACCCTCTGACACCACAGTTTAGTTTTGACATCATTCATACACACTTTCACATCCTATTTGGCAGTGGAAAATGGCATATAGAAATCGGGAACTTCTATTATACAATGGTTGCTTATTCTAGTCCCCTTGCCTCCATGATGTGAATCCAATTTAAAATTACCTCATTCATTACTTCTGGCCATACCAAGGCAAAACACAGAGGCCTGTGCATAAATGGAACTCTTCACATTCAGTTCCATGAATACTCTCCTAAAAATCAAGTCAACTTTTTTCAAGATCATCTGCGGCAACTTTAAGGAGGGACACAGACACAAAAGTAATACTACTTATAAAATACTTATGGATATGCTGGTTGTAGTGGAGGAAAGAGTTAGGGGTCTGCCTACCCTGCCCATATACCCTCTGGATACAAGGAAAGCAGGTGGCATTATCTTGGCAAATATGCATAAATCATCAGGAAATACCTTGGAGGGAAAAGTGCTGCCCATGGATGAATAACTTAGCATCTGTTCACAAAGGATTCACCATGGAGTAGGGCAATTTGCACAGAATATTTTCATGTAGGCTATTCTCAGTGAAGGATTTAGTCATGCTGGTCCAGAATGGCAGAAGTACACTCAGAGCAAGCTAGTAGATGGGCAAGAGTATTTTGCTATGAAAGAAATATTCTTTCATGCTCCAAGAGTTACTTGTGGGGGACTAATACCAGTGCAATTCCTTTATGCAGGTTGAATGCACTCCTATAGTAGGCAAACATTTAGTTGAACCACTAGGTAGGTGTATCCAGTAGCAGAATGGGACCCAGAGCAGTTTTATCAAAATGCAGGAAACATATACCAATATACCTACAAAAATACTGCACCATGCCATCTTATATTGCTAAGGACTCTTTCATGGTTCAAAGAGCTGTTCTTTTTCTCTCTTGAGAGCTGGTATTCCTTCAAAAACTTGGCTTAGCTGGCTGTTCATCCATGGCCTATTAATATAAAATGTGGTAAGTCCCTTTACTTTTCTGTCAGTCAGAACCTCACTTGTAAAATGAGGATAGTTTTGATTTATTTCCAGAGTTTTAAAGGAGTAACTCTTATCAGGAGCGCTCAGATGTTTTCCTGCCATAAAAGAACCTATATCAGCTGGGTATTTCATGTGAATTTGTAATAAATTCGGCAATTAAATAGAAAAAGTTGTCTAGAGTACTTTTTTTGCTAGGAAATTAATGATATACAAATTCTTCAACTCACAAGAGTAATCTTCAATATTCACGACAGAATCTGTTACAGGTCAGTATAACCTAACACTGCAGAAAGAAACTTAACTTGGCCCTCAATTTGTCTACATTGTTGAGAAGTGTTGAACTGGTTCAAGTGGCCATGAAGCTGGTTTAGTTACATACTATTCTCTGATAGATTATTTTCATTATAATGAATGATTTCCCAAACCTTTCTGTTTTGATAATTTTATGGTTTTAATTTTGTAGAACAGGAAAGTGAATGATTCATAATGAACATCTCAGCCATTGCAGGGGGGTGGGAACTAGGTGATCTTCAAGTCCATTCCAACTTTTGAGCATTCTATGACCTGTGACTCACTGCTTTATGTAGGGGATTTTTTCCTGCTTTAACACATTAATAAAATTGGAGTGAGGGATGAACCAGACCCATTTATAAATCTATTTAACAGTTAATGCTTATATTTTCTAATGGCCTTCCCATGTACCATTAACAATGGCAAGCATGCTTTACATGCCACACAAACCAATTTAACTGAGAGCCAGGTCACACAATCTGAGAGACATGACTTAAGGATGATACAGGATTGTAGAAGCCAGGGACTCTCTGCACTGAAACAGCACAGGCATTTAGTTATGAGCCTTACTTCTTCGTTGCTTTAAAATCTGGAGAAAGATGGGGAAATTTGCATCAGATACAAGAAATATTCATCTAGTATCCTTCATCAATTTAAAAAACCCGAACAAAACCTCCAACAAAAACCAATAAAAAACCCACCACAAACCAAACAAAAAATAATAAATCCACAACTGTACATCTAGATTCCAGTCACCTTCTTACTTTCTTCTATTTTCTACAAATGAATAAACATTCCTCAAAACAATGTTAATATTAAGTTGTGCCGAAGACACTCTTCAGATTATTCCATCTGTTACGAGTACATATTTTAAAAGCACAAAGGTCATCAGCAATGACGAGCTCCAGTTTAAAGTTGAATAATGATACCATGCGGGATGCAGCAATCTGTAGCAGCCTTGGCTGTAGTGAGCATGAAGAATTGATATGAAGATCCCAAGGGCAAAGAAGAAATAAAATAGCAGATCCCAGACCTCAGGCATCCAGGAAACAGCCTGAGGCTTGTTCAGGAAGCAGGCAGGTGGAATCAAACAGGAACAGCTTTGAAGAGCAAAGTAGACAAGGGAACCTGAAAGGTCTTAAGTGCAGCATTCTCCAGAAGTTCCAAAATAGCCAGTCCAACCTCAGGAAAATACCTCCAATCTATTTTTATGCCCAGTCTGAACCTATTGCTTTAAATTTGCTAATGTAGTCTCACATTTTTTTGCTGAAACTGCACCACAGTAGAGAGCGTAGATTGTTTCTTTCAAGATGTGCCTCTGTAGCCATCTCTTCTCCAAGCTGAACAGTGCTTTGGACCCCTACTAAATTGCAGATTACTTCAGTTTATTAACATTTTTCTTCTTTAGAGGTGTCTGAAACCAGATATAATATTCCAGATACACTCTAAAAAGTGCTAAAAAAGTGCATTAAATTAAACAGCATACTACCTGTGTTACTGTCAATACAGCTCAGTAATTAAGGTATTGTGTTTTGGCGGGTTTGTTTATGTTTCAAGTGAATTATTGGCTCCCACAGTAACAGTGAAATAAAGCATTCCATCTTTCAGGTAATGTTTATTATGATTGCTAGAAGTAGCAGCCCCAGAGGACTGTATCAGTATCAAAGGACTATTAGAATTCAAAATTATCTGAAGCTTGAAACAGAGTATGCAAAATTAAATGGAATTGATTTTTTTTTTCAGATGAAAATGGAACTTTTTTCACGTGCTAGAAGTAGTATCAATCACAGGAAAAAAAACATAAATCTTTTACAGATGCTCAAACCTATGAATGAGCAGGGGATAGTGCATCCTAATTAAAATTAGCTCATATATTAAGTCATAAACAGGAGTCACCTACATCCTCCTGAGTTAAAGAAAAAAAAACACTTTTGGCACTGAATAAACAACATTAGGAAAACAAAATGGGAGTATTGCAAATGAAACTGAGGCAGAAGTTCATACACTTAAGCAGAACAGTCAAATTCACTAATACAGATCAGGGAAAAGAAAAAGAATGCAAGTATTCCAGGGGGTCAACAACTTCAGCTAACACTGGAAAAAAAGAAGTAAACATCATATGGGATATATAACAGGAATATGGATACCAGATAGTGAAAATTCCAGTGTTCTCACTGAGACTAGAACATTGCAGAATAATTAGCTGCAAACATTCTGGAACTTCTGCTAATGGTGTGAAGGCCCAACAAACATCTGTTAGAATCAAGGACTGATGAAGTGAAAAAACAAAATACTTGAAACGTGAAAAAATAGAACAAAAAACCAAAACAACCAGTTAAACTTTTGAACCCAAAACCTTCTTTCATTCTTTTCCTTCTTATGAAAGGAATAAAACATATATTAGTAAATTTCTTGAGCAAGAAAAAGCTGCATTGCCACTGTATCTACATCGCATCTAACGCCTCCTTGATCTGGACTTGATTTTCTGGTTTGACCTTTGGCCTACCTCATCAGTATGGACTCGTTGAGTGCTTGCTTGTAACAGATTTATTATGCTTTAGCCTATTCTCCATAAAACTTCTGCCATATCTTTCTTCCATATACTGCTTCGTTAAGTCTCTAGAGAAGCTCAATCACCACATCTCTCACATAACAACAATGGAAAAGCGAAGACAGTTTCTACATAATTTTTTTTTTTCTGAGAATTTAGAAGATGTTACGAGCCATCAGCTTTCCACTTTTAACAGCAGACCTGTACCTACCCAGTAATTTTAGGATTTACCCACACAGGAATTTAGGAACAAAATTAGTTCATTGTTGCTCCCAAGAACCCACTGCACACTTGTGGTGTGCAAAGACCATGCCTGCCTCATGCCTATAAAAATGCACCTCCCAGCATGGTGTTCACAGACAACTGTTTTCCCCTGTCCATGAAACAGTGCAATTTGCTTTTGTTATTCAGGCTCCAATGTTTTCTGTAATTAAGGCAGCTCATTCCAAACTAGATTGAGTATCCCTGCACTCTGAGTTGTAAATAAGGTCTTGGCGAGTTCAGTTATCTATGATAAGTTTGTGCACAGTTTTTGCCAGTAAGAAATAGTTAAGAGGGAACTGTTGTGTGGTATCCAGAACACAACATATTTGCATTATCCATGTAGGGTCCCAAGTCTACCCTGACTTCTTACTATGGATGAGTCCTTAATAAGGATAATAGCATTGTCCTTGGGGTTTGTGCTGGTCATTGTGCATATTTACATCCTCCCCGCTGTTTTATTGCCTAAAGCAATTCCATTAGCCTCAGAATAAAACTAAATTTACTGCATTTTACCCCATCCATTCAATGGATTTTTTTTTCTCCTGACATGACCTATAATATTTGACCAAGTTTTTGAAGCCTATCCTTTGAATTTTCTTTAGAAGTATAACTGTAAAAGGGGACAATATTACCATTCAGCCCACTAAACAAGTATATTTGAGGATCCAAGTTAACTCTTATGGTACCATATTTAATAGAAATACACTTAAAATTAGTAAAAACTGATCTTTTAATAATTCATTATGCATTTTCTTTGTCTTATTTTTATGTGATTTTGCTTGTGCTACTCATATAGCTCTGAAGACTGTTTATTTGGGCTCATTACCAGAGATCAAAAAACCCCGTTATATTGGACTACAAGTATTTATTAAAAAAGCTCTACAGAATTGGAAGAAGAATAATCTTTTGGCGAAAGCAGAATTTTAATTCATCTTCTAGGGAATCACCTCATAATAGCTTATATTATATTGATAGAAATACAAGAATGAATCCTCATCATACAAATATATATTTTTATACAGCAAAGACGTCAGGTTAATTTCTGGTGAAAGCTTCAATTACACAAGTTTGTGCAATAGAACAGGTCTTAGATGTCTCATGTTAACATTAAATGGAAAAGTTTTCCAGCGTAGGCAAACTCCATCCTTCATTACCCGAAAAAATTTCAAAGCCATTTGACTTATGAATGTATTAACTAAATGAATTAATATATTGTGACAAAGCAAATACATTTTTGCACTTTTAAGACCTAAAGTCATAAGACACAAAAAGATATTTTCCCTTGTCAAACATTATGCATTAAACAAATCATATGAAATGTTCCCAGAATTAAAATTATTTATATTGGATTAAGACACAAGGTTCCATTTCCATGAGTTATTGAATTCAATATTGTTCTCCAATTGATATGAGAAAGAATTACCCTCCTTGTATGAGTCAGGAATTGTCATTCTGTAGCTACAGTAGATCAAATTCAATGAAAACAACTTTATCCTTTTGGTGTCTACTTTTATAAATCTTTGAATAAATTTTTAAGGTAATCTAGGTGCCTGATTCTTAAATTTTTGCTTACAGTATAGCCACAGTGCAAATTATTTTAGAAATTTTTTATCTGCTATTGGACTTCTTATCAGATCACAGAATATTCTGAGTTGAAAGGGACCAACAAGGATCATCAAGTCCAACTCTTAAGTGAATGGCCCATACAGGATTGAACCCACAACCTTGGTGTTATCAGCACCATGCTCTGACCAGCTGAGCAGATCTCAGGGTCTGATGTTAGGTTCCAGACCTTTATATTCTGTTTTGAATTTGTGGGAGTTTTCAGTTTGGGGTTCTTCTAGTTTTTGGGATTTTTGGAGGATTTTTTTTTTGTGGGGGGGTATAGCTTGCTGGTTTTTCTGTCCAGCCTGGCGTTGCCACGACAGATTCCAGCTGGCTGTATTTCCAGCCCCTGTCCCCAGGGCATTCTGGCAGCATCCCGTAAACACTTAGCCAGAGAAACTGCGGCCTGCGGTGTGGTGCAGGAACGGTCCAGTTTAGCTATCAGCTGAAGATGAATAACGAGAGGGCTCTTGGAATGCCTGTAATTCTGAGTGGCTTTATTGCAAGGTCTTCACACAGAGGAGAGGCAGGGTCCAAGAGGCCGAGGGGCCCTCAGACACAGCCTTAAGAGTTATCACGTACCACCAATCACCAGGGGATCTGGGGGAGGATAGGGAAGGTCCAGGGTTACTTGGTCCTATGGGATGGGGAAGGGACGGGGCCCAGGAGATAACAGGGAATAGAGCAAAGGCTCTTGGGGGGAGGGAGGAGATGATGAACACCAGCAATGGCTACTCTGGTTTGTCCTGGGTTAAACCATGGTCACTTCACTTTCCAGGGGTTTCCTATCTCCTTGGAACTTTCTCCACCAGTTATCTTTCTCCTTTTCTAAGTCTTCTCCCCCTGAGGTTTCTAAGGACACATCCACTTGGCTGGGGGGTTGTCATTGGGGTTTTTTGTTTGTTTGTTTTTTTAAGAGTTCTAAATAAATCTTTCTGAGAATAGTGTTTCATATTTTATCACTGAATCTCAAGACAGTCAGAAATTTAAGCACTGTACGTTTTCAGAGTGTTTTCTAAGAATTAATCTATAGACCTTGTAAGAGTTGCTGACTTGTTGTACATGAGATAACCTTGGCTGGATGCCAGGTGTCCACAAATTCCCTCTACCACTCCTCTTCTCAGGGAGACAGAAGACAGAAAGTAAGATGAAAAATCTTGATTGTTTTGACTCAAGAAGTGAAGCAAATAAAGGTAAGAAAAAGGTCTAAAGAAATTGCCTTAAGGGACAAACAAACAGACTAGACTGAAGAACTGCTGATTCTTTGTCTTTATCAGCTAATTCTTCTCTCAGTTGATGTGTAATACTGTAGAAGCTCTGAAGTGTGGAAGCTGATTATTATTTTACCACAGATTTTCAGCAATCTGTACCATCATACAGTCAGTGACTGTGTAGCCTGACACTACTTGTTCACTCTAACAACTGGCTCTTAAATTCTAGTGAGGCAACAAGTGTAGCACTAAGGACAAAGTTGTAAGGGTTGAGGAAAATGGACTTCACAGTTGTCATTGGCTCTAATTCCTTGCTGAAGGCCTGAGTAGGATACACTGGAGAGGGTTTATTCAGATATTGTGAAATAGTGTCCTCTTCTCTAAAACTTGGTTGTATAGTTAATATAACAATAATTCTGATTTAATATGTCACTCCATTTTGGTTAATCCTTAGCATAATAGGATAAAATCAAAGAAATGGCTTAATTGACAGTGCTCTGGTTTGTAGCCAAGTGAGGTTTTTGACCAGCTTGGATGAGAAACACAACAGGAACTGCTCTGTGAGAGTGTCTCTGTCCTTTCCCTTAAGGAGGCAGAGGTCTCAGGCAAGAGATATTCTGGGTAGGAAGACTAAACTCGCATGAGGAATAGCTCATTTGGTTTCCAGAGCAGAAGAGTTGATAGACATTCAACAGTAGTTAACATAATGACATCCCACACTGAATATCTTTAGCTCTCATTAACAGGGCATGAACATTTGAAAGCAATGTAACATTATTGTAGTTACAGTATATCATCCTGTATCTGTGTATGTTGTGAAAGTAAGATTATCTTCTACTAAGTAAGGATATTTTGCAAATTTGTCTTGCTTCCCTAAGTTAAAAATTTTACAGAGCTTAAAATGTTCAGTTCCTGTATCTTTTGGTTATAAAAAAGGATGAAACCAAGGTATCAGACTTCCCTCTTCTCTGTATGTGAAAATCATGACAGGTTTCTCTTTCCTCTCAGTTATATTTGGATTACTTTCTGCAGAATTTGGTCAAGAACCCTGTGCCCATGCATTTCTGTTTTAAACCCAGGTATCTACTCTGCTTAATTAAAAGATGGGCATGTGTTTTGATCTGCCTTAGTTGAGGATAGGGCTCTGAAATCACTGGTGTAGGGTAAAGTTTTGCTGCATGATGAAACAGGACACATAGGGGTTAAAGAGCAGCTCATTTTCACTCTTGCTGCTTCCATGTTTTATAAATGGGAAGAAGGGGCTGTCTTTGGAAGATAATGATATCTAGTTCTAGGAGGAAGCAATGAGGCAGAGACCTACAGCAGTGAATGCACATGTTTTCTGTCCTCAGGACTTGATGTTTCTCTCTTCAGCATTTCTTTTTTCAGGTACTTGACACTTTTGCCTTATTGGCAACCATCTTTCAGGAAAACTGTTGGCTGCAAGGTTCAGTTTGGGATCAAGGGACAGTAAAGTTCAGTGTCATAGGCATCAACTCTATTTTACTATGTCCACATCCACAAATTAAACACTGCCAGGATAGCCACAAATATTTTTTTTGCTACTTTTATGTGTGTGTGTATGTTCAAAGTGTTTCAACAGTCTCAGTCATGATTTCATCCTGAACAAGCTAGCACTCTCTCAGACCATTTCTGGTTGTGCCTCAAGAGCTGTCACAGATAGGGACCGTTCCCAGCAGAGAGCTTGGCAGTGTGGATGACAGCCATTCCACGCCAGATGACAGCAGCACTGGGTAACTATCCTGAGCATGGTCAGTTTAGCATTATAGACATGGAGACAGTGATTTGATCCCTGGCCATTTAAACAGTTTAATGCAAGTGGGAAAATGAGGAGAGCAATGTTATGGGAATGGCTAAAATCAAAATTTTATGGTGTGGATGAAACTGACGTGAGATGCTTTTGCTGAGTGTGAAAGGAATCAAGAATTTTGCCATAACACAGCTCTTTTCTCTTTCAAAAAGAAATAGAGAGCTTTCTCCTCTTGTTTTCCAACTTAATGAATCAGTCTGTAAATACAAATGACCACTGGTGAAACAAGTCCTTTTCAACATTAAAATGAGTAAAACAGCTACCAATGCAGACAGAATAGAACACTCTGACAGTCACCTGAACTTTGCAGGGAATGTGCATGAAAACAATATATATATATATTTCCACCAATGACTATTAGGATGAACCATTTGACCTATACACTGGACAATTTAAAGAAGTTTTGGACTTTTTCTGGATTTTCTGTCTCAAAAAATAAAAGGAATACAAAGAAAGTAATCAATTTTGTAATATTTTAGTGGGCACCTTAAAATAAAAAATTCTAGGGCAGTTTAAGGCTCATTACTATATCACATTTTCATCAAGTCTAACAGTATTCTGATTGCAATAGGAAAACATGTAATGAAAATGGGAACTGCTTAACCCACCTTCTATGAATTTTTATGATAATGGAGGTAGTCATCTCTGTACTTTTACATTCGCAGCTGTTGGTATCATAACTGAAATCAGTCCTCCTTCAAATTAAATTAGTAATATGCAGTTTGTAATGAATATAACATTTAGCAGGTACACTTGAGTTCTAAAGAATATTGTAAGTCAGATCTCAGTAGTGTCTGTGATAATAAGGATGTAGTATGGATGAATTTCAACTTTTATTATAATCAAACTCCTTCAGCTACTGCTTCATTATCATGCAAACCCTTTCCAGGTGATATGGCCCAGATTCAATCTCAGTCCACAAACATTTAAAAGGGCAATCAAAATCAGTGCAAATGTTGCTGAGAGTTTTGACTGCATGGAAGAAACGGGTGGTGTTTTTCAACAGATATTTTTGACAAATACTGCCAAAGTTTCTTGAAGAACAGTTAGCTACACCGGTATGTTTTTAACCCCACACATTCCCAAGGAAACACACTGATGTAACCTGAAATGGAGTGCTAATTTTAAATGTATTTTCATTTTATGCAATATTACAGGCTAATGGATTTTCAGAAAGTAGTTAAAGTCTCTAAGATAAGTATCCCCTTCTTTGTAATAAAAATTAAATATATTCAGCAGTGATTTGATTTTTTACATATTTTACTACAATACTTATGTTACTGACTACAAGGTCAGAAAACTAGGAAATTAAAATGAAAATAAAAAAGTTAAAAAACAAATCAGCATAAAATTTTATGCCAAAATTGAAAATGAGGACCACAAATTGCTTTCTAAAATTAAATGGCTATGATCTCATGATCAAAAGATCATAACCATGGCTTCAAACAATTACAGACTTCAAGAAATAATTTGATAAGAAGATGCTGCCCCTTCACAAACTACTGACAATATAACCACAGAAATTCTACAGGGGAAGTATCATCATGAAATCTTCTTAACTATTCATTGTAAGATACCCTGTTTTGGAACTGTTCTTAATTTGCAGCTATACTTAAATGAAACATTCTTGTATGTTTCTCAAATATTTGCATTTCCCTATTTGCTTTCAGGAAAGGTGCATTAAAAGCCCTGTAAAATGTGTGGAAAATGTATTTCTATATTTTTACAAAATTTCAGAAATCACTGTTGGGATGAACTGTAGAGGTATGATAAATTACATGTATTTTATCCTCCTGGTTTGCTAAAAGACTTCATTATATCTATAGCATATTGAAACACTGACTTGTTTCAGTATTAAATATCTCAAAAGTTTCAAGTTTCCATGACAAAACCTCTACCTGAGAAAACTGTCACCATTAAACATGAAAGTAATTTTTCTCTTCAAAAAAATATTTCTTTACTCCTGAGCAGGGACAGGATTTTCTACAGAGCCATGTGACCACAGAGTATTCCACCAAAAAAATAGATACAAACATATCACCCTATATTCCCACTTAAAAAATGCCTTTGTACTTGATTATTAAAAATATATTCTGTTTAATACATCTTTTCCCAATACAGCTATGTAAAGTCCTATTCATTAAAATGGCCAGGTGTTTTAATTTTCAAATGTTCCTACTATGTACACTAATTTCCACTTTGCTACATTTTCTCATACATAATGTATTAAACTGATTCTTGTTGAGTTCTTTCACACACAGTGCAGAACTGGAGAAAGGCAGGATCCCATCCCTTGTCTGTTTGAATTTTAAGTACCTTTGAAGCAATTACAAGTAAAAAATGCTTCAGAAAGGAAATAAACATTTGAGAGGACAGTCACATCTACTGAAACTTTTTCTGAATGACCATGACAATTCTTGGAAAGGTCAACCTTTCTGGAAATTGTGCTTTCATAATCATTTCTCATTTGTTTAATGTCTCACCTTTTGGACATATTCAAGATGGATGGATGTAAAAATCAGCATGCTTCTGAGGAGCATGGCAAGAAATTAAGTATTACTGAGAACAGACATAGGAAGCTAGGAGAGGGATGAAGTATGTAGAAAAATTGCAACGGGAATAGTAACGAATAAAAACAACCTCACTGTGACTCTGTCACAGGCCAGTGGCACAGCCCAGCAGCTGGTATGAATTGCCATGGCATCCATTCTGGTAGTCTAAAAAGACAGCATCAGAATCATTCTTGCTGACCTTTCACTAACAGTGCCATAGAGCTACCCGAGGAAATTGTATAATGATTCAATAAACACAGTACCAAATGCTGAAATACTGTATCAGAAAAGACACTGGAGAATGGCATGCATTGAGTTAAATTAAATTTCCACCTGCATGGAAATTCCTCATAATATTGTACTGTGCATAATCTGTGAAAACTGAAATGAGGTACTTGTAAGTATTTTCAATTTCACTTCAGATTTCATGATAGTTTTCATGATGCAAGACATTATGTTTTCTTTGAAAATAATATATTCAAAGTAATTTGCCCTGGGCAGATTGTGTATGTAATACAATATTATCATCCAATAACAAAGAAATTGCACTTTTCACTGTATTTCTTGCTTTCTCTTCAAAATATTTACGGTTTACTTCTGCATTATAAAACTGAAGTGACACCCAATATTATTATGACATCATTATGTCATATAATGCTCAGTTCTATAAGAGAGAAGGTATAAATAGGAAGGCTGTGATTGATGAGATTCTATAAAGAGACAAATTTCCCAATTCTGCTTCAACCCAAAATTTCAGATAAATTCCATTTTTGGTGCCTCTTTTTTTAAAGTAACAATGCATATAGGTATTCATCCCAGTATTCAGTCTTTTAGGCCAGAGCATAATATTTTGCTTAATGTGCCCACAACCATGACTTTTGGGTGTAAAGGATATAAAAGTTAAAAATATAATTTAGCAGTAATTGTTTTGGAAGGGATAGCAATAACCAACATAAGGAAGAAAAATAATGATAAAGGGAACTTTACCTTTCCCATTCTTTCTCTTATAAAAAAAAAAAGGAAACCATGCTAAAACCTGCAAGAAAATAACATATTCTATGCTTTATTCTCTTGTTATTCTCCTGTTACTATTTACAGGCTAGTAACATATGAATTGGTTTTAAGTTAAACTTTAGTTTTAAAGCTTATTATGTGGCTCATTTTTGAAGGGACTCAAGTATTCATAGGCAATCACGGGAAAATAGCAGAAGTGCTTTAGTGGGAGAAATAATCCATAAAAAGAGAGGAACCAGTCTTAGGAACAAATAGCCTTTTCTTTCAGTGGATGAAGTCACTATTGGCCTTCCCAGAGGTATGTCCTGTGACATGTGGTGTATTGTATCAAATAACTTCTAGATAACCTGAAAACAATGAGTCACTAGCAATGTCAAAAAAAGTATTGATGAATGAATTATGCAGGGTATGAAGAATGAGAACCAGGTGCGAAAAACTGAAGGAAGACCCTAAAAATATATTATTCGGAAGTGAGGAGGCAGATGAAATTCAAAAGGGTTGCACAGTGATGCACATAATTTAAAAAAAAAAAAAGTCTTAACTTTATAAAATCATAGAATGGCTTAGGTTGGAAGGGATCTTAAATAACATCAGGTTCTGTGGCAGGGACATCTTCACTAGACCAGCTTGTTCAAGGGCCCATCCAACATGACCGTGAACATTTCCAGGGATAGGACAATAACAACTTCTCCAGACAACCTGTTCCCCTGCCTTGCCCCCCTTGCAGCAAAGAATGTCTTCCACATGTCTAATTTAAACCTACCCTCTTTCAAGTTTAAACACTCCCCTTTGTTGTGTCAGTACATGTACTTCTAAAAAGTCCTTTTCCAGCTTACTTGAGGCCCCTTTAGGTACTGGAAGGCTGAAAAGATGTCTCCCCAGGGCCTTCTCTTCTCCAAGCTGAACAACTTCATCTCTTTCACGCTGTCCTCATGGAAGTGCTCCAGCCCTCTGACCATCTTTTCAGCCCTCCATTGTGCTCACTGCAACAGGTCCAAGTCCTTATATTTGTAGTCCCAGAGCTGATCCCAGCACTCCATATGGGATCTCCTGAGAATGGAGTAGAAGGGTAGAATCACCTCCCTGACATTTGGTTATGGCTCCTCTGATCCAGATCAGAATACATTTGGCTTTCTGGGCTGCAAGTGCACATTTTTGGGTCACATCAATCTTGCCAGCACCACCCTGAGTCCTTCTCCTCAGGCCTGCTGTCAGTCCATTCTCTGCACAGCCTGTATTTGTACTCAGGACTGTCCCATTCCAGCTGCAGGAATTCACACTTCATGATGTTCCCATGGGCCCACCTCTCAAGCCTGTCAAGATTCACGTATAATGTGCTATTAGAAAACCACTACCAGTTAGGATACTTAGGGAGTTTAATAGCTTAGGTTGTAGTTTTCTGTTGTTCCCTGTTTATTCAGGTTTCATCTCAGTATCAGGGAAGAAATGGGACTAAAGTTGCTTTCCTTGGGTAGTGCAGAGGTGCTGAAAACAATTTGCTGCTCCTGTAATTCCTCTGAGAAGTGATTAATTGAGAACTAAGCAGCAATGAAAGAATAAGCACAATTGCAAACACTGCAAACAGTCACATACACAGTCAAATTGCAGCTTTAGAAGTTACAACATCAAGATCTACCCTCTGCAGAAACAAAGACCTCAGCTTAAAATAGGTTATTTTATGACTAACTTCTGATTGTGCAACTGTGACTATAATGCACAAAAGAGAATGAAAACCCAGCAACAAGTTCTGTGGGAGAAAATACTAAGCTATCTCCTCACTAATGTATATACTTCATACTATTCTTCTGTTGAGCTTTGATTTACTCTATATGATATATCAGCAGCAATCTGACCTTCTTCCTCAAGACAGTCACATTCTAATTCCATAACTTTCTTTCACCTTAGTATCATAAGGTATATGGGAAGTATAAGTTTCATTTTGATGATCCAGCTACTTATTTTGTGTGACAGATATCATATTATTTTAACCTATCAGTTTCTGCTTTTTTTCTTAGTGTGAGTATAGATCAGTATCTTACATAATGGTAATCAAGCTTGGCTTACTACTTGTAGTTTTTGCTGGAAAAATTATTTCAAACATGACTTACATTCCTCTTTTTACCTATACACATCAGTGAACTCTACAGTCCAGTGTCTGATACCCAGCTAATAAAGATTAATGGATTCATTTACCAGATTGTTAGAATGTTATTAAAATGCAAATGCTTGGTTTCTGTTAATTGTTCAATATCACATACAATTATTATGGGGACTTTTACACTATCTTGTGATTTTGGTACAGTTCATATGAGAAGCATGAGGAACAGAAGAAAAATGTGAGCTTTTTACCCCAAACTGTTAGATGAATAATAGCACTTAAAAGGTAGCAATTGTGAGTTGGAAATGAATTGGAGAATTGTAAGGTTTAGAACCACTAGATACAGCAATAAATACAAGATGGACAGAATAATTATTAGATAGAATTGTTCAGAGAAGGATAATTTTGCAAATAGAAGGGGGAAAGGAATTAACAACTCCCAATTAATAACAGCTAGTTATCAAAATTTTGATTCTGAATTTTCAAAACTTAATTTAGCACACTAATCTTTTGCCTGAACCTTTTTCAGAGTCTGGCAAAGACTTTGGAAGACTAAGTACCAGGTAAGTCAGCTAAGTTGCAGCAGCTATGAACTCTGGAGCAAAAGGCCAGAGGGCTTATTGCATCTAGCAGCTATTGAGCTGTACCCTGAATGTATCTTATTCCCCCTCCCCACTTCTGATTTTTTACCTGAAGTACTTCAGACTCCCCTCTCCTCCCCTCCTCTTCCCCTCCCCTCCTTTAGACACAAGGAGAACCCCTCCACTAAAACTCTGATGACAGAATACATAGAAGTTTGCAAATTTGCTGAATACAATGTATAATATTACAATCATATGAACCTTGGCTAACAGAAAATGAAGTAGGAATATTTTCCCTTTTCTATTAATATGTCCTCTCTCTATGTATGAGGGATCTACAGTGCACCAGTTCTGTTTCTTGCAATATTGAAGCTGATGAGGAGTTATGATGCTTTTTAATTTGAAATGTCTTTGAATCAAATTCCAAATCTGCACATTGTAGTTTATCTAAAGACAACAAAATTTAAACCTCATAGACTTCACTGAAAAATAATAATTTATGTTTTGTCACTGTCATCTTTAAAACCTGTATGTAGCATTATCTTTAATTATTAATTTTTTTACACATTTAGCTATTTGTTTAATATACTCTTCTAAATATGATAATGTAAATTCACAATCTATTCATAATCTTGGAAAATAGACTTTAAAAATCACATTTTATTTTTCAAGTATTTTGTATATACAATAATCCCTCTATCTTGGTTTTCAGTGGTTTGGTTTTCTTTACTATTATTATTATGCTTAATTTCAGAGAGGAGTATGTGGATTAAAAATGTTTTTCTCTTTTGTGTGCATTTCACTTCTTGAAACTGCAGACAACCGAATAAAGCAGCTTCTTTCACCTGTTTAATTACCCATGTCTTCTTTTTCTCTGCATAGCAGTCTTATCAACAAAAGCCAATTATGAAACCCAAGTTTGACTGTCAGGCGAATATTAAGAATTATGAAACAGTGCTGCAGGATGACTGGCTTTTTGTGACTTCCTGATTTTCTTTCTAGTGGTTAAAGTACCTTTCTCCCCCTTCGTGTGGTGGTATTTGTAAAGGTTAAATTCCTATGTGACTCTGAACACAGTGTGAGAGACATTCTAAAATGATTCTACTGTTTCAACTGAGTAATTTCATCATTAAAATGACTTAGATTTAAAATGCAAATGTATTTAGTGTCATCTGTGGATTAATTCAAACAGAAAGTGACAGTTTCATTATAGCCTTCGCTGAGAATTTAAGTCTGAAAATTTTTGAAAGCAAAACTGTGTAAATCCAGATTTAAGAGACCTGCACCCCAAAATGTAATGGCAGTGAAGAATTGACAGTGTGTTCCTTGCTGCTTCATAGCTGTTAAACTAATGATGTGAAATGGAAATATGCCAACACAATACACCACTTGTGGTTAAATTAGTCCTAAATGATGACTGTATCTATATACTCCTATTTCTTAATGAATGCATCCTATCTATTAATTTTAGGTGGGTTTAATGGCTTTTTGCTTCTCTTACCCACAAAAATTACTTAAATCCCTCTTTAACACAGCTTAAAATTATCCTTAAACTTAACCCATCCACTGCACAAGAAGGTACAAACACTAAGGCGGCTAATAGTGCCAGCAAATCTATCTGGATGGTGTTAAAGAACTGTGAATAACAACTACATCACTCCTACTTACCCACAAGCCCAGTCCTTCATATCCCCTCCATTTAAATCATTATAACAGCATCAGAAAGAGTCTGGTATATATTATTATTGATTAAAGCTAATATTATTTACTTGCCACAGTAGATCTACTGCTTTGTCAATTTTCCAACACTTGTTTTGACATTTCTCTGATCTGCCTCTCCTTCACATGACATCAATAAGAAAGAGAGACAAAGAGTCTCAAAGATCAAAGAAGCAGGTAAACACAGAACACTGGAAGGGAAGAAGAATATTTTCTCTCAAGACCTCACCATTAAGCTTTGCCAACAGAGTATGCATGACACAGGAAGTTCACTAAATCAGAGGATTGCCTTAGAAATAAAAGTTAAGGAGCTCATGTAAATATGGCTCATAATTTCTTATATTGATCTGAGCCACTGAAAGAAATAACCAAATGCATGTAGAATGGTCTTCTATAGTAATTCCTTTTAGCTGTCCCACCTTAATCTTTCCCTTTAATAAGACAAAATGTTTTAATGAACCCAATATAGAAAAGTAAATATTTCCGGAACACAAGTTGAGAAAATACTTCAGGTAGTGGCAATGTCATCAAACATGTCCATAACATCCTCAGCCTGGCACTGCAGCACTGTGATGGTTGTAACAGCTCAGGTCTGGCTGGCACTGCAGTAGCACATGAAGCAGATAATCTCCTGCTAACCCTATAGCCCCGGGAAGGCAATTGGGTACAAGAGAGGAGCTCCTGCAGCACACACAACCCACCATTTTCTGGGGCAGTTGCAAAGCTGTGGAGAGTCTTGGAGCAGCTGCAACCTGGTCAGTGTCCAGTGCCTTGAGAACATCTGTTACCCAGTTGGGACTTGGGTATTCCCTATCCAACCCAATAGGCAGCTTCGTCAGTCAGCAGAGGGAGGCTCCAAGGTATCAAAGATAGAAACACTCAGGACAGAGCACGGGGAGAGGGCCAGAGAGTTCTCCACATACCCAGCATCCAGGTCCCAGATTCATACTGCCTGTGGGCAAACCCACCTTGCTGGCCACCTTCTGCCTCATGCCATCTCCCTTACAGAGCACAGAAGTCATTGACTACTAAAGCTGCTTATATAAACTCATTGGACTGTTTTGGTGTCTAAGTCCATTAAGTCTACTCACTGCTCATAAATGGTGACAAACATTTAATCATTGAGGGCATAATCCAGCTAAATCAGGTTTCTTCCCTAATAGGTTATCCACCAACAACACAACAAATTAGTCTCTAATGTGTAGGAAAAAACACAGAGGGAAATATTTTGTCTTAGAAAAGTGGGAAGAAGGAAGCAAGCAAGCAACTAAGTAAGCAAGTTGGTTTCCTTTAGTCTTGTATCCATTAATTAATATCAGTAAGACATAAAATTATATTTTTAATGTGATCCCATTAAATCATTTTGTCAGATGAATCAGGCACAAACAGAAACCTGAGGAGAGAGAAAGAAAGAATCCCCTTTTTCTACTGACATAGTGACCATACTAATTCTTTCATATTATAATAAAAAAAGGTTGACTACCATCTTAGCTGTCAGCTAAATAACCAATCATATGGAAGCAGAAAAGCTGGATTCATATTTGTAAAAGTGCTAACACAGGAAGATTAATGAGAACAAATATTGAATTATACAAAAAATAAAATATTAGTCTTAATATTTCTGTCATCCTAATTTAATAATTTATTACCAAGCACAAAAAAGAAAGAAATATACAGGCATCTCCCTAAGAGATGAAGATTCTAGTGAAAGGAATCCTTATTACATGTATATCATTTAAAGGAAACTCAATAGAGTCTCATAGTGATAGCAAACTTGAATTAAATAAACAAGATACAGTAATCAAAGTGGTGTCAGCTAGAACTACCTTTTCAATTTTGCTTCAGTCCTGTATATTTGTTTCAAATGTGCTTGGAAAAGAAAGGTTTATTCTCAAAGTTATCCAGAGTTGTGCTCTTGGAGTATATGTCATCAGGAAAAATAATGAATCATGCCTTTCCCTAGAAAAGGAGAATTCTTACTGATGTCATATTTTTGGCACTCTGTTAACATAGCAAACGAGATGTAGTCTGAAACACATATAACATTTATTGTCATCTTATCTTCTATGTGTTTGAGAAAATACATGAATTTAAATGGAAGTCATAATATTTTGGTCAAACTCGTCTTCCTCATTTTTTATCTTATCCTCAGCTTTTTTCTCTATGTGAATTAGTTGATTGTCAGTGTTTTTTGTTTCTTTCCGAGAAGCATCATATTCACAGAAATGTAAGAATTAATTATCTTGTATCTTTTTTTATTGTACTATAAATATCAAATAAAGAGAAAATAAAATTGTAGCAGATAGACATTAAAAAGGGAAAAGAGGTTTAGAACAACAACAGACAGGTTAAGAAAACACAGGTTAAACATGGGCAAAAAAAGAGACACTTTTAGGATATAGAATGTTTTAGTTAAATTATTATTTTATTTTTTAAAAAGTAGTACTTCAAAGTCCAGATTTTATTTAAATGTGTTTGGGATTTTTCCTTTTTTATTATTTTTTCCAACTGATTTTAAATTAATTTTCTCAGTGTTACCCTGTGGTAAGAATGAGAGGAACAAGACAATTTTACATCTCAGACTTTCTTAATCCCTCCTTCCCAATGCTACAGCAGTCACATTTTAATAGTTTTTACAGCAAAGGCCCCCAGGGATGGATTTTATTCAGATAGTCCCATTTTTCATCTCTTTTCTCTGAAGGGCACAGGATACAGTATAGAAGGTACCAATGCAAAACAGGTGACCAGGTAAGAGTAGAAAAAAGGATGCACACAATAAAATACCTATGTGAATTCTTACATATTACATCTCCTTCTGTCTGTATGAGTGAACACCTACTGCTTGACATAGACCTACTTTTGGTACTTGGAGTTTGATCAAGTATCAAGCCCGAGCTTCAGTTAATGTGAAGTAAGATTTCACAAGAGGCAGGAAGATAGAGTAGTCCCTATGCGCAGATTTAGTTGTGATTATGTACTCTATCATCTGCATTTACAAATTCCAACACCCAACATAAAACAGTTTAAGAAAACTTGCTTATGTCTGTTTGTGTCCAGATTGGAACTTGTGAATATTTCGTCCTATGTCCAACAACAATCCCTCTGTTCGGCTCTGGCCTCTATCTCAGTTATTCCAATGTGTGATTCAGATGTTGGAAATGGAGGGACACATCTTGGGTTTTTATTTATGGCTAATAAAAACCAAACAGAAAAAAACCCCAGAAAAATTAGCTATGTATTTAGCTTCAGTTCACTGGCGCTTCTCTTTAAATTTATTTTCCCTTAAATATATCACTAACCCCAGTATGTTGCTGGGCAAAGCCACCATCTTCAACGAAAAAAAATACTTTGAAATAGACATTAAAAATGTCTATTTCAGGGAAAGCAGGGAAAGTTAAAAATTGGACTGACAAACTGGGAATAACAGTAAATATGGAGTTAAGCCTTTACCTGTATTTTGTGGCAAGCTGTGGTTTTGAAAGGAATGTCACATGTGTACTTAGAAGGTTACTTAAACAGACATATGAACTGTCAGTGATCATAATGGCATTTCAGAATTTGTTTAACCTTTTTTCCTGCCTGTGTTCACCACAATGCTGGGACATTGCATGGAAAAGCCATGTGGAGGTAAAAATGTTTATGTGAAAAATTTATTTTAGAATCTACTGATATAGGACTGTACAAAATCAAGTTAACTTACAAAACTGTGTTTGCCTTGCTTTGTTTCAAATACAAATCCTACTTCTATCAAAAACTGGATCTTAAGAGTTTTTCACATGAGTGGTTAAGGAAAATTTTATTTTTTATTAGTTTCTCTTAATGCATTTAAATTACAGATTCATTCTGTCTAAAAACTTATTGATTCTATTAATTTTAAAATTGTTTTAAACTGTTTTCAATTTTGCTCAAAAATCTAATTTGACTACTTTATGCCTTCGTATCTGAAGACTGCACTAGGAGTGAAAAAAGATAGCATCTCTTATATAAAAATCCCAAATTCTAATAGAAAAAGACCAGACTTTTTTCTTTGTTCACACTGGTCAGAGATATTTAAATTGTATATTACTTAACTACCTAATAAAATCAATCTTTCCCATTTAACACCCTGAGTATTTCCCACTTACAATATTATCTCCTCTTGTTTCATTCTATGAGCTGAGCAGCCAAATTTGTATCTGCATGACAATTCCTCATCATTCATCAATTATATGGTGCACTATACACAAAGTTGGTGATTAAGACTTAAATGAATTCTAGCTTTGTTCTTTGACAGCCCAGCCTCACTTCATCAATTTACATCCTGTAGAATTATCTTTCAGTAAAGATTTTCAAGTGCAGTTTCTTGATCAATTACTGCATCTTCTGTAGCTAAAATGAAGTGACAAACATTTCAATCAGGAATGGAAACTTGATAGCCTTTTCAATGTGGAGCTAGCCTTTCTTTTTTGTTGTTCAGATGTCTTTTAATCCCTGTTTGACTGGATGTAGTTTCAAGAACTGTAGATTGATTGTGAGGGACATACAACTAGATTTTTGCATCCTTATGGATGTTTTGTTTTCTTGCTGTTGAATTATTGTTCCATAGCCTATGTTCTCAGCCTGTATTATAGATGAAGCAGTCAGGGTACCATAGTGCATAACAATAAATATATTTGCAATTATACAGGCACTTCATGAAGCCAGCAGTCTGATGTTCAACTTGGAATTAAATCAGCTTAAGGGTAATGGGTTACCTTTGAATTAATTCAGAGGAGTAATTCACTTAATACTTTCCCAGCCCACAAGCTCATTTTGAAAAAATCATTAACAAGTAAGGAGAAACGCCTTTATCACATAAGACTGCTGGTTCTGTAGCCTAAGAATACCTTAAAATCACTCAGTCTGTTAAACAGACATCCCAACATAAAAAGACAAAATAAAGCTTTCTTGTAGTAAAAAACATCACAAACTTATTTCAGCCATGCAGTCTTCCATACAGCAACTAACTAAAACAAGGTCTTGAGGCTACCATAAAGAACTTTGTCTACTAAATTTAACCTGTTACTTATTTATAAAAAATTGCTCCATAATATCTTTAGAAATCCATGGTGACAGATCTCACTTAAGGATTTTCAGAAAGACAAGTAGTCTGCATTAATGAAGATCAGTCATTGTCTTAATTGATTAGGAGAAAAACTGATTCACAGTAGGTCCTGTCAGACATTTCTAGAATTTAACCTGCCTCATATTTACCGCTATGCACTTCAGGATAACATTCTAACTTGAAATCCAAGTAATCAGAATCCACTCTATCTAAAGTATGTCTAGCACTATCACCAGCTGGGAATTGCCTCGAAGCATAAATGGATGTAATTCCCAGCTGCTAGTAGTGCTAGATATAAATCATTCAAAGTTTATACTGATAAAAGTGGCCAAGTTATATACAACGCACAGCTTCATGACCTAATTATCATACAGTGCCAATTTGCAAAGTCGGTGTTTCAAATATCTCCGAGATCAGGAATGACTAGATGATTTTCATACAATTTAAGCAAAAGTCACTTTTCAAATTATCACAACATAGAAAGGACCTCAGATAATAATTTTTAGAAGAAGAAATATGGATAAATTAACTTTTTGAATACACCAGAAACTCAACAGTAAATAGATTTAAAGGGAAACACATGGAGTTCAAAATGAACTCATCTGAAGGCTGAAAAGAAATACAACTACTTTTAGGAGCAAATGGTATCAGGAGCCAGTTATTCAAATTAAATAGGAGACTGAAAAAACAAAACAGAGAGATGTTAAGTAAATTTTCTTCTTAAACAGCTCTTCTTGAAATGTTTATGACTTAACAGGAATAGAACAAGAATTCCTATATGTTCATATGTCATCCTGCAAAATTTTCTCACTAAAGAGATATTGGAGGTTCTTTTTAATATTGACATAGTTTTTTGTTTTGTTTTTTTTTCAAATAAATATTCTTTTTGTGTTACTCTTGGATTTTTCGCATGTGCTGTTAATCTGAAAAGGTATTTCATTCAAAGAAAATTATGCAACCATAAAACTATCCTTTTGCCAATCTTCTGTCCTTTTCATACTTTTCAAGATTTCCTTTTTATTGATCATCATTATGGCTTAAGGGACACAGACCTCTGTTTCTATAATACAGACATGATGTATTAATTTCTATTAGGTGTCCAGTACAACCAAATGTACAAATTTTATTACATATGTAGGAAACTCTTCATCTGAATATTTGCTTGTCAGCTGGTGAAATGTTTGCAAGACTGTATTCAGGGAGCTGTGCATGCCAGTTAGAGTTCATGTTTTGAAATAAAAAAGGTAAAGTTTAGAAAAAATAAACAAAGAAAGAAAATTGTAAAAGGTGTTGTTGCCCTTCTTCCTCCTCTGAGTGGGTTTTACGTGCCCATGTGTTGCTGGCGGGGCTGTGCCGGGGCTGCCGGGCCCGGCCCCAGGCGGTGCAGCGGCCCCAGCGCAGGGCACGGCTGAGCCCCTCAGCCACGGGCGGGCGGGCGAGAGAGAGCCCCGGGGAAAACCTGGCCAAGGGAGGGCAAAACGCTGCCCGGCAGCCAGGGCTGAGGCAGGGGAAGCGAGCGAGAAACAGCGCTGCGAGCTCCGAGGGGACAGCGGGAGCAGGGACGGGGCAGGAGAGACCCGGCAGGGATGGAGGGCCCTGCGGCCTGGGAGAGACCCCGGCGGGGCAGGGTTTCCCTGCGGGCCCTGGGAAGGACCCGCGTTGGAGGAAAAAGCGTGAGGAGGCGGGATGGGAAGAGATGAGCTGTTACAAAATGACCACAACCCCTCACTCTCTGTCCCGTGTGCCCTTCTTGGGGGAAAAGGTAGAGTGTAAAGAGGGAAGCATGAAGCTGAGCCTGGGAATGGGATGAAAAAATATGCTTTTATATGTCAGATGTGTAATATCTGCTTTTTGTTTCCCACTACATATAAGTATTTCTTTTAATTGGTAATAAATTAGTTTTCCCTAAGTTGAGTCCATTTGTTGCAGTAAGGAATCTTCCTGTCTTTGTCTTAACCCAGGAGCTTTCTTGGTCCAGTTTAAAGTATTTCATCTCTTCCTGCTGAGAGCAGAGAAGGGAGTGAGCAACCAGGTAGGAGCTCAGCTTTTAGTTAAGCTTAACCCACCATGCCTTCCTTATTTGAATTAGCTGTAGTTCTTTCCAGATAGCTCAGATTTGCCATTAATATTACTACTAAAAATGATTTCTGCTGTGACAATGAAGATGTCTACTGTAAGTTCTGTTGGGAACATGTGAGTCAACTACCAACATAAAATGAAAAATGAGGGTCATAAATAGTTAATTATTTTTTTAGCTTTGCACACCACATAGCTTTCTTTTCCATTTATGACTTATTAACAGCTGTCCAGTTAAAATGCAAGGTGATTTGTACACTGGAGTATAAAATCTCCATTATGAACCTTGATTTAGATAGGACTGAGAGCGCTTGAGTTTAAAATAGGCGTTTTGCAACAGTTCACAGTAATATATTTTATTGTCTACTATGTGAACAAAAAAGATGTTTAAAGCCATAGTGAATCATGTCCAAAACAACTAAGGGAATAGTTTTTGCATGACCACATCTTTTGAATCAAAAGGCTCAAATGTCAGAAGACATTAAAGATGACATTTGATTGAAGATCGACAAGGAGAGGGGCTGGAGCCAGAAGTTTCTGCAAGGTCAAGGAAAGTGGAATCTGACATCTGATTAGGAAAAAAATGGTTCCAAATGGATGTACTGTTATCCTCAAAGGACTGACAAACCACTATCTGAGAATGGACAAGTCTTTCTGGAGTGATCAAGAGAGTAAAGCAGTTTCTGATTTCTGTAATCCCAGACCTTTACTGTTTAAAACATAGAACAACTTAAGCATGCATGAGAAAGGAAAAAAAGTGGTGATTAATTCAATTTGTCTCAGTATATGAAACCATTTTGCAGCTCAACATTATTTAAATAAATAGAACATCATTTAGTGCTGTGGAAATGCAGCTCAATCTTATTGGAACTTACACTGATAACAGCCACGTACAATGCGATATCAATCTTATTTTCTCCTTTGTTTCATTATATTATAACAGGCAAAAAGAGTTATGAGTTCACACAATATGAAAGAATATGATATTCTATCAGCTGATATCACAAAACTATCCTTTTCTTAAATGGGGAGAGATAGAAGTAAATAAAGAATAGCAGCCAGAAGCAATTATGTAAAACTCTGAGCAGTATTCCCTAGAGAGAAAGATATGTACATTTTCCTGTCTAGTTCCATTATGTGTATTCATTTCAGAACTAGGCACTTTCCAATACAAACAGAGCAAATTCAATTTTGTTCAAACAATATTCCCTTCTAACACTTCATATGCCAAGTGAGAAACACAACATAAAGCCTTGAACAAATTAAACATCTCTTTTAAGAACAATGTAAATGCTACTAATTTACTTTCAGTAATGGGAGTTTTTCTGATTCACTGCATGACTGCATTTGGGTGTGGAAAAGAATAAGCTGTTTGTTTCAACCTTAAATCTTGTTTGTGTATGCAGAGATTTTGTCAAACTCATGAATGTCAAATAATACATTGTAAATCCAGCCTTTGTTACATGCTTTCACAAAGATTTATGCAGGCTTCAATAAAAAGGGAAAAGATACGAGTAGGTGAATCCATCATATGTGCCTTTGCTGAGATGGAACGATATGGCCATTTTATTCAACTTGTGGGATCAAATGGACAAACGCCCCCAACAAAAATCTGCTAGATACACATGTAGAAATACAAATACACTTTTCACCTGACTGCTACATAGGTGGTGGTTGCAGCCCTGCTTGACTGAAGATGACCTACATAATGGGCTTACTGACCACTGCAGAGAAGGCATTGAATGAATGAAGAAAGATTTAAATAAAGCTTTAGAATTTTCTTTATATGCATCTATTTGGAAGTTCGTGATTTGATAAAGAGGAAAACCCTTGGAGGAATTATCAGATAAGAAGGTGAACTTGCAAGGAACAGGGGAGAAAGGTAGTATGTCAAGATGACAGTAGAGACAAAGGTGCCAGGTCATTCACTTAGAGCTTGATATCAAGCTTGTCTGTTATAAATTAGAAATTTCCACTGCAGCCCAAGGAGGGGAAAGACCAGGAGTGTAAAGTAACCAAAATAGGTGAATATGAATCACGGGTACAATATGGAACTGAAAATTTGAAGGGATCCTGATCCTGAAGTATGTCAAGTATACAGACATGTGCAGGGGTATTAATGTGAAAAAATACAGGTATTGCTATGACCCTAAAATGGACACTGAACAATTTGGATAAACTGGTTTCAAGAAGATGAATTTAAACAGGGAGGGAGGAAGAGACAATAGGTCTCAGCATGGTGAGAATAGAATACTCTGTCCATGGAATGAAATGAAGAAAATTCAATTTATTCATCTTGGCACAATAAAGTTAAGAGGGAATACTCCGCTGCCTAAACACAGCAGAATGTAGCCACTGGAAAGAATAGAAAATATTCAAGTCCAATAACCTACTGGCATGGAAAGAACAGTTGTAGAGCAGTCTGCCTGTATGAGTGGCAGAGGTAGCAGAGTGGTCTAGCTCTAACATGGATATGGTTTTCTTTAATATGAAAGGACAAAACCCTGTAATCTGATTCTAGTTTCAAATGCTTCCAAAATTCCTATAATTCATGCTAAGAATAAACTAATGAGTATTGTGCTGAAGTCTGTACCAATTAGAAAGATGCAAAGGAACTGACAGGGGGATACAACCTGATGGTTTGCAAAGAAAGGGAGAATATTTCTTTTGCTGTCTCTATTGTCTAATAGGCAAGAGAATAAATAGGGACACCCTGTGAAAGTAAGATATTAATCCGAGAGGCAATAAGGTTGGAGGGACAAATCAGTCAGAGAAACTAAAGGACCTAACAGCATCTGCAAAGAGTCAGGCCAAGACTGTGATTAACAGCCTGTCTGTGGAGTACAAGAATACTTGCATGAGTATAAGGATACTTACATGTTTATATTGTATTTATATATACACTCTTACAGCCTTCAGGCATTTGTTCCCCAGATCGTTTCTAAGCATTGAGTAACTTTGAATGGATTTTTTTTTTCATAAATATATTGAGGATCCTTTTAAACTCCATGAAGGTTACCAATATTGATAGCATCCTATGTCTATTGTTTCCCTGACTGACTTAAAATTTGTAGTAAAGACTACTTCTTTTCCCTTGTTTTGAATTTGCTGTTTTATAAATTCCTTTAATTCTCCCCAACTTTTCTATTAAAAGAGGAAAAAAGCAATAAAGCCCTGTACACTTTTATCCCTGTTTCTCATATCCATAAATGCTTCCAACATTCCTCTCATTTATTCCTTTTCCAGGCTGAAGTGTTCTTTCCTTAATTCTCTCTTGCATAGAAGTCTCTTGCCCTGCTCATTAATCAATGTGCATCCTCCACTCCCAGGGAAATGGTGTCACACATAGATCCCACACCGAAGTTCAGAGATACAGTCCATAAGATATTTTGAACACTACTCCAAAGCAAAACAGAAGAATCATATTTTGAAGCTCGATGACAATGTAAATTTTTGAGTTTGTAATTTGCAGATTTCAATAAAATCGCTTAAATACAGAGCAAAGATTTGGAGTCATAATGCAGAATCATTTCAGAAAATTAGTACTTTGTAAGAATCTTATTCTTCCATGCTGTTGTGTGTCTTCTACCCTGGAAAGGAAGGCTACTCAGACCCTTAGTATAAAGACATTCTTTTCTGACTCTGAATATTTGGCCAAATTAAGTGCCAATACATCATAATGACACAACTAGAACATGCCTCTACCAAAGTTTTGTTACATCAAGGCAATCACTTCTTAACCCTGATAGGACCTGTTGTAGTAAATTAAACATTAGGGGAAGCCCTGACACCATCAAAACCAATAGTGAAATGCAATGTGACACCAATAACCACAAACATATAATCCATTAAATGGTCCCATGATCCTTCTGTCAAGAAACGCCAGAACAGTTAAAAAATGCAGTACTTTAACAACTACCCCAGAGAATACATGTGAGTGTCAAAATATTTAATAGACTGCTTCAGATTTGTTCAGCTTGTAACAGTGTTTGGCAAGTATAAGCAATAAAACAATGAATTAGCTCCTTGTCTTTATTATTCATCAGCTATTGGTTAAGCAGGAAATTCACACATATATCGGCTGAAGGTGCGTCCAAATCCCTATCTGAGATAGTGTGCTATTTTAGCAGATCTTTTAGGCAAATAGATACTGCATAAGTCTATTAATCTCCAGCAAAAACAGCTGATCTGAGTGATTGAAAGCTAGAAGTGAAGTGTTGTGTGATACTGTAGACTGATGAGCTTAGTGGGATTTGAAATACCTCAGTATGCTGCTTGTTATGAAGATGCATTATTATTTCAGCAAAGAATAAGCTGCATCCCATGATAAAATATTAGAAGAAACCTCAATGATGTGAGTAGAGAAAGTTCACTCTATTGATATGCATAAATTTAGGCAATTTTTTGGCACTTCTAAAGAGCATCCTTAAAGTTACAGCCTTGAATTTCTCCATCTCGTCAAAGAACATATCTCTGAACTGAAGTAATTTGCTCACCAACAATATTGATATCCTGTTGTTTTTAGATCTTGCCCTTCAGGCTCAAGCAAAAGCAGTTGATTTAAACACGTCTCTATGAGTATGACAAGAGACACAGGCAGAGAGAGACTACAGCATGTTCCCATGCCTCAGATGAGCTTTCTCTTGTTCTAGTCAGCTTGTGTCTGGATTAGAAGTGTACTTTCTTAGGACAGCACATCCCTTTGGTCACAGCATGACACAAATGTGTTCTGAGCTTCTAAAACAAAGTGATTTAAATAGCAAGTTAGCAGAAGGGACTTCAGCAAGGCAGCACCCACTTCTTCCCTGAGTACTTTGCCCAAATATATGTATTTTTTAAAGAGGGTAAAACTAAAAGGGATTTTACGCCCACTAACAGCTGCTAAATGCAGTAGCCCAATAGGTGGGAGGCTGCCAGTTCCCTGTTCCCAGGTCCCCACAGACGTGCATTCACAGGCACATGGCCTCACAGCCACAACCACCCACATCACATGTACATATACATGCACGGAGATCAGCACTGACAGGAAACACAGCGTTCACACAGCCACAAACAGCACAAATGACCTCACCCTGTTCTGCTCTCAGGCTAGTCAAAATGAAACCTCTTAGTGGAACATATATATGTGTATAGGATATGGACCCCTCCAGTAGCTTTTCTATCCAATAACTGCATCCTCTGATAACATTTAGTTGTGCAAACTCTAAAGCCCACACCCCAATCCAGCTCCTGCTATTCAGACCTCCTCTCTGACAAGGTTATTAGAACATCAAACTTCCTTTGACTGTGTGTGGATGGACCTTTTATAGCAACCTAACAATGTTCTTGACATATTTTTTTCCATCTGCCCTGGGCTTCCTGCTCCTGGGCCTGGGCTGATAAAGCATCACACATTGCAGAGCTGTGTGGTTGCCTCTTAACTAAATAAATTGATGATGAGTGTCCTCCCAGCTCTAGGATCTTCATGGGTTTAGACTGATCCTAGGGTCAGTCCTGTAATGAATAAATCTAGACAGTCTAGCTGAAGGCAAAAAATAAATTCACCAGCTATTAGTTCTTTACGCTGTCTCTGTAAGGCTTAATATCCCTCTCATTATTTCTTTTTTTTAGTTTTTCTTGGGCAAACTCCTTTGATTTAATACTAGTCAGCCAAGCAGTATAATATTACACAGTTTAAAACAAGGCACCTAAAGCACCTCTGAGCTCATTATTGCACTCTTTCCCCGATAAACATTACCTTCTTGAAGTTAGATTGTGAAAGAAAAAAAGAACATTCTAGTTTCTAAATATACAATACCTTGATTTAAAAAAAAAAAAAACCTATTGTCTTATTTTTCAGAAACTAGGAATTTCAAAAAGCACTGCACCTTATTCATACCCAGGCCCAGTGAGTCCTCTCTTTGCTAGTGATAGAGTTTTAAGCTAATAATTAAGTCAACTTTCATGTGAGAAATCATCTTTATATCTGCTGCAAGGACAACCAGAGTTCGTGTAAAGATTGTAAGAAAGGTATGTCTTGTTCCATGTCTCTTTCCTTTACATTTATTAAGAGGCATCAGCCACTGAAGTTTATTTATATTTTTCTGCTTCTGTTTCTTGAAGATTTCATCAGAGAAAATCGTCCAGTAGAGGACTAAACATTTATTTGGAAAATGGCAACAACATAGAATTGCAGTCTTCACAAGTCTTAAAGTCTCAATCTGAGATTGAACTGATGTATAAGAAGGAAGACATGCCTTGAGGGAAGGAGTAGCAGCAGCACCACAGGACTTCTTCCCCTTATGTTAAGCTAGTCCATTAGGTAACAGTGGTCATGTACTCCAAATCTCAGATACAGTCTTACAGTAGCCTCACTCTAACCTGCAGTCAGTATTACCACTGCTAATAGAATGCATATTTACAGAATCTACACCTTTTTTTCCCCCATTGTTTAAGACACAAGAACAAAGCTGACCCAACAAGCTTCCTGAAAATCTTTGGAGAAAAGATAATAATTTATTCATTACTTGAAATTTTATGTGGATGATTCCAGAATCATAGGAGGATTTGGATTGGAGTGGACTGGTGGGGATCATCATTCAAACCTCTGGTCAAATCAGTTTTATTTTTCTACCTTGAAGGGTATTTGAAAACATGCAATTTTCCTTCTGGAGGGATAATTTTATTTTCTATCTTATTACTTAAATAATGTAATTTATAGCTAGCAATGAAATCTATGTTTTGCTATGAAATACTTTCATGAAGAATACTGCATAATCTCTACTGCATAAAAAGAGAATTGCATTCAGCAGATGAAGGGGAATTTTATTCTATGGTAAGAACCTGGACTTTAGGAAAGCAAACTTTCACATCTTCAACTGCTGAAAAAAAACCCAATCATTGGAGCAACACTTATGGTACAAAGCAGAAAAATAAGTGGTTGTATATCAGATTTGTCTGAAACAGAATGCATGTGAAAGTGAGTATAAATCAGATCCTTATCTTTCTTGATGTATCTTGGAGGGAGAGTGTGAAACATCTGAAATTGCAGGGATTTGTCTGACAGGGTTTATTATCTGCATCTCTAATGTGCCAGACAGAAAGTGCATACAGGAAGCTCTCCACTGTCCAGCTAGTCCCTAAGACACTAAACACAGCATCCATCACGTCCTTTGTTGGCAACTTGAATTAATCTTATCTGCTGCTTCCTCACACCTCTGCTATGGCCAGTGTCAAAAACAGCACCTGTGGTAAGTGTCTCCTGTTGTCATCTCCACACAAAATCATCATGGCAAGGGCAGAGGGGAAAGCTGCTGGCTGCATGAATTTTTCAGCCCCTCCAAAACACTTCAACACTTGCTATTGTGTCAGTTCATGAAAAGGTCACACCTGTGTGTCTTCGGACTGTTGCCACTGGCACTGCTGCAAGTAATATTATGGCAGGCAGATAATCAGACCTTGAACCTTGTCCACGGGCTCACTCCAGCAGGAGTGTAGAGGTGGTCCTTGTTCTGTCTTTGGCCTGGCTGTCAGGGATTAGTGACTCAAAGGATTCTGTTTTAAGAACTGCAGCTTATGAGGGTGGAAAGTCATTGCAGGTTTATGTTTTTATAAAGTTTCCTTTATAGCTTAACTCTCTGAAAGGGTGTGAAAGTCTGGGTTAAGTACAGTTGGAGTCAAGTCCTTAAGGCCAGAAAAGAAAAAAAAATCAGCAAACCAATCATGAATCATTCTGTACTGTAGAGTTTCTTTTGAACAAGGCTCTGATCAGGAAAGATGAAAAAGATAAGAAAGAACTGCATGGTATTAATATAGTCTCTCTCAGGATATGGCAGTAAGCAGTTACAAATCAATTCCTTGGAAAAAATCATGATTCACTAATGTCTCAAGCTAATAAACTGGGAAGGCTGTCACTATAAGTTTAAGGCATATTAAATATATCTTACAGGAGATTTTCCAGTACTGAATCTGAACCTATGCATGAGGACTTTACTCACAGAGATTAAAATACTCCAAGATTACTTAATTATACTGTGTGGTAAAAATGAGTGAAGTCTTGTATTTCTTCTAACCTCAGACAGAGCTATTGGGCACCAAAGTCTCTGGCTGTAATACAGGCAAGTTCTTACCTCCATGGGGTGAGAAATCATGTTTCAAATTCACTGATGCAAAGACATGCTCAGATAAAACTTAGCACCCATAATAGTTACCAGGACGAAGACCAAGCATGACCTTTTAAATCCATGTTCATGCAGACATGGTAAATGTTTCTTATGAAACAACTCCTTTCCAAAACATGACAAATTTTATTTGAACACCTAAATTGTATTGATATTTCTCTGCTCATCTGGTCTAGTCATAATCCTGTTTCATTACAGCGCTGTTTTTGAAACAAAATATCATGTGGCCTTGCATCTGGAAATTGGTAAATAAATAAGAAATTAATGGAATACACATTTCAGGATGTCTTTGAGCCCATTAGAAGCCCTTCAGTTGCCACAGTCGTGCTTTGCTGCTAGAGTCTGTGTCATTCTCTACTTGCATCTATTACTTTGTGAAGTCTGTATTTTCACAGGTCTGAAAAACTGTTGCATTCAAAGTATCTCTATCTCTCTTTTTGATATTTTCAGCTCATGAACATAGGATCATAGAATAGAATCAGAGAATCAGAGAATCATAGAGTCATAGAATTGAAGAATCATAGAATCATAGAACAGCTTGGGTTGGAAGGGAATGGCTACCAAAGTGCTCTTCTTCAAGACAGTAAAGATTTCTTACCACGAAGTATGCGAAACCACTTAGTAGTGGTTAGGTTGGCAATACAATATACTTGCTTTTTATCAGGCAGACTAATGTTGTCTCTTTGGACTTATGTGCCAGTGTTTATTCAGGATTCATCCATTTTCCCCTACATAGTAAGAGAAGTGTAGTCTTGCTCACCTTTGAAACAAGGATTTTCTGATTAATAAGAATAAAACCTAATCAATGGTCTGTAGTGTCCACCTGCCTGTGAGCCTCTAGTTAGATTCTTCAGCAAAAGGAGGAGAAAGCAGATACAAAGAAAGTTCATTGTTCCAAAGAAATCAACCAATATTTCAATAGTTCAGTGACTCTGGAATATGCATGCATCTCTGTACTTGTATTATAACTTGCTAATCCATTGCTGGCAGTCTGTTTGAAATAGACAAATTCTATACTCAAATTATCTGTGGATTTCCAACTCAGTTATTTTTAAAGCCCATGCTAGCAAGCTAAGATGCAGGGAAAAAAAGTTATAGAAGAAACTGACCTGTGTAAATTGGCATTGTGACAGTCTCCTGATTACTTTTCTAATTGAAACCCTGAAATTTGTATCCCTTCATAAACATTTAGCGACAGGGTTTCTGAAAATAAAAATTCAATTTGTTTCTCTCTTTTCTTGCTTGTCTTTAGCATTTTGTGAGAGAAAAGTATAAACATGGCATATAACCTGATATTTATCCCATGCAAACAAAGTGTTTCAAAAATTCCCAGTGATAGAGTAAATCCATTAAAAACACAAGTTTTCATGCTGGTGTCAAACATTCTTAACATAGTCATGCAATTACTGTTTTCTGTCATGTAATGGCAAAACCCCCAAACCTTTTTACATTAATCTAGTGGGATTTATCTTTACTTTGAAATAATTGTAAAACAATATAAGCTAAGTGTTTATTTCCTTCTGACTAAAGTATATATGAAATATTTTAGATTATTTCAGGAAATAATGACAACTATGTCAGGAAACAATAAGTACATACTTTATTTATTCCATCAGTAATTGGTTTATTTACCTGTCTAATTACTAAGAATATTTGGACATCATTACTCTCTCACTGATTCCTTTGTGTTGTACATTATAACAAAGTTGCTAATAATTGATGCACTGAGTACACACAAGTAGCTACAAACAGAAGAACTCTGATTTTGCACTGCCATCCGTTGTTCAGTGAAACTATTTAGACTGAAAACCATACAAAATTCCTGAGAATTATTAACTCAATGTATGTTATGGTGATCCCAAATCCCTTGATTCTAACATATATGGTGTAACTATTTTAAAAGTTGGCAGAAAGGAGGATTCAGTAGAAAAAAAACACTAGAGTGAAACTAGTGAGACAGGAACTCTTAACTCCTTTCACTGACCTCTTGTTTAAATCTGACAAGTCACTTGATATATTTTACATACCTTTTTTTCTGAAGTAGTGAAAAGATCCTTTATTTTGAAGCCTTATGGTAACCTTCCATAAAGAAACTAAGTGAATTGCTTGCATAATCAATGATTTAAACTGTCTGATTCTGGAGCATAAAGGGACAACAGTTTTAGGGGAAGAAAAAGGTCAATGTAATTATTTGCAGCACACAAAAGTCCCTGTTAAAGTCACTGATGACAACACAGGTCAGAGTGATTAAACAAAAGATTTGCAACCTGACTGATATTCAGCTGTCTTTCCTTGTCTAATTTCTCTTTTTCTCACTGGCCATACTGCATTTCTCCTTCCAGGAGATCAATGCAAGCTCACACAGTTCATTAGCCCAGATGAAAAATAGTTTGACAAGCAATGAAATACTTCCAGTGATATGACAATGGCCTATTTGTGCGTGCTGAGCCTGAAAATATACAGGCAGGACAGAAGTGTGGAAGGAAAATGATTCAGCTGGTGATGCTCACAGCTTGCAGAAAGTTGTCAACTTGATCCATATAGCATGTCTGAGCTCTGTGAGTAAGCATCATGCAAGCAATGATAATCCTTCACTTAACAGTTGGATGACTCACAGAGGAGAATTCTTCAATAGATCCTTCCCTGACAGTTACTAATTTGCCTGCTGCACTTCTCTGGCACAAAGGTTTTAAGTCAACTCTGCAGCTCTTAAAGGGCACATTAAATGAACAAGAGCAGACAACTCTGCATCTATTGGCGGTGCTAGTATCACAGTATGGAATGAGTAGTTGTCCTAGCGTAGCTTTGAGAACAACATATTTCCAAACTGGAATCTGTATGGAGGACATATATAATGGTAGACATTGACTTACGGGAGCAGATCCCAAACTACAGAAAAGTGTACTTAGACAATATGGTTTGACATGTCTGCAAAAAACAGAATTCTTCAGTTCTCTTGGACTTGTGATTTCAGAAAAAAGGTCTTAATTTTGCCAGCAAAGAAAGCTGATTCTAAGATCGAAAGATTGAAAGAAACTGAGTAGTTTTATAGAAATTTTCTACTCTGATTAAAGAGAAGATTTTCCTACAATATATTGCGTATGCATATTGTTTGAGATAGCTGGGGATTTTACTTACGCTCTATCAAGTATAAAAGAGTTTCTGACATGTATGTTCACATTAAAGTATCAGACTTTGCTAATATCTACAAAATGTTTCAAATGAGAAATACTCTTTGAACTTGATTTTAACTATATGGCCAATGAAGGCACATAAATTTCTCCATGAATACAGAGAAAAATCTGAAGGCAGAGCCACTGTTCACTTATACGGACCTACAAAATATTTTGTTTCTAAGACAAATGTTTTGTGAAAAGGCTATAGTGGGAAACTGGTAATAAAAACCAGCTCCACAAATAGCATCAGCCAGAGTCTGCTTTATATTAATGAAATAATAGTGAAACAGGAGGAATGTAGTAGGTGTTGAAGTACAGAGTCTACGAGAATAAGTTTGTTTTACTAGGGGCATGCTAACATCTCCTTCATAGTTTACTCTTTGTATGTATCTCAGATACTGTTTCTATATTTCACTGTTACAAAGTGTGACTCACTATTGCTGTATATGGCCCTTAAAAACAAATATAGGATATGATGACTTCTAACAGATACCTTATCTAAGGAATTTGCATAAGTTGCCTCAGAAACCAATGGAGAAAAATAGGTTCTGCCAGGAGACAAAATTTCCTTTAATAATACAAAATGAAGCCCCTTCTCCCAAGGATTCTTGCTACTGCTCGCAGCTTCAGGATATTAAAGGTACATAGAAATTAGATGTAGGAAATCAGAACTCCACTGCATGACTATTGAACCCATTGCACTCTGCCTTCTAAAAACTCCCAAACCAGTTTGACTTAATCTCTCAAGATGAGCAGAAACATGCTTAATAATGTCAGTATTATAACCAAATATATGATGTTGGGATGCCTATTGAACTGGTTACTCTTGTTGAGAAACTACATCTAAAACTGTTGCTTTACTGCTTCTACCAACACTGATTAATTTTTAATTTTTTTTAAATTTTTTTTTTTCTCCTTACTGAGTATTCTGAAAACAAACAATAAGAGTTAAAAACAAGTAACAGCCATTTCAGGAATTCATTATGTTTTTCATTCTGCTTTTACTGCCCATAGTTAGAAGGACTCTTCCCCAGTTATTAAAGGATGCAAGAGCTCAGTTTCAAGATAAAATGCTGAGGAACTCTACTGGTAATTCCTTTCTTTTAAGCATTTTTTTTCTTTTTCCTGTACATTGCCTTCATTTCAGTCCATGTGATAGTTTTTACAGTTCTTGTACTATTTCCCACATTTTAATTTTTAAATTTATTATTCAACAAGCAGAATCCCAGCCTCCTTCAGGCCCATCCACCTGCTTTGGCAGGAAGTCCTTCCCAGGCTGCAGGTGGGTCATTGTTCCCCCATGGTCCTCCACAGATGGAAGGGGCCCAGCTGCCTTCCCTCGGTCTGCTCCATGGGCTGCTGGAAAACCTCAGCTCTGGCACCGGGATCACCTTCTCCCCTCCTTCCTCACTGACCTCGGTGTGTGTAGAGATGTTTCTTTCACATATTCGCATCCCTCTCTCCAGATGCAGCTGTGGAGTTTGGGTGGGTATTTTTACCACTTCTTTAATGCACTATTCCAGAGGTGCTATCACTGTTGCTGGGCTTGGCCTCTGCCAGCAGTGGGTCCAGCTTGGAGCTGGAGGCATTGGCTCTGTGGGACTTGGGGAAGATTCTGGCAGCTTCTCACAGAAGCCAACCTGTATCTCCCCCACTGCCATGAGGGAATTTTCATGTCAATCTAATACCAACTTAAATTTATATTTCAGGAGGCACAAAAATTTACTCTATTTTTTGTTTAATGTGATTGTTCTTTTAAAACTGACCACCAATTGCTATTTTCAGTTTCTTAAGCTTTGTAGAATCCTCCTTAAACATTTTTCTAACTATAGAATGATAAAGTCATTCAGTCTAGGAAAGGAAACAAATACTGAGGCTCATGATAGGAATAATATATTTATCATCCAAATGACAGCAAGAGCTATATTTTTTTTCTCTGTTTTATTAGTCAGCCTGGCTCATTGCTACTTCATGAGAAAATGTATTGCAGATAATACTACAGCATACAATCTGATATAAGGCTCCAGACAGCTATTTCTGCTTAGAAATTAACTCAGATTAATGTGGCGATAATTGTTGGAGCTCAGCTACATGTTTTTGCTAATTAAGGATTGAGGGAAATGCCATAGAAGAGACAGTAACATTTGTTAACAAGAATACACTAATGATTTGGCTGTTCCCATTGACCTCTGCAAAGGTTAAAATGCTAGAGCTTTTCATGAATTAGTAAATATGTCAAAAGGGTTATTCTTTACCTTGTTTAAAAGAAAGAAACCATATTTCATCTGACTAATAAATATGAGGAAAAAAGTAATTAATTATTCCATATATTTCCGAAAATTAATCATAATTTTCATGCATTGTAATCCTTGTTCTTATATTTTGCTATCTAGGCTAAGAAATTAGAAACATAAATTCATTTATTGTGTGATTCTATCTTATATGGGTCTCCTTTTCATAATTTTTGAGTCCCACTGAAACAAAATAAACAAATTTCACAGGTAAGGAGAAGTCTCAGGCCTACATTCAATATTGTATCAGGTATATAATTTTCATATGTAATTTAAACTGTTGAACATAATGAGTTGGTGATATCTATCAAAAATAATTGCAAATGTAATATAAACATAAAAATACTTAATAAATTCAAATTTCTTCTTTTTAAATTTGAATTAAGGTCATAATTTGCCTAAAATTCATTTAAGTAGTATATCCTTGAACTCCCTGTCTTTTCTTGTCCTCATAATCAAGTTAACATCTTTTCTTCCTAAAGCTCAATTAAATCTCTTTAGATTTAGCTAAGACAAGACTCCAAGTAACTAATGATTCTGAACGCTATCTTGTAAGCAGAATAAACCTTAAAGTAATAATTATTTGATTCTGAGAACAGCTTAGTTGTTTAGAGCATGGTGCTAATAATGCCAAGGTTGCTGATTTGATCCCAGAACAGGCCATTCACTTAACAGTTGGACTTGATGGTCCTTGTGGATCCCTTTCAACTCAAAATATTCTGTGATTCTGATTAACATGACCTTGATCTGAATACTATGACTATTCCATCTGGCCAGTCTTAAGAAAGGATATTTTGGTGAAATTTCTAGAACCGTGTTCTGGTTGTGTAAGGTCCTTACGTGTCTTGTGATCAAACTTTTACTGAAGAGTTTTGCAGGTTTTATTGGTCTATTTAAAACAATAGATTTGGGTCCACATCATTATTTTCATGAATAATGATGAAGCAATCATAAATTCTGTGAGCCATTCTGTCTATCAAATAAATTTTTTCATGATTGCAGACCTCTCCAATTGTGACCATGGCCTTTCAGAAACAATAATATATTGGAAAAAGGAAACACTATCCATACGACTACGTAAGTACTGATATAAAAATGTTGGAAATTTGACTGTGAAGGATGTGAGACAGGAATGGATGATATATTTGTACAGTTATTCTGAAGTGGAAGGATGGTAAAATTAAGATAATAAAGCAGAGAATCAGAAGACGCCGTTTCTTTGCACTGATTACCAGCCATAGAAATAATGGGACTATTTGGACCTACTTTTCCAGTACATAAAACAGGGATTTCAGTTTAATTTAAAAGTTTATTTAAAGTATCAAATCTTTGTGAACTTCAAAGCATTTTCGTGATGAGTGTTACATAAGTTTACAGAAGACATTATCTAAAAATTGAGATAGTTCAGACATCTGACATTTCAGAACATGTGTTTGCATTCAGAAGCAAATGTTATGTTATCTCTGAAAAAAAAGTGTATTTTAGAGCAAAAGGAAAAATAAGCCAAAAATGGGCAAAAGAAAAACTGATTTTCCAAGGCAAAAAGCACAGAAGGATAGTTGAAAAAGTAAATTCTACAAGAAAAAATGAACTTTACTTTTTATTATGAAGATGATTCCCACTGTTAGTACAGAAAATTTCAGTCTCTACTGAAATGAGTCTCATTTTACTTCAGAGTTTTGATTTGTTTTAAAGTAGGACACTTCACACTTTGGTAAAATTATACCAGCCAAAATACATCTTCTTGCCACGTCTGTCTAGAGTGCATGCTATTCATTTTGTCAAAGCCAGCAGAAAAACTGTATCCTTATCCTGTATAATAGAAAACAATTTTTGAAAGAGCACTGAGCTTTCTTGCTATATGTGACTTGCTCCTAGCAAACCACTATTTCAGACCCAGGCTCCAGAGAACTCTAATCTTATGTTCTGGCCTCTATCTTGTATTGTCATTCCTCTTAGACACACTGAGAAAACTTCTGCAGAACTCAAGTAACTAAATGAGTTTACAATTGAAGACCACCTTCAATGATTTTTTATAGTGCCATAATGATACTTAAATATGGTTATACTTATGTGAAAATGATATATTGACCAAATAGAATTTTTTTACTATATCCTCAACATTTCAGAAATTTTCTGGTAGTAATTTTCTTAATAATCTTTTACCAGAAAGACATCAACTGTGCGAATAAAAAGACCACATACTATTTAGAGAAGAAATGACACAACTTTTCTGCTGTCTGCATGGGCCCAGGCAACAGTATCTAGATTTAAAATAATAGAGGTAGTGAAAAAGAGCTGGATATGCTTGCCTTAAATTAAAATTTTATTAAAAAATTAATGCCTTCTATCTAAACTTCAGGCATACAGAGACAGAAAAGGAGCTGTTCTGAATATTCCCCCTTATGGATCTGTTTCTAGATATTATTTTCTAGGTACTGAAATCCTCTGCGGTAAACTCAAAAAACATACTGCACTAGCAGACCAAAGATGAATTTAAAGCATTCTTCATAGCCCTTAGCTATGAAGTCCATAGCTAAGAGAAGAAAGAGCCCATAGTTCTTACTACTCAAAATAATTTCTTTGTATTCAGAGCATAGACTTCAACTTGTCATTATATCATTTACTGCTGGAAGACAACATAGACAAGGAAAAGGTCATTCATTAACACTAAATTATCTTATCTTATTCTGTTCAAGTATTGATCACATCAATGGTAAGCAAGTTGAACTCACAGTCGTTAGTCCTCCAGGCCTATAAGCATTGTACTTTCATATACCTGGCATTTTACAAAGGAAATATTTGCATTCCTAATCATTGTCATAAATACATTATTTCTATCATGAAGTTATAATTTATTGTTTATGCATGCTAATTATCTAAATATTATATAATCTGATGTATAACTGCAAATTAAATAATTGCTTCAGAACTGATTTTCACAATAGATCCACTGAAGCAAAGATCTTGAAATTACAAATTAAATTATTAGATATCTGTGAAGTAGCTTTAAAATCCTTATTTGTTTATGGAAATTGATAAGAAATTATGTTCAAGCAGCAGGACAGAAAATGAAACAAAATGAAAGGCAGGCAAGAACACCAAGCCACAGAAGTGTTTACTTTACTATGAGACTTACATTTTGTATTCTGCAGTAACCAAACAACTACCATGCTCTAGTGAGATGCAATTACAATTTAATAACTGGCAATATGTTCAATTGCTTATATTTATTTTGCTTGGGTATACATGATATTTGCAAGCAAAATGACTGCAAAACTTAGAAGATAATATTGCACAGGTTAAAAACATGGCACTGTGTGATATTTTGCCTATTTAAATTCTGAGTTTGGTAACGGACTATTAAAAATATCAGAATTTCTCAGAATGAGTCATGATTCTTAATAGTGTCTTTTCTTATTTTTGCAAATATTTTGATTGCTTGCTTATATCAAGATCATTGCTAATATCAGGATCTACCTGAAAATATCAATCCAGTGGATAATGTCAGGGAGAACTTAATTATCCTTAATTATTAAGGATAATTCTTTTCTCATCAGACAACTTACTAAGTACAATACCAGAAAGTATGCTGTACATAATTTTTACTTTTGTTTAAATAGGAATGCTGAAGTTTTTTAACTACCAAGGGGCAAATTACTAGCTAAAATCATAAATTTAGTTTAGTCCGCATATATTTTTTCAGTCTGTCACTAGATTGTCACATATTCTTCAGTATATGTCATAAACCTCAAAAAGGAAATAATTAATGCACTGAGGTATCCATAGAGATGTATTTTAACAAAATCTGTGAATTTTGATTGAGGTATAGAGATAGCTCATTTCTACAGAATTATTTTCATTATGTAGCTCAAGCTGCTATTTTCCCCACTTTTGTATATTCTAAATAAAAATTTTCCTCACAGCATTTAGTTTTCTTGGCAGTTTGGAGGGAAGCAATTTGTCCAATTCTACTTCTCTCAACTAAGCAGCATTACCTGTTTTAACTGGTGTATAACAGAATAGTTCACAAGCTGAAAGTCTCATCTGTTCAAGAGGACAGAAAATAAGTTTTTCACTGCCCATTTTTCTACAGTTGTCATTTGTATTTCATTTTCTTCCATCTTCTGTAAATTTGTTCCTTTGGTCAATTTTTCATCGTACTTTTCTTTTCAGCTTTTGTTATGTTCTTTCCCTTTGTAAATTCCTATTGATGTTTTTCTTTTGCTATGGTATTATTTAACTTGACATAAAAGCATGATCATGTGGATTTTGTGCTCCCAGTCCTTCAAATCTTGAGCTGTTGTCCTGAATCTTTTGTCATATAAATGAAACGTGGTTTAGGCCTTTTTTTCAACTCAGCAAGTTTTTGATTTCTCTGTGTGTCACTCTGTAAGTAAAAGAACATCTGTATGAACTAAAATTTTCCTCCTGCAATGTGTGATGAGTGGGTCTCTTGCTTGCTTCCCTGTATCTTTTTAGGATACAATTTAACAATCATTGACAGTGGTTTTCTAGCTTTCTGATCACTTTTTATTATTGTCTTAAAAATTTTGTCCACCAGAGAATGATATATTGAGGAAGCTGTTCAGGAATTTGACTGGGATTTAGTTGAAGGATTCCTCATAGCTGAGTAATATTTCCGCAGCACCTTTTCTGTTGACTCTGGTCTTTGCCCCTGTGGCCTGAGCAGAGCTTATTCACCTCCCTGAAATGCACATCTAGTGTGCACCCATCTCAGAATGTCACAGTCTAGTCTCACAAACAGCTAGTATCCAGAATTCATGAGTATCTGCTTCTCTCACGATCTGAGAGGACTTTGTTCAAAATGTCAACTTCATATCATTAACTGTACTTTAGAAGATTCACAGATATTGACCTTAACTTATTTATTCTTAACATTACTTTGGGAGGAAAGGAGCATAATCAATCACTTACAAGTGACAATGACAGTTACATGAAAATTTGAAGGAAGCAGATAGTAGCTGATCATATATTTAATATCCTTATTCACACTTACCTGTTGAATTTAACAGTGATATAAACAAGTCACAGTTAAAATAATTTAAGATGTAAATATATACTAAATTAAGAGAAATTCAGGCATGTTACTATCAATAATTATACTTACATTTTCTTTCACCACACATCTTGCATCGCAACAAACAATTTGTTCTAAATTCTCACTTTTCCTTCTTAAGAATTGTACATTGAAAGTTGCATATTTCCCCAGCCATTTTGATTCTCAGAGGGTATGTACCTCTTTTTTTCTAAAAATAAGATCACCATGATGATAACAGTTTTTAATATTAAAGTGGTTTGGTTGCTCTTTGTTTTGAACATTACATTTAATTCCCTGAATTAAATTTTGTTTGCTACTGCTGATGGAAAACAAGTGCTAAAGTTTCCAAAGATTCATAAAGAATTCTGTTGCATGCCTAATGGTCTAAGTGAGGTCATTATAGGTAATTTTAATCACTAATATTATTAAGAAAACTCAAAATGAGGTCAAAATAATTTTTTAAATTAATTTAAAATTTTAACATATGTTAGATTTTTATCAAAATTTTCTCAAGCAGTTAGATTTGGTATGTGTTTTTAAAAAATTGTCTGAAGGAAGATTCAGAAGAAAATGAAAGACTAGAAAATTTAGTTATATTCACTCTCCTTCTTCCCCAGGTGATAGTAGGGACTTGAAACCAACTTAAATAAACAGTATCTCCAATGTGGAGATCTATATAAGAACTTCTACCTTGTATTAATCAGGCTAGTTAAAATTTATACTGTTTATAGCCTTTGTTTATGCATTTTTATAGCCTTTCTGTTCACATTTATTAAGTCCTACAAAAAATCCAAGCCTCTTTTGAGAAATTGTGACAGCAGAAATACATTTCTGTCATATCACTCTTTTAGCAACTAATTTTCTTTAAAGAAATGTTCCTAAAGGGCTAAAACTATCAAGAGAAAGTATACACACTTTCCCCAGAGGAAACTGAGCCTCAGTAAATATAACTTAACATCACAGACAACCCAATACTTGCTAATTGTTGTAAAACTGCCAGCCTGAGAATGAATGCATGCTGCAGTATGTGCTGTACTGACACTCTGAAGAATTGTTCAATGAGATGGTGGGAAATATTTAGGTACAGTTTGTTTGCATTTGTCAGATTCACATTATTATAATAAATGAATTTTCTAGTTCAACAGACCTTTCTGTTATTTCCCAGGGACAGGTTTTAACAGTCATGTTAAAACTCTACCTGTTATCAGTGCTTTCTGTAAATTCTTTATTAGTAATTGACATATTAAGCCAGCTTTTATTTCCTCAGTATATGAATATAAATTTTCATCTCATCATAATAAATAATTCAAGCTGAACAGCACTTATAAATGAAGCACATTAAAAACCAAATTCTTCAAGCACTACGGAAGAGTTTAATCTAGGAATCTCATTTGTTTTACAAGCTCCACAATCAAGGATTATAGTTATTTTAAAAATATTTGAAATCGCACTGGCATTTTCAGAAGAAATATTACAGGCAGAAGAAGCACAGAAGACTTTTTTTTATTCTAAGATGAATTTTTTTAAAAATTAGTTGTCTGTGTAAAGTGTTCACACTGTACATAATATTATAAATGAAACATTTTGAAAACAGACAAACCCAAGGATGAGTTATGTATTTATCCTGAAGTTACAAGTTCTGTACCTGGATTAGTTACAATACATGTAACCTACAGATAGAGTAACTCAGAGCTCATTAACACTCTTATAGTCATTTGCCTTTCAATTCCTGTCACAGAATCTTAACAGGATAATTATGTTCTTCTCCACTCCTTCTTCAAAGCTGAATAATATCTAAGCAGAAGAAATTGTGGTCTTCATTCCACCCCAGAAAGCACTATACTGTCATAATATTGGAATAAAATATATGAGTTGTCTGATTAAGAAACAATTAATTTGGTGCCATGGAGCAGCAGAATTCAGAGAACAGACAAATACTGCATTTCCTGCTGCCTACCCCTACCCTATGAGCAACTGAAAGACTAAAAAAGAAGGTATCATGGAGAAATCATAACGGTTGTATTTGCTTTGATCTTGAAGTGAGAACAGATCACGTTCTTTTACAGGAACACAATGACTAGGAAAATATAAGACTCCTCACTATACATCAATGACTTCATAAGCATCTGTAGGGCATAGGAGCTGCAATTGCCAGTACAGGTACTACACAGCAAAGTCCTAAACTGAGTAGAGTCATGCTCTCAGTTCAAATCTAACATGAGAGGTGCCTAAAGGAAGGTAATTGATTGTTCCATACCTAGGTTTCATCTTTGGTGGATCACTGTGCTGCTGTTGTCCATTTATTAGACTGCTCCCCGTGAGCAACCAGAGAATTTGAGCCTCCCACTTACCTCACTTCAGCTGAATGTGAGCATAAGGAAAGAAAGGGAGTAGCTCTGCACAGTATCAAATTTACGTAGGCTCAGTATTCTACTTGCAAGGTCATGAGAGATTAATAATTTTTTAAGCATAACTCTGTGGTTAAACAGAAAAGCAGTCTGGATTTTCTTTTGTTCTTCACATTTATTGCATCTTTGTTTATATGCCTTGACATTCAATTTCTCCTTTCCTTCTCCCCTACTCTGTTCCCATCCATTTTACTTTACAGTCCTTCAAAATTTATTGTTTTACACAACAGAGTGCAACTTGAACTTGCTATTGGCTCTTGGTGCACATTTCATTTGATGCTAGATCTTGGCTACACAGCTGACTAAACTGTATGCTTCTGCAATCAATGCAAAGCTGCATGACAGATTACAGTCCTAAATTGAATAATGCCTATAATTATTTCTATTAAAAGGCTACTAAATAAAACAGACTAGAGAAAGAACACAGTGAACAACACAAAGGTTCCATTAATCTCAAATGTTTTGTTAAATTTAAAGAAAACAACTGAAACTGTTGCTGCTCCTCTTTACAACGGCAATGTACCTGTGCTGCTGCTTAGTCATAGGCTGCCTATTAGAAGCCTCTTCTCCTAAACAGCCTGAAGTTGTGAAGTTTTAAGAGGAATAGCAAGTCTTTGAGAAGGCAGGAGAAACTTCCCCCTTAGGGAGTGCAGGTAGCAGAATGGGATCAGGGAAGGACAAAACAAGTTTCATAACAAGGGCTGGATTTGAAAGCCTTCAGCTCTGTTAAAGTGCAGCAAGGTGCATCACCCTTGTGAAGTCTTTGTAGTGAAATGAAAAGAATTCTGCCATTGTTCAACACCATCAATCTCTGCTTCTTTATCCATATAGTACTCCTTTATGTATAAGGCTTTATAACCAAGTGTCATGGTTTGACACTGGCCAAACGCCAGGCACCCACAAAAGGCACTCATGCACCCTCGCCTGCCACAGCTGGGCAGAGGGGAGAAAAAATTAATGAAGGCTTCATGAGTTCAGATAAGGACCAGGAGCAAACACTCCAAGGGCAAAACAGGCTCAGCTTAGAAGTACTTCACACCTAAAGTGAATTTATTATTAACAAAACCAGAGGAGAATAATGAGAAGTAAAATAAGCCCTTAAAAACACCTATTTTGCCCCAGCCCCTCCTTACCTCCCGCTGAAAGTGCAGGGGGACAGGGCATCGGGGTTTGGTCAGTTCGTCACCCAAGGTTTTCTTCCACTGCTCAGGGAGAGGAGTCCTTCCCCTGTGAGACCATCTGGTCCCTCCCATGGGAGATGGTTCTCCATTAACTTCTCCAGCATGAGTCCACTCTCACGAGCAGCAGTCCTGCCAAAACTGCTGCAATGTGAATCCCTCCCACAGGCACAAAGTCCTCCCAAAACTGCTGTGGCGTGGGTCACACTTCCACAGGGTGCAGTCCTCCAAGGACAGGCTGCTCCAGACTGGAAGCAGGGCTCTCTCTCCATGAGTCTCCCATTGGATCACAGCCTCCTCCAGGTGTCCACCTGCTCCAGCATGGGCACCTCCCCCACAGGCTGTGGGTGGATCTCTGCATCCCCCATGGATCCCCATGGGCTGCAGGGGCACAGCTGCTTCACCACAGCCTGCAGAGGGATCTCAGCTCTGGCACCCTGAGCACCTCCTGCCCTCCTTCTACACTGACCTTGGTGTCTCCATGTTGTTTCCCTCACATGTTCTCACCTCCTCCTCTTCTCTGAAAGAAAACTCTGCACTTCGTTTTGATTTTATTCTTAAATCTGTTATCACAGAGGCATTATCATCATCTCTTGATGATGTCTCTGGCTTTGCCCAGTGACATGTCCATCTTCAGGGCCATCAGGGATCATCTCTGCTGGACATGGGGGAAGCTTCCAGCAGCTTCTCACTGAAGCCACCTCTGTGACCCCCAGCTATCAAAAACCAGGCCATGTAAAACCAACACACCAAGTCTGATTATTTAGTAGGTATGCCATGGAGCTTATGAGCAACTGTAAGTTTTTGTTTATCTACATATGTTTATCTATAAAACATATTAGCTACATCTCAATAGCAACAGGAAACCTTGGATAATTTTTCTCTTCTCAATATTTAGGAATGTTATTCTTAACACATGTTTTTTGCTTTTTATCTATTAATACAACTGCAGTCCCTTAATACAGTAGTGGGTAGCATACATGATTATCTTAAGAAATGTTAATTTGCTGAGTTTTAGGACTTTTATGGAAATTAAATTTAACTAACTACTGAAAATGGGAATGAGAAAGAAGAATTACACAAAGATAAAAAAACCCCAGAGGAACATTTTCTTTTATTTTCATATAAAATCAGTTACTAAGGCATAGTTTACTAAAATCTTTCTTGGCTAGCTGCTATATTATATGCAGACTATATATATATAATACATAAGTCTATGGTGAAAGCTATGTTTTTATTGGCAAATACATGCATTATTGGACAGTTCTACAAAGAATGAGGTTAGAAGGATATTTACAGTTTCTGCAGTCCCTTTTTCCCAAAACTTGAAACTTTTGTTTGTTTGTTAGGTTAGTTGATTTGTTTTGTTTGGTGGGGTTTTTTGGGTTTTTTTTACAAAATCTGTTTTGCCAGAAGTCAAATGTAATGTGTGCAACAATAATGCAAATTCAGGAGGAAACCATGAGGTTACTTCAATATCTTTTCAATGTCTAAAATTTCATCTAAGAAAATGAGCATATAAAAGGGAACATATCTGCAGAATGAGCAGTTTTGTTTTCCTCTGAATTTCTAAAAATATGTGCAACAACCAACAAATGAACCAATTGCCTACAGCTTAGAAAAATAATATTTGCAATAGTCATTTTATATCTGCCTATAATAAAAGACTATTCATGTTCACTGGCACTTAACCACAGCTTATCTGACTACATTAACTGATATTTATGACATACAGAAAGAAAATTATTTTAGTACATTTCTATTATTTGCATTGTTGGCAAAATTTCATTACTAGTTCCTCTCAAGCCATTTAAATGTTTTGGCTTTGACAACACAAAGAAATTTTCTGGGCTCTAAAAAAGCGATTAGTTTATGAACATTCCTAAATTAATAAACAACAGTAATTTGTTGTTAATACAAAACAAACTCCAAACTATTCCTTAATTTTTAATAGAACAGAAAATCCATTTACACACTACAATTGCTCCGCTAGTTGAAAAGCTATAAATTAAAAGTCTGTAAATATCTTCTTTCTCAGTTAGTCAACAGAAAATATTCCCTCTTTCCCCACAAGAATGAATGCATTTCTTTTAGACATCACAGCTTGAAAAGATATAGTTTTTGTTTATAAATTTCTCGTACGATAATGAGCAATATTTGACTTTTAGACATTCTTACTTTTATTTCATATAGTATTTTTGGTAGATGTCTAAATTTACTGTGACAGAAAATTATCACGGGCATTTAATTTGTTACTTAGTTCAGTATCAGTATTTTTTTCTCATAAAAAAGTGTGAGTAGAAGTTACTTACCAAAGATCTTCCCCCTGACGTATTTCAAAGAAAGAAGTGACACACAGAAAGATTTGTGAAGCCCAGGATTTTCAGTTTACCATCATCTTTTGTTCTTATTTTCCCAAAGAACTTTTTCTTTAGAAACACAAACTTGGGTTTTTATTCATAGGAAGGACCTAAATATTATTAATTTTTGGGGGTTTTAAGGTCGTAATCACAGTTTTTAATGAAATTTTCAGGACAATGAAGTTTGTTGTGAATCACTGGACAAAAAATTAATGCCTAAAAAAAAGACATTAAATTAATTCAATATTTGTAACAGACAAGCGAGCAAACAATAATTGGAAGTCTTTTCTCTTAAACCGTTTTAAAAAGGGAAAGATGATCTATGCCAGAACACAACCTAACCATTAATATTATTGTTTTTCAGTAATTTAGGAAAACATACATAGTATTTTAAAGATAATTCAGTCAGTAATTTCATGGTGTTTCAGCAATATCCTTAAAAATTCATAAAGATGAGAGCCATCACTCCAAAATATCTAGCAAAAAAAACCTACTTAGATTACTTACTCTTCACCTTTGAGATTTGTGAAAAATTTAGGTTTTAAGAGCTTTGATTTTAGTAAGTAACAAGGCTTTTTCACATATTTCCTTATAGAACAACTGTTTCCTAAACATGAAGCTTCATAAAAATAATTACCTTTAAGCATGAATCATTAATTGGCCCAACAACAGGAAATTTCATGAAGTCAAATACAGAGACATTCTCATATTATGTCATGCAATGTAATACTCAAGGAAGGTATTCCTACATACTTTAATACAACATATTACCTTGGGAAACTGCAGTAAAATGGCCTTGATGGAAAAAAAATGGCACTTAAATTGCTATCCAAAGCATAGATGTACATGAAAAATATACTACTACCTCAGGCACCGTGAAATAAAATGAGGAAAAATAAAGCACAGTACAGATTATCTCACATCTATCAGTCCTAGGGTAGTTTTTTGCTTGGAACAATGCTATCCAGTCACTCCAGAACCTTACAGACAAACATACAACTGCACCTAAGAATTATATATTAATTTTTTTCAGCATTTAATTTCTTTTATCTTCTCACCGACACAGGAGAGGAATTTATCTTGGGATGCAAAAAGAAAAGCACATTTTGGGTTTTTATACAGTTGAGGCAGGCACAGCAGTCAGGAAATTCAGGAAGTTTTCTGAAATGCTTTTCTTAAACCCCTGCCCTGGCCATTCTACAAAGGAAGTAATATTTCCATTGTTCTTTGTTAAACATAAGGCTTAATGCACTGAATGATGTGTTATTAATGTAACCAGTAAGAGAGAGGGGAAGTGGAATGTGCCTGAGATGGTTTTCCAAGGGAACTGTCTTCTTATGGTTTCCTGAGTTGCCTCAGTTTTCAGCATTAATATTCTATCAGTGAGAGAAACACTTCTGCTCTCATTATACCTTTGAAATCTGTGGTGGGATATAAATCTGGCATCTTTGCTCTAAATGACATAAGCAATACTTTTATAACAGCTAGCACTAGTCCCTGGGAGTTAGAAGCATGGGCTCTAGTATTGGATAGATTGCATCATTGGTATTGGACAGAGCAATCATAGTATATAAGTTTTGTTGTCTTCAAGCAATGAACAATAATATTCTCCATTCCTCATTTTGCCTAGTTTTTAATTAACAGATGTGAAATCTGATACAGGGTAGGATTAAACATGTTTGAAATACATTTGAGATTATATACAATTTGACATCTGGGTAAATGGAAGGAATTTCAAACCAGGCAAACAGAATTCATCTGTGACTACCTTGTAGTCCTTTTTTTCAGGCAAAATCTGCATTACATTAATGGATTACTTTAGGTAGGATACAGCTCAATGGTGAAAGACCATGAATGTCTCATCAACTGTCAATTATGATTAAACAGTTCTCTTGTTCTGACAACACACAAAGTATTGGACACATGCAGTCGTTCTTACTACCTAATTACAGTCTGACCTTGACTACAGAAATCTTACTTGCTTAACCATTAAAATCGAATATCTATCACAACAATGTGTTTTATAGCCTGGAAATCTATCAGGAATTTAAGATGCAAACTATCAGTAGGAGATACAAAAACCTCACCAATGACAAATTATTTCAATTATTTTATCACAGAAGATGCGATTAGTGGTGGAGCAAAGAATTGTGATGGAATACTTTACTAAATATTTAGAGGAAGATAAGCTGACATGATGAAAGAGGATAATTTTTTTGAAAGAAGACTTCACAGGCACAAAATAGAAGGAATAAAGTGGTCAGGTTTTTCAGCAGAATACAATCAAATATTGATATCACTGAAATGTCAACACCCATGCTATTCTACATAGAAGTGACTTGGAAAACAAAAGAGAACTGAAAAGTAACAAAAGTTGCTGATAGTACAAAGATTACTTAACATCCAAAGAAAAGACAATTGTGAAGAATCTGTGGTTTCTACCAGCACCATTCAGGAAGGTATTTATTGCATTGGTGGCAACAAACAATGAAAGAGAGGAGAGGAGAGGAGAGGAGAGGAGAGGAGAGGAGAGGAGAGGAGAGGAGAGGAGGAGAGGAGAGGAGAGGAGAGGAGAGGAGAGGGAGAGGATTCTTTCTCCTTGAAGAATACTGTGAAGTATAACTCTCTAAACTTAAAAAATACCAGACTTCTGAGACATTTTGAAACTGGCCTATTCAGACCTGTTTTCAGAATCATTAGAAAGCACAGTTAAAAAGCACAGTAGTTTTTTGAGAGAATTTCCATGATCCTTACATTAGAAAGCTTTTGCATACCTTCTAGAATTTTGGTGTTAACTGTGAAATAAGTGGATTAGCTCTGAGGACAGGTGGAAGGATCTGCTAAGACACTGGAAGCAAGTACAGCACCACAAGGGGTACAATGGAAGACACTTGGCAATAAAACTGACTGAAATTTAGTGCCAAGAAACACAGTCATTTAGCTGACTGCAGAGAGTTATACAGCAAAAACTGAAAGCCTGGAAAAATACTTCAGGTCCAATCAGCTGTAAATTTTGTGATTTGAGCTTCTATCCTCATCTTCAATCCATGTATCTTTCCTTTTCTATCTGATAAGCAAAATGAAACATCAGATATTCTGGCATGCTACAAATCAATTTCTATTACTCTACTGATCAAGACAGTTTATCTTTGTCATACTTCAAGCCATTAAATCTCAGTGACACAGCTGAGTTCTAATTTTTAGTTTGCTCTAGAGGAAGTGGTTTTGTTTTGAAATCATGTCCAAAATTCCCATGTTTAATCAAATATACATTAAAATTCAAACAGTTAAAAAAGAATAATGTGACTCACAACCAATAAAATAGCAATTTTCCTGTATTCACTCTTTTGTTTATCATGGCATTAATATTTGCTTTGTATAAATGGTTTCTGTAATATTGACTCAATTTATGTCAATCTGCATTTTTACACATCCTTGAACAGCTTGGGTTTTTTTTCTGAACTCTAGAAGTGCTGTCAGTCTTATTTACTTTCCATTGAAAGCACCATCTCTCTATAAAAAATTCAGAAACAATAGAACAAAAGCTTATTTTAAATGCTTCCATGGACATAATGAAATAATAAATATTTGAAAATTTAAATATCTGTCATTTCAAATATATCATTATTTCTTTCCTAGGCAACAGAAATTGAGGACTTGTTGCTAAGGGTGCCGGTACATACAGCCTGTTGAAAGCAATATTGATCTGTTAATTAATATTTTTTTATCATAAGAAAAGTTAAACATTTAGTCCTTCCATTTCAAAATCCCACCATCCACAGCTTAGTGGAAAAGAGCAAAAACTTTACAGATGTCTCCAACCATCCCTCAAAGGCTGTCCAACAGCAAAGAGCAGTGGTAGATCTGAAAACTGGTGGTAAATTTATCTCGAACACAGATCACAGAGGGGTGAAAACCGTGCCCTCTACTCAAGAGCAGCAATACTTCTGAAGTTTTGGCACATGCACCAAAATAATATATCCATGCTGGGAACTGCAGATGCTTCCTCTAGGAGAAAAATCAAAACAGGAGAAGTACAGAAAACAGAAAAATATTCCAGCCTATAGACAGTTCAGGGCAACTGCTCTTTCATTTCTGAGACAGGAAAATCTGAAATGGAACACTATTAAGTTGCCCTTCATATCTGAACATTCCCAAAGATTTCTGGCTTCAGTCCATCTTCACTACAGAACAGAGCAGCATCCAAGACAGCACAAGATAAGGTCACCTATTCATGAGTTTTATTTATAAAGTAAAAACTACCCAAATCTATAGATGGGTGCTCCAATTTACACAGTCAGATAATGAACACCTAAAACAGGAAATTATCATTAAAAATTTTAGTGCAAATCTTTTTGAATATAAAACAAGAAACATAATCCTAAATTAATCTAGAAAGCCATCTAGTCATACTGAGAAATTAAAACTGATCTCCATATCATTATAAATGACTGTTTTTATCTTCCAAAATAGGTAGAGTCTACAAATTACTCCTCTATATCTGTAAAATACTGTTAAGGTGAATATATTTTCAGTACGTTTATTACAGAAAACGTTATTCTGTCTGCATATAGTTTATTAACTCTTAGCAATGACAAATCAAAAAACAAATATGTTTTCCTATATTATCAAATACATTGATTTGTACTCTCATATATTTAAAAGAGACTTCAAGCACACCTTTAACATCAAAATAAATTGCCTTACAGCATTTTTTGGAGGAAAAACAGGTTTGGCAGGGAGTAATACTAATTATTTAAAGATAAACCCGCCTTTCATGTTTCTCAGATTACTCCAATCAACGTCCTCAGGCCCTTTTTCAACAAAGGAGGCAAGAGACATGCCAAGGATGGAGGTAACATGCCAAGCCTGAGGCAGCTCCTTCCCTACCCTACCCTTTCAAACTACAGTGATTTATTCAAAAGGCTGTTGTGTTATTGCTGAAGGAGAAATAACAGGAAACTTCCCTTTTTTTCTCATAAATGCATAAACCACTACCAACTAAAAAGTTGCGATCAGTTAATAAATAACTGGCAGCAATAATTCAAACCAAAATATAACAAACTGTTATCCTAATTTAAATTCACATGTTAGATATTGATTTTTTTTCTAATGTTCTACAGACTTTCCTCCATAGAACAAGATTTGACTTGAGATATGGTTTTCAGTGGAAAAATAGGCAGGCATGAGCTACCTTTTCAGGTGAGAAGAAAGTGTCTCATCTTTTTTTGTTCACTTAATAAATACTGAGCAGGATCTCTAGGCAGGGTATAAAGTCTCCAGTTGAGTGCTCTCCTCTGACAGAGTTTGAAGTCACAGTGCTGACTCCCAGAAAAATGCACTACCTGCCGGGGGTACCATTAAACTTCCATATTGATATCTTCAACCAGGAAACATTACTTGGAACAAGATCTGGAACTTGGGCATGTCATATACCTGCTCAGAGTGTTAACTATCCAGAAAGCAAGATTTTAGGAGGTTATAATGTCATCCTAAGGAAATCTTTTTCTAGAGAAAGGTTTGGCATGACACACTAATTCAATCTAACATAATTCTTTTGTGGTTCTGGAGTAGTGCTTTTCCTCCAGACTCTTCACCATCATTTTGATGGATTTTTGTTAGTTTCCCTGAAACTGGCTCTCTTTCCCCTGTCCCATGTTCTCATTGCGGAAACCACTTGGAACAAGACTCTTACCAGCTTTTGGTTTCATTATGGATTGATCCCAAAACATGATTTTTTAATTTTTTTTTATTTATTTATTTATTTTTTTTTTTTTTTCAGTGAGAACAATCACTCACTGGAACAACCTCTCCAGGAACTTGATAGAGTCCTTGCACTTGAAGTTTTCAAGACACTATTGTATTGCTGGATAATCTCATCCAGGGTGTCTTTCTCATGAAAGGCTGTACTGGACAATCTTTAGTCTTACCTTCCAGCCTGGCTTATTGTGTGGTTCTGTGTTTCTATGATTCCAAGGTCAGAGGTTCTGTTCCTGGACTGGAGGATGGGATCTGACTCAGGCTCTACCAGATTTTATGTGACTGCTCTGTTAGGCCTAAAATCATACTTCTTAATAGTTAATTATTTCAAGTCCACTCCCATTCCCAGAATACTCCACATCATGGTAGCCATTATTCTGATTATGTGCATTAGATAGGTTAGGAACATGCAGATCTCTTCATATTCTGGATTATTGCCTTAAACACTAAACTAATTAATATAAGCATAATGGTATTTCTTTAATAATGTTTTAAGTCTTTTATTAAAAAATCCCTGACTTGAAAAAAATTTGGGATACACTGAAAAGGATGAATACATAGTCCTAATGATCAACCACACAAATTTTTTTAAGACATCACACTGTATAAATTATGGAGTAGATTACGAGCTTCTGTCTTTGCAACCTTACTCTGAAGGAATTTTTTTTCCTCAATAGACATTCCATTACACAGGAACAGTAGTATACTATTTCTTAATTTATATCTTTTCAAGCACTCATATTAAGCATAACTACTCACCAATTCATCACAGTACAGTGCATTTCTTTTTAAAAAAGTTAGAAGAAACAGGTGTCAGTACAAATCTCCATATATGAACTTCTACTGTAACAAATCTATCCAGACAAAATGCTGAAATAACACATGATCTAAGAAAATTACTGAACAATAAGTCTGACTTGTAAAATTTTGGAATTGTTTTACCTCAGGTCTTATGTTATAAACCATTTTATATTCAAAAGACTGCAAAGGAAAAAAAAAAGAAAAGAGATCAAAAAACTCCAGAATATTTCACTACAATTCAGCTGCTTGTCTCAATTTTGAAAGAAGTAGGCAAGGCCTGTTCACTGTGTCCAGAGTCAGTCAACAAAAAATCATTCTTCTGGATTTTCATACCTGTAAGATAAATAAAATTCACACAAAAATAACTAATTACTGCAGACTGTATCAAACTGTCAAAAATAAATCTGCAGAAATAATTTATCAATCCCTTGAATATACAAAATAATCTGATTTCATTAAACACTTCACCAAGAGGACAAGGTGAATTTTCAAACTAATTCAAGCTTTTTAAAATTATTTTTCAGTTTTTAAAAAAATTTTAAGACTTCTTTTTCTGAGTAAGATGCTTTTTTTTGTACTAATGATCTGTTTCATATCGTGCATGTTAGTCTCAGATTTTTGAGAGCAACAAATAGTTCAAATAATGTTACATTCACCAAATGAGGATAATCTTGGTAATGAGACAATGCATTCTGCAATGCCACACAAAGCAGTTCAAAACTGCCTTCATGGCAAGCATCATTTTCCCTGTGATGCAGTCCAACAGTTTATCTTCAGCAGACTCATATCAAGGAGTGTAGGCTGTTTGGAGGAGCCAGTGACAGAAGTATTCTCCACACCCATTCCATCTTTCTCTAGCCTTGTTTGATCATTACTTCTCAGTCTCGTCTGATATGTGATACCATTCCACCACCATTTTATCTGCTCATCTGTTGATTGCTTTCCTGACACTTTGCCCTCCGGTAACACTAGCTTTGATTGTTATCCAATCTTTTGCTAAAATAGAAAAAGAGTTTCAGTGTTGTCTCTCAGATGTGTATATTGAATGTCAATTACATACCAACCGTTCAAGTACCTACCCACTAGCAGTTCCAAACATTGGCTGTTACTGGTGAACAGGAATAAAACGGAAAATACATAAAGATGATTATTTGAGCATAGTCTGTTTATGAGGCATGTGAACTGTAGACCAAATAAATCTACACTTTTTATAGAGTTTTTTTAATATGGATTCTCTGTCAAGTTGTTCCACAAGAAAGATGCAAAAAAAAAAGAAATTTGAAGGTTGCATATATGCTAAGTGAGGAAAAAAATTCACTCAACAACAATTGTGTTCTAGCGATGATCTAAATCAGTTATCCACCTAACCTAATGACAAAACTACAGAATGAAAACACTCAGAAACTCACAGAGCTGAAGGATTCCCCTGAAAGTGTGAATAAATTCTGGCCACATAAACCAGAAGTTCCTCAGTGTGGAACAGATTCGACTCACTCTCTGTGGCAGGGTAGATATGAACATTGTGCAGGCAGTGCTGGCTACATTTTTGACATTCTGTTTACCACAGAGGAACTGTGTGCTGCTGGGCTGAAATCACTGTCAGAATGTGCAGTTGGATGAATTTCTCTTATCTACTGACACATGTGGAGCTATACTGTCTCTTGGGCTGGATTTCTTGTTGAAATGATCAATAAGTACTTGAAAAGAAAGATCCATGCTACCTGTCCAGCACTGCTTAACCCAGTTATGAAGATAGAGTAAACAGAATGCTCTCCACATGGATTTTAATTTCCATGAAAAAACAAAAAGCCAGAACCAGAATGTAAACAACAAATTGCCTTTCTCATTCATAAATGAGAAATGGTGGCATCATCAACTCTGACAAGCTGCCCATAGATTTATTTTTTCTTTGCCATTTCAGACAGAAATTGAAATTTTAATGCAATGTCATGAAGACACAGAAAAGTCTACTGAGAGCATCATTCTGTAACAATAAGGTCAAAAATGACAGATGGAGCTTAATAAGTCATCATATTTCAGGAAAATGCAAATTATGAGTGCTGTTAAGACAATTAAGATCTTGCAGAAATTAATGCAACAATGAATTCTTCCAGAGTGTTTGATCTTTGGTGTGAAAATACTACCTCCCCAAATATAAAACTCTAATATTTTTTCATTCTTTCCTTCTCAGAGCAACAGAATGCTTGTTTCCAAATTTAAAAAAAAAAAAAAAATCACACTTACCTTTATGTTAAAAATATCTATATTAATAAATTAAACACTGTCCAAAGCACTGCCCTTGATGCACTGTGTAATCAGAGGCCTTTTATTTTTATTATTTCGAAATGTATTGTTTCAGAACAATGTCTGAGTAAGGTAACTACCTGTGATGATTGGAACAAGTTAACAGGTTTCCCACAAGATTTCTATGGAAATTATTGCTTTTACTAAGCCTGTTTTTACTGAGAAATTATTTAGTAGGATTTCTGTATTTTAATTTACCCAAAATTAACATTTTATTTCAGGCCATAGAGTTCATTAAGTACACTAATTAATAATTATTTTGTTTTGCAGTTCTGTTCAGGTTCTGATGACTCACCCTTCCCAGAGGGATTCCTATGATACGCCTCAGAAATTTTGTTCAAACAGTGATTTCTAGCAGATAAAGAGAACAGGGATATATGGCACCTTGAATGGCATTTCTTAAAGCAAACAAGCAGTACAAGAGAGTTAAAGTAAATGCGAATGCAATATTGTCTTCATAACCCCCTCTTCCCCTCTAAAATGGGGAAAGAATTCAGAATAAAAAGAAAATAAAATATTTTATCAATCTGAAATTAGGAATATTTTAATGTAGTCTATTTTATAAACAGGTTTTTTTTTCCTTAGAGTTGGTACAGAAAAAAATCGGTGCTTACCTTCTGCCCATTCTAATTTTGTATGAAAATTTACTTTTAGAAACAGAAATACAAGGGAATATTATAAATGAAAGCAAACTTTAAAATGTGTATTCCACTCAGGGGTAAAATACTGAAACATGAAACTACACTCTAAAGACTACCAGAAAGATGACTCCAGATAAGAGATCAAACCTTTTCCATAAGGGCTAAAGAAATACCATTTTATCCTGTATTAAATTTCTTTTATATAACTGATGAAAAGATGATACATTGGGTTTTTTGACAGCAGGCTGTCCTCCTGCAGCTCATTAATGACCATGGGGATGCAGAGATCCACCCGCAGCCCATGGAGGAAACCCATGCTGGAGCAGGGGGATGCCTGAGAGGAGGCTGTGAGCCTGTGGGAGGCCTGGGCTGGAGGAGGCTCCTGGCAGGGACCTGCAGACCCAGGAAGAGAGGACTCCAGACTGGAACAAGTTTTCTGGTGGGACTTGCAAACCTCTGGGGGATTCACTGGAGCTGGAGCAGGCTATGCCTGAAGGACTGTACTGTATGGAAGAGTGATCCACATTGCAGCAGTTCATGAAGAAGTGTTGCCCATGGGATGGATTCACATTGGAGAAGTTCATGGAGAACTGTCTCCTGTGGGAGGGACCCCATGCTGAAGCAGGGGAAAGGCCCTTCTCCCTGAGCAGCAGCAGGAACAGTGTCCAGAACCCCCACCCACCCCCTGTCTCCCTGGACCATTGCAGGGGAGGAGGTAGGGTTGGGAAAGAGGTGGGGGGAGGGGGAAGTTTTGAATATTTATTTCACTTCTCATTATCCTGCTCTGCTTTTTGACCCAAAGTGTGTGAATTTCTTCAGCCTAATTTTAAAGGATTCCTGTGGAAAAATGTATCTTCTCTGACTATTCATTAAATTATCTGTAGTCTTTTAAAAGAATGAAGATGAAATGGATCTCAGACTTGCAATACGTGGTTTTGAGGTATCTTCATGAATATCCAATATAATGTCTTCTGTAGCGTTCCCTGCTTCGGTCCCACCCTGGTACCAGCGGCGGAGTACTAGCGCTACCCTAGGAAGTCGTTCGCAATCTGGAAGACTTCCTCGGAGTGCCTACTGCAGGCACAACTAGTCCACTTTCGGTCTGGGGAGATGTTGCCCCCGGAGCTTGATGAGACTGCAAAGAACTTCCAGAGAAGGAGGTCTCTTGGTATGTGATTTCGGTAGGTTTATTGCCTCCAAAGGGAGCACATGGACCAAGAGCCAAGAGCAGCTTATTACATGGGTATTTAAGGGAGGAACAACATCCAATAAGCTGAGGGCAGGGGGCAACACAGGGGAGGGGCTGGGATGCATGATCAAATGGGGTTTAGGGAGGGGAGGGGAACAGAGAGAACAACGAATGAACTATGGAGTGACAGGGAATTTCCCAGAGCGGGGAAACATAACAGACAAATCAAGGGACCAATAGCAGGAACTTGGGGTTCGTGGCTTGGTGGTCCAAACCACTGCCTTTGGGAGCTTCGGGGGGAAACTCTCTGTCCCTGGAACATGCCACTGGAAGTCCTCTTCCTTCCTGGTTCCGAACCACCGCAACAGTCTTCTATCTGACAATTACAAGGTTTATTATGGCAAGGGGAGAACAGTACCAGTGTTGCAGTTTAACTCCAGGTGGTAACTAAGCACCACACAATCACTCACCTTTCCCCAATGGGGTGTGAGAGGAAATCAGAAAAGTGAGAAAGCTGATGGGTTAAGATACAGATAATTTAATAGGCAAAGCAAGAGCCATGTACACAAGTGAAGGAAAAGGAAGAATTAATTCACCACTTCCCATGTTCAGTAGCTCCCAGGAAAGCAGGATTCTATCATCCATAACAGCAACATGGGAAGACTAATGCCATCACTCTTCTTCCTCCCTCAGATTTTTGTGCTGAGCATGACATCATCTGGTGCTGAATGTCCCTTTGGTCACCTGGGGTCAGCTGTCCCAGCTGTGTCCCTTCCCAACAGATGGGGCACTCTCAGCCTTCCCACTCTCAGGGCAGTATGAGGAGTAGAAAAGGCCTTGAGTGCATAAGCCCTGCTCGGCAATAATGTGTTACCAACACTGTTGCCAGCACAAATACAAAACGTGGCCCCATACCAGCTACTGTGGAAGAAAGTACCTCAGCTAAACAGCATAACCAGAAACATGGATATCAGCAAAAAAAGAGAATTATTCCATATTGGGTCTGTACAGAGTCAAAAGTCATGAACACAAGCTCATACTGAGGATATTAGAGATATTTAAAACTCAGCCTGTAGTGGAAATACTTCCTTCATCTTTTATCATTTGCTGTCATTTCAGTTGTTTGACTCAGCCATGTCTTAAATTTGACTTCCACAAATTCAGCAGAGTGAAACATTTAAAAGCTTCATAAACAGAGATTTTGTTAAACTGAGAAACAGATGGAAGCCAGCAAGCAATAAGTGTCAATACGTCAACAAATTATAGGCTGTCTCTTGAGACAATCCCACTGGGCTCAAATTCATTACCTTTACTTACACTGAATAATTATACAGATTTAATTTCACAAGAGGCTACATACAAAGTAGGGTATTAAATGTCACTAATGAATGTAGAATCAGGCCCACTAACAGAAACAGGAGTGCAATCACTGCTCTATGTTAGATTTGCTGAAACAAGCCAAATACTACTGTTTTAAACATACAGTCTCAGGTCATACATTTGAACTTTACTTGCAGCCATTTCCTAAATCTTACTTGCATCCTGACTATTCAGCTCATTTATTTTGTGAATTATGCATGTTGCTTAAATCCACTTAAAACTGTGAAATCTTTGTGACTTGATGAAGTAAAGGGAAACATATGTGAGTATAATGTTTATAATAGATTTTCCACATCTGTCTTTTATTAACAAAGCACAAGTATCATTACACATGCAAAGTCTACATGATTAGACAACTCAATTAAGAGATCCTTGGCATTGATTCATCAACAATAATCAACAGTAATATCACTAGTTTGCAACATTTTGTAATAGAAGTTTTATTGAGGCAATTATAAAATATATTGGTGGGTTTTTACAAATGACAAATTCTTAGGATAGCTGTGCCCAAAGTAACATGGTTGCAAGGATCCAGATTCTACCAAGAAAACAGAAACATCACCCAAGCATGAAGAGGAGGAACAAGGAAAGGTAAAGCTTAACTGTAGCTGAATTTGGCAGTGGAAGTGAAGGACAGGGAGGGCCTCTCTTGTCACTTTACCAATCAAAGATAGACTGAAAAAGTATGTTCCTACACATAGAGGACTTAATTTGACAACAGACACAGAAACAGAAAAGGTTCTTGCTAGCTCCTGTGTCTCTGTCTTTGCCGATAAATCTGCCCTCAGGCCTTCCAGATCTCGGCCTTAAGGCAGTGTGCCTTAAATAACCCCCAGCAGAAAAATTATACAAGAGCCACTTAAGCAAACTGAACTTCTACAAGCCCATGAAATCAGCTAGATGGTTAGAAGGTACCCAGGATGGCAAGAAGTGCTGGATGATATCATTGTGAGGTTTTGCTCAAAAGCAGAGTTCCCTTAGGGCTGGAAAAGATTAATTATGTCTATCTGCAAGAAAATCAAGAAGGATCTGGGCAACTATTGGTAGTTGTCCTGACCTTATTACTTGGGAAAGTAATACGTCCACTTTTCTTGGAAACAATGCACAAGGATAAACAGGACAAGATGATAGAGAGTAGTCAGTGTGGATCCTTGCCCAAAAGAGAAGTCAAGGTCCCAAATACGGGATCCTGTCTATCCTAACCCAAACCCCACATTTTTTCCCTCTAGTTATGAGTATTGCTTTCTTTTAATAAATACCCTTTTTTCTTTCTCCTCTAAAAACTAGGATGTGCTAAATTTATGAGCTGATGCTGCTATGTCTAAAGTCTACATAGTCCAGTTTGTACCAGTGTTAACTAAAAGACTTTGGGTTTTTATGGAGATAGATTTTTGTTTACAGTTCAAAAGGGAAAATATAATTTGATTTGCACGGTTCAAAATGATTTATGTAGCATTTTCTGGCCTCTGTAATCAAAATTGAAGAACTTATACTCTATGCACTGTGATCTAAGATTCCATTTATAAGCCTAATATAACATATAATAGAATATTGACAATCAATCAAGAAATTGAGACACTGATGACTAAATTATACAAAATGTGAAAGATTCATGACTCAGCTGCTGAGGTTGAAATTTCAGGGTACTGTAAATATCAGAGAATTCAGCCTACATTGATGCAAGTTCATAAATTCAGTTTAAAAGCATGGAGTCATGCAGAAAGAAGAAATATAAATACCAAGAGTAAAACATTTCTCCCCTTGGAAACATGATTTTCCTATTCAATATTTTAACCAAGAATGCATTCCAAGACAGAAATGCTGAACTGAACAGCACACAACTGAAAAATACGTTGAATGGAAAATATTTTCCATTGACACTAAGAAATTAAAAAATACCCTTAAATGTTACATGCTCTGAACATCAGCTTTGCCTTCTGGTACATTATGGACAAATCAGGAGCCAAATCATACCTGACACCCGTTTCTTACAAATTCTACTTCAAAGAAATTCTGACTAGCAGACCTCACTAGTCTTTAATTAATTTATAAGCATTGCTAATAACTACTGCTTTCCATGGACCAAAATATTAAAAATAGTTCTTTGTGTAGCAGAATAATGAGAAATTATGCACCTTTTCAGTGCATAATAATATGACTTCAGGGTCATTGATTCTTCCTTTTTTATACCTTTCCTCTGAAGGTTTAATCTGTGAGGCAAGCACTGTTTCTTCCTGTGTTTTGGCACAGAGAACTTGGCATTGAAGCAGAACTCCTACATGGTTCTGTAAGACAATGAATGATTAAGGGTTACTGACACTTGCAAATATAACTGAACCACAGAAAACTTGTATGAAATGTTTACTGGAAGTTCTGCCGTGGGTCTGAGTGGGCTTTAGGGGCTGACATTGGCATTCAGTGGGTCATCATATTGCCTTGTCTACAAATGTATCTCGACTTCTGTCATGCAGAAAACTATGAGAATGGATATTACCCTTCTTCTATCCCCATCTGATCATGGACAATCACTTTGCAATGGAAAAATATTAATTAGGTAAGTCTCAGATTCTTTTTGCTCAATTCTTTCTTTAGTGTGTCAACAGCAAATTCTCAAATTCCAAAACATCAGAAAAATGTTAAATAAGCGTAAGAGAATTGTCCCTTTAAATGATAGATTGCCTTCTATGTTAGATCTGCCTTAAGGTAATTTTCTTCAGTGACACTGTGCTTGATCTGTTTTGACAGTAACAACTTTCAGCAGTGGAAGTGGGGTCTAAAGCTTTGAGCAGCAGAGAGCCATATGGTACCATCATTTTTTTTAAGTAGAGATCTGCACTGTGCTACATAAGCTGCTCTGTGCAAAACATTGACACACTTTGTATACAGCAAGAGTTGAATATATTTTCCAGCATGTTATCAATGGTTCTCAGCACAAATCAATAAGGATACGTTGAAAAAAGTTTATGAAACAATTTGGATTACCATATTTTGTATCAGTGTTATGCTTTATGGCATTTGGCCCTATATTACCTCATTGTTTACTAAAAACAACTAACGTTAGAAATCTGTCAGGGTTTAAGTTTGTTTTCTTTACATTAAGAATATATGAACTGGTATATTCTTAAATGGAAAGGAAATGTTACATGTTATACTTCTGTAAAGCAACACAGAATCAGAGTAAAGGAATAAATCCTTATTCTTTTATTGCAGATTTTTATTTGACTTTTCTCCAATAAACACGGAGTTCCTAGCTGACCTGTTATGCCATGCCCTCTTATTATAAAAGACAAATAAGGAACTGCAAGCCCAAGGTTAAGTGAAAGCTATTTCTAATAAAATATCATATTTATTTAATAAAGTGATGGTTATAACCCTACCCAGAATAATATTAATATTTTATGATGTCTAATAGAACATGAAAAGTTCTGCAGTGTTAGTGAAAATTTCTTTACACATATAATGTATAAAAATGTTTTACAATTTAAATTACTCAAGTATGATGCTTGAATAGACTAAGTTGTGTCACCAGTAATAAATGTGGGACATGATTTTAATGACGGAATTTTAATATTGTTACAAAAATTAATTGGGTAATGCAACTTGTTTACAGCAGTCACTAATGCCAAATGTTTGCTTGTTCAGAAACCACACAAATACTAATATATTACTTCTAATGATTTATTTGGAAAATATTTAGTCATTTCTGATGTTCATTACTCTGATAGTAAAAGACCCTGCAGATGTTTCCTCTTAAGCTAAATACTAAATATTTACATTCCTTGATTCTCTCAAACCTATATTTTCACACACTGACATAATAAATTAGATTCAAGACACAGAGAGAATAAAAAATATGAAACTTGTTGAATCAAGAATCATGTCAGCTTTTCACAGGGGCACCTAGGTGCTCTTGAAAATCAAGGTTCGGAAGATATTTCAGATTGACTGCTCTTCCAGACCTATCATACATTTATTGTGTTACATTCCTAGAAAATTGCCCTTCCTACATTTATGACAAAACCTGATACTGAATGTCATAAAAAAATTAAAATATGTTTTCTGTAGTATATTTGGCATACATGAAAACATAATGCAAAGCCATGCTACAATTTCAACTCTATTCTGTGAAAAGAAATAAAACTCATGCCAATTAATTGTTTCACCAGGATGTCAAATCATGGTGGAAAATTTCCCGGTTACTAATTAGAGGAAAATATTTACTTTTTCCTTTGGAGTTTATTGATACAATACATTATTTTGGTTTTTCAACATGCAAAGTTACGTAGAACAGTGGCATTTCTCACTAACACATTCAGTGAGACAGTCATGTTCATCAGGTATGGTATGGAACAAACCTTTTTTCTTCCTCTGTGCAGCTTGATAGGAGCAACATTATAATCAGTTATATAAACATATAACTATGTTCTACTGTCTGCAATTGTGTTGTAGGAGCCTTCTTACATCTCTTTGTGAACATGATAAAATATCAGTGTTGAACTACAGTTAGAGAGAAAAAAATAACCTGAGTTTTGCTTTAAACATGCTCTTCTTTCTTACTATAAAAAAAATTAAATGTTTTAGAGGCACTTTTAGGTTTTACATTAATCAAATATTTGTGTTAAATAAAATAAACATATCCATATAGATTCTTCAATGCATGCTGAGAAATTTTAAAGGTCTTTTCACTGAGTACAGGTCAAAGATAGCGTTCCTAATAAAACAAAAACCACAAGACACAAGAAGTAGGGGGAAAAATGAATCAACGTTTTCAGAAATCCTATAACCTAAAAACTCCCTAGTTGAATTAACTTTTAACGCACCTCAAATATTCACCTCTGGAAGGAAAATAGAGGATTGAAGATGAAGTATACTGCAAAAAATATATGTGGAATATGAAAGGCAACAGCACCAACCCTGAAAATAATGTCACAATTTTAAGATCTAACAACCTGACTCTAAAGCAATGAATAACTGAGATTTATGCTTTTCAAATTATTAACTGTTTAAATACAAATACTGATAGACTAGGATAGAATAGGATAGAATAAGATAGAATCCCTAAGCATAATTACTATTATAAAAGTTGTTCAAAAATACCATGTCATTTCTTTAAGAAAATAATGCCTTAAAAACAAAGTCTTTCTAAATAGCCAAGAAGCTTGGGCCTTGAGGGGAAGCTGTATGAGCTCACTTGGTCTGCTCAGCCTGGAGAAGGGGAGGTGGAGGGGAGACCTCATTGGGGCTACAACTTCCTTGTGAGAGGAAGAGGAGGGGCAGACACTGATCTCTTCTCTGTGGTGACCTGTGACAGGACCTGAGGGAATGGCCTGAAGTTGTGTCAGGGGAAGTTTAGGTTGGATATCGGAAAAAGGTTTGTCACCCAGGGGGTGGTTGGCAATTGGAACGGGCTCCCCAGGGAAGTGGCTACAGCACCAGCAAGTTGGAGTTCAAGAAGTGTTTGGGCAATGCTCTTGGGAATACAGTGTGACTTTTGGGGATGATCCTGTGAAGGGCCAGGAGCTGGGTTTGATGATCCTTGTGAGTTTCTTCCAACTCAGCATATTCAATGATTCTGTGATATTCGAAGGATTCACTGTGAAGTTAATTTTGTTAAACCTTGGCAAGGCTCACTATTTATCTATCTAAACTGTGGAAGAAAAATCTCAGATATACCATTTCAGCAAAAAAAACTGGTTACCAATGGTCCAAAGAAAGATCAACTTTTCCATTCATATTAAACCCCTATGTCCAAAAAACATTTAAGAGCACATACATACCTCCCTACTGATACATGGGTCTGCCAGGGGTGCAACCAGTGAAGCACGCAGAGCAAAAGATTCAAATAAACCTCATAGAAAGAATTGCAAGTAAAAAAAGGGCTTTAGGATAAATATCTTTTAACCATAGCCAGACCTTAAGGAAATTTTTTTTAGATTGTACACATTTACATCCTCATATTTCCTTGTATTTTTTCCAAAGAGCACTCTGCTGCAATATAAGGAATTCTCAAGTGAGAGTCATATTCTGTTCCCTGAACATGTGAACTGTTCTTTTATTTATCTCTCTTCAAACATAACTTTGAACTATCCCACATGGTTTGTAATACATATCTACATAAACAATGGTTAGAGCTGTGAAAATAGCAAAGCTCAAAATAGATTTTACCTTTCCCAGCTATCTGAAGTTTCATGATCCATTTGAAACTAGCTTCTAAAATTCCTTTTACAGCCGAAAAAAGTGTTTCTCAAAGACATTTGATGTCCAGGGTAAGTAGAAAAAATTCTCTGCCTGAAGATAACATTTCTTCTCACCTAAGTGAGGACTTAGGCATTTCAATAACTAGTAACTAAATTTTAGAATATTTGTCAAAATTTTAGGTGAGATGAATGGTAGACTTTGAAGGTGATGTCAGAGAGTTGATTTATGCTTAATAACTAGAAAGAAATGGATCCTGATTTCATCGTCTCTCTGCTTTACAACAGTGTCTATCTGTGGAATACTCATAGTTCACACATATTTTAATTTTTTAAACACATTGTAGTTATACTAATGCTCTGCATGTGACTCCAAACTGGTAAAACTCATCTTCCTATCTACCATTGCAGAATAGTGTCTGTTAAGGTGTTAACTCACTTGAAGAGAGTGATCCTGGCAAAATTGTGTGGACCTAAAACTAGAAATTTACATTCTAGCATAGCATATTCCTATTGAAAATTAAATTTTAAATATCTTCAGTTGTTTGGTTCCCACAAAATGGAGTTCAGATTGAAATACAACACTAGAAGAAGGTGCTATAACATATGACAACTGCTGGCAGTGGCATGGTATTACATTACTTTACAAAATTTTGTACTCTGTCAATTTATTTTTGCATGAACACAAGGCATTGATCAACCAGGTTTGACTCACTAATTTCATATTATTAGAGATCCATAGCAAATTTCAACATATATCTCATAGCATCAATTTGCACTAATATTGCAGTATGCATTCTGAACAGCAAGTTTAGATTTGTCTTGTCTTTCTGTTTCTTGAACTGGATAACATTTAGGTAACACATATTGTACTGAAATGTATGTTATGCTTTGTTTAACATTTTAACTTAAATACAAGTCTCACAAAAAGGGCATGGTAATTATTTATGTCTTCATTAGTAATGGCATACATTTAAACATTTTTCTCATGAAGCATGTTTTTCATTAACTATATTTTTTGCATAAGAAGACTAACATCTGTTCTTTTCTCCTGCAATTTACATAGTTGCATGGCAACTGAGACATGACTGTCCCTCAGTGACTATGCTTGGTAAACTATTCAAAAATTATCTCGTGGCAAAAATTGACTGAAACATTAGCCTTCTGTCACATACAATAAATATTGTTGAGAAGGAATGCTGTCTTCTTCCTGTTGTATTTTCCTTTTAGCTTCACTGCTATGCAACTACACACGTGGTTACAACACAGAACAGTGACCTATAGAAAATTCTTCCTTTCAGGACACCCCTTCTTCTAGGAACAGCTAGACCACTAGTCTAAATCTCTGACTAACAAAAAAATGTTAGTTCTGTTTTTTTTCAGAAATAATGCATTAATAAGTCCTTACACTGCCATAGAAAACACTTTCCTACATGGCTGAAAACACAGAGCACCACAACTTGACCATGGTCAGTTCATCTGCAGAACTGCATGTAGATAAAATAGATTTCTCTTCTTTGAAACAGAAGCTAATCCCTGTGTTGCGTTAGGTTTTGGAGCCCAGCTGACTCAGGAGTTGTAACATGGCTTACTCCATTCAGCTGTGTGAATATTTACTTGCTCACAGTACTTTTATGCCACAAAAACTTATGTAGACATTTTCAGGGTGAAGAATGGATGAATAATTAATCAAAACATTGGAAAAATGGGACAGGAGGGTGTTCTTCAGTAAAGGGAGATAACAGTAGCATCTCAGATCACTGAGGGAATCTGTGCAATTCAACATATTGTCAAAAGGAGTGAATAATAAAGTGACAAATTTTGTTATTGATGCTAAGCTACTAAAGGTAAATCAGGATCAAGAGAAGAATTTCAATTTTTTTTTCTAACAACTGCAGATTAAATTAATTTTAAATAAATGTCAAATGCTGTCCATTGGATATGTTGCATATAAAAAGGTGGTCTTTTGACTGACAGCTCAGATGAAAACTTAGAACTATAATAGACAGATATAAAATATTGGCTCACTATTCAGAAGCTATAAAAAAAAAATCATTTGAAAGCTAGAAACTGTCGAGAAAGAAAAAGGAAACAAGGGGATTTATGGCACACTATGAATCCATGGTTCAGTAACATCCTGATTACAGTGTGCAGTTATGGGTACTGATCCCCTACCTCTGAAAAAGAATTCAAAGGAATTTTTAAAGATGTACAGAGAAAGGATTACAAGAGTGACTTGAAATGGCTTCTGTGCACTGAACAGTGGAAATGGAAGAACAGATGACTAAAGGAGATATGAAAAAGGTCTTCATGGTAATGAGGGGCAGTGAAAAAAGTAGAAATCCATTTTTCACTGTCAATTCCAAAAAAAGAATTAGGTGATATCTGATAAAACTAATGGATGGCAGTTACAAACAAAAGTCTTCACGTGATGGATAAGTAATCTGGAAAACAGCCAAAGGGGACTGAAGGCAAAAGCTTCTAAGGGTTGCAAAAGCAATTTGATTTTTTCCACCAAGGATTTGCCCGCTGAGGGCTACTGAGCACAAGGATACATACTCTGGTATGTATCATACATGTTTCCTCTGTTCCTGTATTCTTGCCTTGAAACGTGCATTTGGAACACATACTGTAGTAAGCAAAAGAGAATCAAGTTGGGGAAAATTATTTTAATTTATCACCAATAAGAAATTGAGCTGAGTGGTGGAAACAAAGATAAAACTCTCCCTTTCTTCTCAGGATTGACTTTGCCCTTTGACTCCTGACTCCTCTGCCTTCTTTCCAAGGGCAAAGCAGGGTGATGAGGAATGTGGAGCTGTCATCACTCTGTAAGAGCTCCTCTCTGCCGTTCCTTCCTCCTCACAGTTTTCTCTGCTCCAGCATGGGACCTTCTCACAGGCTACAATTCTTCATGAGCCTCTCCAGGCTGGGTTACCGTCCTTCAGCAAAAGACTGATCCAACTTGAGTCCCTACAGCCTGCAATTCTTTCAACTTTCAAAATGTTTCGAGTGTATTTTCCAAGGGTTAAACTGGAAGGGACTATCCTTTCTTCTCCAGCAGGTGACATTCTCTGTTTTCTAAGGCCAACTGCTTAGTCAGCCAACCTAGATAGTAAGGCTACCCTTAATTATTTATAAAGTACTTCTACCAAGATCTAGAACACAAGTCAGAAAGTTTTTCTTATGAAACCAGAAACTATGAGGGCTCTTTTCCACCCCCCAGTTTTGGTTCCTATATGGCTACAGTTTTTACTTTCTTCCATGTTAGTGAAAACTTTTCTCTTGTTTATCTACATAATATGGCTGCAAACTCAATTTAAAAGACTGAAAATTATATAAGACTCAATAAGAATACTGAAATAGCATTAGTAGATAATTTTCAGTTTGAGGATGGAGTGCTTTAAATCTCTTCTTTTAAGTTGTGGCTTTTGCAGAACCGCAGGGACAAAACCAGGAATACTTCCTAATCTTTGATAAGATTAGGAGAAATAAAGAAATGCCTGTATGAACAGACAACCCACCAATATTAATTATGAAGCATTTAAAAAAAGTTTGACTTAATTCCCAGTACAAATGCAAAGCTCTAAGGCCCATAGAGATTTTGAGTTGCTTGCAGTAGCATTCCCGAGTTATATTCTCACTAATAGTATGGGAATAGAATGGAGCAGGTGGGAAACAAAAATGTGCTTATTGAAAAGTGCATCTTGCCATAATCATGATGGCTTCAACAGGCTGGCAGGGCAACTGTAGTCCCAAGCACTACAGAATTCCATTTCAAAGCTATTGAGAGCTGTCTTTTCTTCTAAGTTGATCTTTGCATCTGCACTGAATCACATTCACAAACACTGCCCTGGGCTTCCTCTTCACCTTCTCAGTTCCTATCTACCACACATGAAGTATTTGGAGAAGAGGGAAGGGAGACACATAGCTGACACAGTGTGATGTATCTTCCTTTGTAACCCCACCAGAGGCTTCCATAGCCACGGACCATACCAGTGTTGAGCACAACTTCCATAGTCGATCCTGTACTTTTAGTAAGATCAGCATAGATATGAGTTGTATGTTTCCATGCTGAAGAACTCTCTACCATCTTTTAAGTATATGTGGGTTAATCAGTTGCTCATTCAGGATTTGACTGAACACCCACACACACTTCCATCATCTGAAGGAGGAATCCTTTGGCTGGGTTTTGACCTGAAATCTGAGGCAAATCTATTTGTTCACTTATCTGAAGTTGATTAATTTCATTATTGATTGCTGCAGTTTGTTTACCACAGCTACAATGTCACAGGTTAATTCTTCTTGCTGTGGTCTTGACACCGTATCTCCTAAATTATTGACTTTTGTGCATGCCACTCTTTTATTTTGTTTATTTACAGTAATAAATCTTCAACTTTGTTTAAAAATAAACAACACGGTACTGCTTAAGTGGTTTAAATGTCACTCCAAGGGAAAAAGCTTGCAACTACAAGAAATCTTTCCCTTGAAGTAAAATAACTTTCTAGTATGGTTAGTACCCCATTAGCCTGAAAGGTTATAGTCTGCTTTATGAAAATCTATTTCCTTGATACTTACATGACTGTTGCAATAGAAAAGCCTAGTTAAGTACTTCAAAGTTCTCCCAAAAATCTCCAGCCTGATCAATACTCTGCTTTGTCTGAGTATTTATTGAAATCATGAGGATCCCATGGCTGGAATCTTTCTGCTCGCTGTGTCTTGTCATAAAGCTTGTTCTGCCCAAGATCCATTTTATGGGGACAGGGAAACACATCACTTGGAGCTGATGTCACTAAGCTGAGACAATCCTGCACCAAAGAAAGCTGGATTTTGAACTTCTGTAAATTGCTATTTTTATTTCAATTAAAATGGTAGTGAGTGAGTATTTAATCACCCAGTGCTTGATATAGATTATAGATCTTTGTTAGGCCACAACATTAACTATTCCATTTTTAAATTGTTCTTGAAGCAAAAAATGCTGACAGCAAAGGGAAACCAAGCTTCTTATTGTGCTTGTAGATAATAGAATGATGCATATATGTCTTGAATATCATTGCTTCTAAATATCATTCTCATTTCTTAACATTCAGAAAAGTCATGTCTTCTTCTCTTAAGAAAAAAATTATGTAAAGGTTTCCCAGGATTTGCATTGTCACATTCATTCAAGAGTCACCACAACAAGCAGTTAAACATCATCTTTGACAGGTCCACAATGTGTATGTACGAATGCCTACTTTCAGAAAGAATCATCAGAATGTAGATTTTCTTTACACACAGTAACAAGCTGCAAAGTTTCAAAAATTTATATCAAAATATTTTAAAGAACGCATTAATTTCACAAACTATCAGGAAAGGTCTCTGCTGGAGGTGTATTTAAAGTCACATTATAAAACAATTTAACACAGACTATGACTTTTAAAGGTTTAAGAAATTACATAGGACTCTATTTTTTAAATGAAAAGTTTACATACTAGTAAAAGATTTCACGTGCAATTGAATCAAAAACACAGATTTCATCTTCAGATTTGTCTTCTTGGCCTCAAAGGGTCAAAGGTCAGACAAAATAAAAGATCACAATAAATAGTAATTTAAGGATAATGAACCAGATGTGTACTTCCCATGGCAGTAGGCTTCTCCAGCAGCAGACCCAAGGGCCCAGAGCTGGGCTGGAGCACAGATGGTCTGGGGCACAGGCAGTCAAACCAAGGATCCTCAGCAAGCTCTTACGAGTCCTGGCCAGGGAGGAGCAAATATGTGTTCAATAAAGAGTTTCTAGCACAGCCTCTTCATGCTGAGACCAGCAGTTTTCTTTTATGCAAGAGCTTTTTCCCCAGTTTTCCTACTAGAAAAGCCAGACATGAAAGCAATCATTTTCAAAAAGCATGGAATTTTTCAAGATATACTGGAAAAAAAAAGGGCAATGATTCATCATATGGAATTGTGGAATCAGGTTTTTAAGGATTTGTGTAATTGTTGAAAAATCTGATCAGACTTACAGAGGAACTGAGAAGAAATGAGTTAATGGAAAGAGAATGACCAGTATAGGAGGGAAAAAAAAGAAAACCTATACCACTGTGTAAGTAATATGAGATAAATAATTAAAGACACTGATTTTCTTTGAGAAGCATTCTGAAAGAAATTAAGTCATATCTATCATGTGTTCTGGTTTAGAGCAGAAAGTTATTGAAGTCATATAGCAATTGAGCCAGCACTATTCAGGGCATTCACAGACCAGATAAAGTAGGATGAAAGTTCTCTTCAAGCTGCTGTTTTACCTGCCTCATTAAAAATTAATACAGATTGTCTCAGATGAATAATCTCCATAAATTTTTACTGTATTTGTGTACTCAAATGGGAGAGTACCTTCACTCATTTTCTAAGCATATATATTTTGTACTTTCCAAAGGCCTATTTTCTCTCTAGAGAAGTCATCCGTTTGGCTACACCAAAGTTATAAACTTAAATTCTACCATGTTAACCCAACATTGGGGTGACATTTTTAGATATATCAACATTTAAGTATACAGTAGTTAAAACAAAATAAAATAAATGGTGTTTTAATATTTTGCATACTTTTATGAGTCCATTTGTCCAAAAGCTTTAGTTAAGAAAAGATCATGTCACGTGCCTTCCAGTCCTCTCATTTCCTTCAGTTTAAGTAGAGGCTTCAAAATGTTTTCCTCTTTTTAGAGCTCAAAACTTGCTATGAACTCTTATATTCTCAAATGGCTTGAAATCCATTCAACAGTGGGTCTGACCCTCTTGGCAGATTTCAGAAAGCAATTTTGGATATTGGAATGAGAAAGTGAATAGTATGGAGTAGGGAATATTGTACCCATAACACCTGAGGTCTTCTGCAGGGATATAAACCTCTGTATATTATTTTTTCTTGCACGAAATTTTAGAGGTACAGAATAAAAACAAATGCATCCTAAAGTTCATTGATGGCTTTTTTAATAATTTGAGGCATGAAAGAAACAGGTTTAGTATCCACAACACCCAGTTTTGACATCTCATTCAAATAGCTATTGTTTCCAGGGTGGTTTTTCCAGGCTCTTGAGGGCACTACTTTCTGGCCCTGTCTGTCCTGGGCCCAGGACACCCCACCCTGTCCATGATCCAGACCCCATCTCATCCCAGCCCATGGAATATAGGCACTGTCTGTGATACCTCTCAGGTCACTGAGGTGGCTCCCTGGGGCTCTCCTGGGTGGGCCATGGCAGAGCCTGGCAGCCAGGACCTGTCCCATGCCAAGCCAGGAATGGCCCCAGCCCCAGTAGAAGAAAACACAAGCATCTGTACTGTCCTGAGGACTCAGGGATCAGGACCTGTCTGTCTTTAATATTTTGGCATGTGTTAGTATAATTTTAACTGGACTAATGGAAATTCTGTCTTTATTTTCAATAGTCTGTTAATACATTAACTTGCTCACTGTAAATTCCCATGCCAGTAGGCCTCCAGTTTTGTCCTCAACAGGGTTCTGAATTTATCAAATGCAATTGATTTTCTTTGGCGGTCTAATTTTAAATTTAGTGTAAATACACCACTGTATCTGAACATAAGTGAATACAAAGGCTGAGATCCAGTCAGCCTAATATTACCTTAATGGCATTCCACTTTAGACACCTCACATGGTGACCATCTTAAAGTACCTGTCTAAATACACATATAGTTAAAATTTCTGGGTTTGTTAGGGTTTAAAGCAAAATTAAATTTTTAAGCCACCTATCTGGCTTTTAGAAGTCTTCTGAATGCAATAAAATTAACATTCACTGTAACAATATTTCCTGAAAAATACTTGAGATATCAGTCAGGTAAGGTACTGAAAAACTGTTGTTTTTTCCACGATCTATAATTCATAATTCAGTACAAGAGTTTTACTGCAATTCCTGTCTGTTCAAGCTAACGTATAAAACCATAAATATTTCAGGAATAAACAATTAAAATTTTCAGCACCTTCTTCCTCCACTTGACAATTTATTTTGATAAGAAAGAATCTAGTAACATTTGGTCAGTCCTAGAGTGACATCTACAGCTTAGACATATGTGCAAGAGAAGCAAAATTTACATCCACTCATCCAGCTTTAACTGGGAAACAGGAATGTACTAATTATGACTGATCTATGAATTTAAGATATGAAAAAGGAATATATTTTACCACAAAGCATCCTGATGCCCAGGCAGCAACAGAAATACCTCAGCCCACCTGAGTTAATTCAACTCTTTTACCAGTACTTTCCCAATTCTACTTTTTCCTAAGAACTCTAGGAATATTTAATCTTGGAATAGAAAAAGAATATCGGGCAAGTGTAGCTGTGAAATTATCAGATCTGGAGAATAGAGTAATCTGATTACTAATCTTTTTGGAAAGAAAAAATAATAGAAAGGATAGCCTGAGCAGGAATGCAAAAGATTCAGTGCAATTACTGTAAGACAACAAAACTTTTCATCCACCTTGTAGATAAAATTCCATCACATAGTGATTGTGCAGTCTACAATAAATGCTTCAATGATAATCAGCAGAATCAAGAATTTTAATACCAGAAAACAAAGTTTAATTTTTTTGTTCTAAATGTATTATATTACTTTAAAGTATTTTATGGGATGGATATGTTTACAACTCATTAAAGTAAGCAGATACCAAGAAATTTAAAAAAAGTTAGCAGGCTTTTCTGAAACAGGAAAGCATTTAATATTGGCTTTAATACAGAGAGTAAACAAAATAATTCCACCCTGTTGATCAGGTCATTATTATCATTGGCTAATTTGATCTGATGGTGTTTCTGGAACTATACATATGACATTTTAACACTGAAGATTTCATCAATAGAATAAAATTTAGTCATATGAAATGGATTAGTATGCTGACATTCAGAAGAGCTGTAAAGTTTATTAAAATGGTCATTAGAAGATAAGAGGTGCTGCTTGTAAGACAATTCATTATCTCTTTAGGCACAATAATCAGTGATAATTAATTTGGAAATTTGAATCTATTATAGGTCAACTAACTTTGAAATATGGTTCTCATATTATATTTTTTGCTAATGTTAGGTTGTGAGCAGTCAGTGCAGTACTTTACTTACAGAAGATTGATAATTCCTTTGCATATTGTTAATACAGCTGTAGAAAAAAATTACCAGGGCCTATCAAAAGACTTCTGTAAGAAAAAATTTTCCCTTTGGAAGTTCCTTTAGTTTTCTTTTTGTGCTTTCAATTTTGTTAGTCTTTCAATATCTAAAAAAGTAAGATTCTGATTTTTGTGCACCAATGATATTGTCAATGTGCAATGATTTACAGAAGGATATGGGAAGGAAGAACTAATTTTAAAGGTGCCAGAAAAGATAGGAGGAAGAACAGGGGAAGTACCACAATAAATAAAACATTTGCAACAGACTTACTGTCCTTGTCAGAGAAGAGCAGATGGTTTTAAAGGATTTAAATATTGTGGACATGATGGGTTTATTCTTACAGAACACAATCCAGAGATAAAGACAGTGAGTGAAGGTGAGATGAAAAAACCAATTCATGATGACTACTTTGTGTCATTCTAACAACTTGGCCTTAAATGCTTATGTGTCCTATAATTCAGAATAGATACAGAGCTCACTTATTTAGATGATCTCTCTCAACAGGTAGGCAGCTACATCTATCATCTTTAGAACCAACCAAAAAAAATCTGTATGAAAGACAATATTGCTATTTTTTCATTGGTGATGGAGGCAATGGGTACAAATTGAAGTGCAGAAAATTCTGTTTAAACATAAGAAAAATCATTTTAACTTGCCCGGTGAGCTTGTGGAGTCTCTGCCCTTGGAGGTACTCAGAACCCAACCAGACACAATCCTGCACAACTTGCTCTAGTTGATCCTGTTTTCAGCAGAGATCTTTTTCAACGTGACTCTATGACTCTGTGATATAAAGCACTTTTATCAGACAGGGTAACATTTATGTGAGATTAACATTTCTAGAAATTGCTATCTATATTTATTTACTTCTCAGGTTTAGGAAGGGTACATGAAAAATAGTCCACCCAATAACCAAGCTGACTATATGTGTCTTCCAGCAACTACATTTTTAAAGGATGTTAATTTAGATGTTTTTCTGGATACAGAGATGTATGAAATTATTTTTGAACCTGTTATTTTTAATCTGGTTGGTGTTTGCTTGGTACTATTCCTGCAAGACACAAAATCTCTGGGGTAAATGAGAGGAACTCCAGAGAAGCTGAAATCCACTTTACATAGCTAAATGTTTGGAAATTGTATCTTCCTATAAAAAGAACACACAGTCATGCATTTCTGACAACCCAAGATGTTTCCTGTGTCTCTGTAGAGGAAACTGAATTAAATAGATACTACTGAATTTAACATGAAATCATATGGGACTAGGGCAGCTCTACATTTCAGTGGAGAAAATTAGCTACTTTAAAAAATCTACAGAGAAAACACACAGGAAAGCATTTAATGAAAGGTGTGTGGAGAAAATGAATGCTTTTATTTTCTTTGGATTATTCTAGTTGGTTTTGTTGTGGGTTTTTTGATTTATTTTTAGCTTAACCTTTTTTTAAAAAAAAATTGCAATCATGATTTGTCATAAAAGCTGTGAAAACATGAACTCATGGCAAACAAGAATATCTTTTAGAAAGAATGAAACTACAAAACCATGTAGTTAACAATTTATTTGATTTATAGTCAACATATTTTACTTAGAGAAAACTTTTTTCTAGTTGTAGTGAGGTAATGTCCCATATGAAATCTCAGGTTATGCTGTGTTATGAGCAAGTAATGTCAGTTTTGCAGCAATTATAACTAGTCAGTTAGTTTTTAATGTGACAATTTGTTCCCACAAATATCACTTGTCTTGGAGAACCAATGTTAATTATCACTGGAATTATGTATTTCATTGACAGTGATAATTTATATTCCAGTGACACTGATAAGCATATATTGCCTGCCCATATATTACACATAAAGTGCATTTCAAGCCTTAGGAAAAAGATAAAGTTTGTTTGTATCTGGTAATATATATTATCTTGCTCTTTTTAAGTAATAGTGAAAAACTGAAATATATAGTAGGCTGTCCATAGATACTTTTTGAATCAGTCCTATCAAAGACTAAGCAGCAATAAACTCTTTGGGCCAAAAAAGATACACAGTCATACCAAAGATTACAATTCCCTTCATAAATAAGACCAGCAAACTGGTGGTTAAAACTTTTCAGGAAGTCCTCCCACATTACTTTGGCTCAGTATAAGGAAAACAAGAAGAAAAGGGTTAGCAGCAACCAAAAGCTGAATAGTTCATGTTCCTACAAGAATCTGGATCAAGTATAAGAGCTTTACACCAACTTTGCTTGTCTTGTGTACTGTAAAGTAAAAAAACCTGTTAGTATACCTTGTCTGGTCAGCTTGATAACTTTCTACTATGAAATGAATAATTTAATTGGATGAAAGCAGTAGAAATTCATTATATACATTCTAATAAAACTTTTGACACCATCTCCAGTTGCTATTTGAAGGTCCTTACAGCCTGTGCTCACCATTTTCAAGGCACCTTGGTTTCAGGCAATTGTCCCACACTGGTTCCATTACTCACCATTCTCACCATGCTGTTCATCAGACTGAAGCCATCAGTATAGGCAAAGAGAATTCTAACACTTGCCAGACCATGGCAGGAGAATTAAGCCCAGTTTAGTACTCATCACACAACCAAGGATATTAGCAAGCTACAGCAAATGCCCAAGAGGCCCAGGTGAGCAGGCAGACAGAACACAGATTATGTGAGAAAGGCTGCACAACTGACTTAAGTCACTCTGGAGGTCCATGAGGCTGCATCCTGCTCTGTTCAGCTATCCTTTAACATCCTCAAGAGGACACAGCCAGACCCTTCTCACAGTTTCCCACTGAAGTCACAAGAAGACAGGAAAGATGCTCAGGTGACATCTGTAACAAATGGAACACAAAGGAACAGTTGGGCCTCCCAGTGGCCTCATTACAAAAGACAGAGAAAAGCCCAAGGGCCACAAAGGTTTCTTTTTCCTCAGCTTTTGGTGGAAAGATACGCTTTTGTACTGCTCAGGTGCACACATCTGGTAGCAGAGTGGGAGTGAGCAAAGAAGCCTGAAATCTTTCCTCTCTTGAAAGGAGTTTCAACTCAGAGATCACTAGATGCTGTTATAGAAGGGCAATACCCATGTTGATAAGATTAAAAATTTTGCATCTCTTCTGACTTATTTACTAGAAGTAAGCCCTTCAAGTATTAATTTTCAAAGACATGACATAGTAAAACATGTCAATTGCATACATTTAATCTGCAAGATTGTAGTGAATGTCATCTAGCAAAGTGTAGTTTCTTTTGCTGCCCTAAAAAGGATAAATCTAAATATTTTTCTGGGTATGATCAAGACAATTTTGTCCCATTTTTCGTAAAATCACATGAGATTTTTATCTCATTTGTGCTAAGAAGGCAGATCTCTCAAGCATAGTACAGATGAAATACTGTAGACAGAAATTTCACCTTAAATGAAAGTTACAATACCATATTGGAGGCACCTAAATCCAGTACCACAAAGCAGTAAACAATTTGTCAGCCACCTTCAATAGCCATAGCAGATCATTCCAAACAAATTTCAGCATTTATCAGGACAATCAGCTGAGTGTTTCCTCTTTCTTGTTTGCACCAAAGAGTAGCGTTGCCAGAAAAAGAAGCAGCATGCAGTTACCTCATGTATGTCAGAGAGACTAGCAGAGTTTTGTTGATTTGTTAGTCTCCCTTAACAGGACACATCTTCAGCAGCACTGATTTATACAAAACGTTTGTGTTGTGCTTTTGAATATTATTCTGCATCTGTTATGCAGGCATACAAAAAGTCAAATAAGTCTTTGTTTGATTCAAAACAACTTCTATTGAAAGATATATAAACTTTGTCTGCACAAAGACCTACGCTGTTAGCAACAAACAGAAGTGTTATTACCATCTTTATGCAAAATCTGTGCCTTCAGCCAGTCATTGTACACAAAGGCCACAAGATGGTAGTGTTGTCCTGAAAAGTTATATGCTGACTTGTTTTTCTATATAAGGAGTTGGTTGTCTCCTTTGTGACATCAGGGATTTTCAGTCCCTATCTTATTTCTCTGAAATAACTTCTCATGTACAAGTAAAATTAAAGCAAACAGGGTTTAAATCTCAGCTCAGTTTTCAGCATGAAAGCACAATATATTTGTAGGAAAATTAAGGAAGTTCGTATAAGAGTAGTAAATTTTGGGAAATTCAGAAAATTAGTGTAGCTGACAAATAACACTTTTATTTTAGTGGAGTAAAGCTCTTTACTTACAGAAAGTTATTTATTAAGAGGATTTTTTTACTAAACTACATCAAGCGTTTGTTGTTTTACACCACAGCATAAATATGATGTACGGATAACTTCACACCCACACACCTATACTCTCTAAACTCGTTTGGATTCGAAATCCTCTAATTACTCACAGATTACCATTTTAGTTAAGAAAAGATAGTTTTAAGATGATAGGACCTTGAACCATGTGCATTACAGATTGCCATCCCAATTTAGAAAAAAAGTAAAATAATTCCCCTTGTTGAATGACCTTTTTTTACACCATGTTGTCCTTTTAAGTTACTGACCATTGGCCGAAAATTTTTTTCTTTTTAGGCTTCTGTTTAAACAAAGTTGTTTGGGTTTTTTTTTTAAATAGCTTTAATACTTTGCTAAAAAAAGCTAAAAATCATTCTAGAATTCAGTCATATGCACCTTCAATCAGTTCAACATTGATTCCTCAGAACAAATGTGAAGCTAATGGCTGTTACCCATTGATTCAAAATGTGTAGCTGACCCTGTAGTTCTGTTCCCTAAAATAACCACATTCTTGTTGCTGACTAGTTCATCCCTCCCTACTCTGCCACTATGTCTTTTCTTTTACATATTAGATGGCTTTTGACTTAATGGACAGACTTTTCAGAGTACTGTTTGGTTGTATCTGTTTGATAGAAAAGTGAACCCAATCTATCTCCAGAAGTTCTGGATTAAAAAGCTATACAAGTATTAGAAAGCAGAAGAGGCACATCAGGGCATTACAAAATAGAGCAGTTTTGTCTGTTTCGTAGGTTTGTGAGAAGACAGCTAAAATAGCCTACTTTATGTTAGGAGTCCAAATATTTTGATACACTAAAAGTATTCATCATTAATTTATGAAAATAACATTTAAAAAACATATATAACAAAGCCTGTTCTCCCTCAGCTTCAAGCAGAACAGAGTGATCACCTCTGTTATTGCCAGCTCAGAGAGCCAAGACTTTGGTCTAAGCTGAGGTTCCCACTCTTCAAATATACTTCGATAGCATGAGGAAAATCTTCCCTACTAGAACAAGCTTCTGCTGGATGAGTGTCTTGGCTCTTGCAGTTCATTCTCATAGCCACTGGATGACACTGCTAACAATGACTATTTTTTAATATGTAAACATTTAAATGCTTTCTATCTGCTGACCATCTTTTGAGTTTTTTATCAGTGATCACAAAATGATGCTTTTAGACTCTCTGACAAATATGGGGGGCGTTGCCTTGGACATCTACCTTGGACATCAGATAAAGACTTTGACACCTTTTCCCACAGAATTCTCCATTTCTTACTGTTGGCTGGGTAAAAAATTGGATGACTGAGGCCAGAGAGTGGTCGGGCATGGAGTTACATCCAGTTGGTGGTCAGTCACAAGTGGTGTTCCCCAGGGCTTGGTGCTGGGGCCAACCCTCTTAAGTGTCTTTATCGATGATTTGGACTAGTGGATAAAGTGCACCTTCAGTCAGTTTGCAGATGACACCATGCAGGGCTGCAGCATTGATCTGCTGGAGTGTGGGAAGCCTCTGGATAGGCTGGATTGATGGGCCTAGGCCAATTGTGTGAAGTCCAACAAGGTGAAGTGTTGGGTCCTGCACTTAGGTCACAACAACCCCAGGCAGCGCTTACACACTTGGGAAAAAGTGTCTAGAAAGTGGGCCAGTAGAAAAGGACCTGGAGTTTTGAGCACAAGTCTTATGAGGAGCAGATGAGAGAGTTGGTGTTGCTTAGCCTGGAGAAAAGAAGGCTGAGGGGAGACCTTATTTCTGTGTACAACTACCTGAAAGGAGGCTGTAGCTAGGTGGGTGTTGATCCTTCCTTCCAGATGTCAAACAATAAGATAGAGGAAATGGACTCAAGTTGCAACAGAGGAAGTTTATATTGGATTTTAGAAAAAACTTTTTCACTGGAAGGGTTGTCAAGCACTGGATGAGGCTGCCCATAGAAGTGGTGGAGTCACCATCCCTGGAGATATTGCTGCCTTTTCCCCCAACCTGGAAAAGAAACTCGAGATCATTTTAGCAAAGAGATAATATAAAAGGGGATCTTTATTTTGAAGGCCTTCAGGAGCAGTTATGGACAGATGTCCATAAAAGCCCAAGTCCTCCAGGGGTGAGTACATATTTATAGATTTTAGGAAATTAGCATAATTAATTAGAAGCACCAATTAGGAGGACAAGTGGTGATGCAATTCCCCCCCAGATCAATCCCCTTCTCTGGAGCCACCCCGGCCTCAGCACTGGCTGTGCTTTGTTTATGAAAACGTATCTCAAAGAGTTGTTCTCAGCCTTGGTTCCCAGGAAGAACCAAGATAGGACAGGGCTTTGTACCCCCTGGAGCTTGGAATTCTGGAATTTATTTTGTCTTTCTGCCTAGGGAAAGGCCATGGAAAAGTACTGGGAAAACTAAGTATTAATACAATAGGTTACAAAGTTACTAATATATGTGCAAAGAGTACCGGGAACATATAAAAGAAAAAAGGCAAAAACTAAAAGGCATCAATATTTAAAAGTCATGTAGATGTGGTACTTACAGACATTGTTCAGTGGTAGTCTTGGCAATGCTGGATTAGGGGTTGGATTCTTAAAGATCTTTTCAATATAATTGTTTGTGTGAATCTATTATTTTCTGACTTATTTTTTTGCATCTTTTCCAAACCTGGTGCTTTGCCATCTTTATTTTCTTTATCTTCTAGACTCCTCATTTTGCATTTGATTCTGTTCAGCAAAAAAATGTCAGTTGTATGTCCATTATCTCTGAACACCAGTCTTCAGTCTGAGAATTGTTATGATTAGGGAGCATGGCCCATGTATGATGAAATTATGCAAAAAAAAAATCTTTACTGGTACATGCACCTTTCCATTTATTACAATTTTAAAACACACTATAGTCTCTGTTTTTGTTAGTGAGATGCTCCAGAAATTCAGTGGATTCTGGCGACTAAATATGTCTCAGTCATCAAGAGACATCCCTGTATGGAACTGAATCAGGTTCACCCATATTTTCATATCAGAGTAGAATGATTTCCAGAGTTACACTGTTTTATTATAACATAAATGTCTTCTCTAGCACAAGACTGAATACAGACCAACTTCTACTGAAATGATCAACATTCAGCTAACAAAACTACCCACAATTGCTTGTGGAATAACCAACATGTAGAAATTCTCTCCAAATAACAGTTCAAATAATCTGAAGCTACAGCAAACATAACTGTGATTTTGGTCCCTTCAAGGGAGTAGTCTTCAAGTGTGGCATCACTTATATGACATTGAATTCTGAAAAAAATCAGGAAAAAACCCTCATTATCTCAGTTGTGCAATTATGCCAACATAGCCCACAAAATAAATTTTCCACTTACATTCACCATGGAAAATTTTCTTCAGAATATTAAAGCTTCTAAAATTAATGTGTAATATCTAACTCCTCTTAAGTCAAAGATATAATGATGGATATGGATAAAAGACTCAAATACCCTAACAAGAATCTAGGATCCATCAGAGAAAAAAAAACTAAATTGCATTCCTACATTTCAAGAGGAAATTATCAGAGGAAAGAGAAACCACTGGTTTTGCGTTGTACTTGTTAGGCAGGTTATGTAGTTATTTTGTCTAGTTGTGAATTGTAGTACTGTAGCAATTAAAGAAAAGCAAAAGTATTTCTTACACTTTACCACACCTGCATATAGAATTAGATCATTAACCATGTCCCTTTTACAAGTTTTGTATTTAGTACTACCATTTAAAATTACAGAAGAAATTATTTGCTATAGATTTATATATTTTGCATCCCTTGGAAAGTCTAGTACAAATTTTATATAGCTCTTTTTTACAGCTTGAAAGCTAGTGCTAAAAAGTAATAAAAATATTTACTCAATTTTACAGAAGTATGATCAATAAGCTCATTATCCAAGATGATTTCTTTCTCTATCCAGCATCTCTGGGAAATTCAAACAAAGCATCACACTTTAATTTTTTCTTTTTTTTTTCCCTGAGAAAAGACAACCCTCTCTTTTTTTAATCTGTTATACAGGTGTGGATGCTTGATTGCTCTTTGCCCATACAGACCAAGTTCACCTCAAGAGACTTAGAGTAGCACCTAGAGTCTGGGCAACTGGAGATCAAATCATTACAGATGTGCAGGAAATAAGAGCTATTAATAAAAAACCACACTTATTCAAGCTTTTATTCATGTTTCACTCTTTAAAAAATTTCTTTCCTCATGTCACTCTCAGTTAGCTTTTTTGTAAAGAGGTAACTGGGCATCAGTTTTGTGACAGTGCAGACCTCACCTGGAAACAGATCACAGGGCAAGCCAAACCCTGTTCTTCAAAAAGTCTCACCGAGGCATTCTTGAGTCCCCAGTTACCTTTCTCATAGCAACAGGCAGTATTGTGTCCCTTCAAAACTGTATTCAGAAAATTTAATTAAGTCCTATATTTGAACCTTTAACTGATGAACTCATAAAACATTTGCTGACTGAAAGTGTCTTTCATGGTCTGATATTTTTCTCTTCACACATGGTAGAACAGCTAAGTCACACATTCGGCTGTGTTTGGTTCTCTCCCATATATGAGAACAAACTCTCAAAATGTGGCTAGAAGAAGTCCACAATATTGAAGAAACCAACAAAAAGGTTTTATAGAAGTAAACCAGATTTTTTTTCCTTTTGATTTAGTTGCCTTTACAGAGTCGGTTGCACAGAATTTTCCTGATGATGCCTCTGTTTTTTCTTAGCTATTTGTAAATCACCCCATTTTCTAGCTGTATGACTAAATCCTAGGTAGAATAGTTCTATTCTTGATAACTTTAATGACTTTATAGAATATTGTATCTCTTAAAGTTAGTCACTTTTTTCTACCATATGAAATCACTGTTCCTAACTTCCATTTATTCACTTGACAGATTTTTGTTTAATTTCTGCAGAATGGGAATGCATGCTCAGAAGAGGACACACATCATTATTTTTTGTCATTCCTTGGTTGTACTTTCCTAGGAGGATTTCTGTTAGGGCCTCACAACAGGAGTTTTCTTGCAAGAGAAAAAAAAACCAAGAATTGTGACACGCATGGCAAAGGGAATGTTCCTGTTGGACTTCATAAATTCTTTCCTTAACATTTTCTAATCTTATGGTTGGATAACTCATATTTTGAAAAATATCATCTCAAAATACTTCCTGGTGAGAAAATGCCATACTCAGGCTATGAATTTCAAAGAATGATTATACAAATGCAAGAGATATATCTCAGGGAGTTTGCTTTGGCTACATTTCCTAGATAGGGACTGACTAATCTATTGTTAAATCTGTCCTAATTTATCTTTGTAAACTGGGAGGTGGCTCAGATTACTGCCAGGCCTTCAGATCTTATTTGGAGGCAGAACTTGCAGAGTTCCTGAAAATGTGGTTTCCAATAGCTGGGTAGTCCCTTGACATATGAAGATCAACAGGAGATTTTACTCATCCAATTCATCAGGACATTTGGCTAGAATCAATACCAACTTTACTAGTTTATCTGTTAAAAGCAGTAATAATTTAAATGTAAACATATCTCTTTCCTATGATCCTGAACATTGCTCTGGTATTCTGAGACCTATTATAAACACTGATAGACTGAATTTCTCAACTTTTATGGTTCTTGAGTTTAACAGCTTGTCAAAATGAAATGCTTTAAAAGTAACCTATTCCATATTTTGAATTAAAAAATATCCCATTATAATAATTGCAACTATAACCTATGTTTTTACCATAAATGGAAAGTAATAGTATTTACTGCTTATCAAACCTGATTTCCTTTTGTGATGAGGCAATCCACCTAGATGATCAATGACTGTAAGTATTTTGAAAATTTCATTCAGATTATGGGATTTCATTCAGATTAATGGATTTCATTCAGAGCCAGGATGGGATGAATGCCAGGATGACACCTTCTTGAGTGGAATATGGTATAGTATAACACATTATGTTTAAAAAAACCAAATCAAACCAAACCAAATAAATAAATGGAAGCTGAAAAGCCACAACTGAGTATGGTCTTGTCAGGTAAGGCAAGCATCACATGAAAGTGACTTCACTTCCAGAGCTTCCAGAGCAGTGAAGTTTGGGTGACCCCTATGCAGTCATGTAGATGCACCCTCACCAATTTCCACAAAAAAAAAAAAAGCGAACTTTTCTGGAGAAAGACGTTTAGTTGCCCTGGATCCTCCATTGCTTCTCCAGAAGAAATATGTGATTTTTAGCAGACATTTCATGCATATCAATAGCCAACTCAGGAATTTCAACATACACTGTTTTGAACATTTGGTTGAAATGGCTATATGGAATTCAGCTATGTGAAAAAGAGAGCGCATGTTGTGTCTCCAGTTCTTTAGCTCAAAACAGGTGGAGACCTTTCTTAAAAGAAGGTTATTTGAGAGGACAACTTATTTAATGAAAGACAAAGGTTTGGTTAAAGAATGTGAAAATTTGCAGCTAAGTCTTTTTATTGAAACAAAAGTAAGGAAACTATGAACAGAGTCATAGAGATGGAGATAGAGATAGAGAGAGAGAGAGAGAGAGAGATACATAGATATAGTTCTGTTCATTCCTCAGAAATAATATTTCAACACAAAAGATATCATCAACAATGCTTTAAAAACTTGAGTATGGAATCCATGAACAAAATCATGGAAAGGTGCCACAATCTGGAAAGAAGAGAGATGCACCTACTGTCAAATGCTAAGGGAGAATTGATAGACACCTCCTTTCAAAAGCTAAACAGTCTTTTGTGTGAAAGAGTGTTCATATTTATATTTCTCATTGCCAGAAAGAAGGGTCTAGATGTCAATAATGGGGACTGTTTGTAATATTTTAGAAGTCCTGCCAATAAGAAATTTCTATAAAATGTTAACAGGCTTGCAAAGGAAAAAAATTGTGGAGCTGAACTAAATCTAAAACACATGATATGATATTCACATGAAAAAATATGATGCAAATGTATGTCTCAAAGTGTATTAGCAAGCTAAAAAATATTTTTTAAATTTTAAAAGTATAAGCAACCAGTTATGGTGTTATTCTTACACTGACAGTTTACATATTTCTTCATTAAATTGTAACAGTACCCCTGCAAGAAGCATAATTAGGCATCTTGCTTTTGTTTTGGTTTGGTTTTTTCCCAAGAATCTAGTAAAATTCTAAAGCTTGCAGAACATAATGGCATGAAATACACGTCACATGGGAAGCTCACAAAGAGTTTCCTATGAACATTCAACCTGAGTTTCAGGAGCAAGGTAAACCATGTATCTCAGAGACATATCTTAATATGAGTTTATCTCATTTAAAATTTGGAGCTTGTAGAAGTAATCTCAGATGTCTCACCTTCCCCTGTATGTCTCACAGGACAAGATTATGTAACATCATTTTCCTATTACAAAATATTTAAAATTAGATCTATTGCTTGAATGCATAGCTTTTACTTTACCTATTAATCTATCTCAAACCATGAGTTTTCTCACTCTTACTTCTCCAATTCTCTCTTCCATCCTGCCTGGAAGAGTAAGCAAGCAGCTCCATGCGGCTTAGTTGCCAGCTGGTACTAAACCAAGACAATCTTAAAAATTCCCTGTGTAATTCTGTTTTGATCACTTCATTCATATTATTTAACCTTTTAACACACTTATTAAGGCCATCTGTATCAAAAGGAGACTTCTGAAGATAGAAAATTAACCTCCTTGTTTACCAAAGCTCATAGGCTCAGATTTTTCTGAAATTTCAGTTCCTTCACAGTTGTTCTTCCATGAGTATGGAATCATCACATCTGTGTTTCCTGGAATTTTTCTTTATTTATTTTCTTATTTCACTCCCTGAAGTCACTTATCTCTGGTATTAACGTGGGGCAAACGTGAAATTATTGAATCTTAAGATATCTGTGAATTAGACCAAGTTGTTTGTCCCACCTCATTATATAAACACAGCAAATGAATGTTTTAGGGCACAGCTTAGTTGAAGGCAGAAAATGAATTCTGTATGAAAGCATATCAGCTTGAACCTCGTCAGTGAGATTCAAACAAATACTGAACTTTCTGCACAGGACAATAAAAAAAATACATTCTGGTAAGGAGAAATGTTACAGTACAAGAGCTGTCATTTCTACTGTGGGAAAATTGACTGATTAAAAATTTATTATACGACTAACCAGAATTTAAAATTTGTTTACCTAGTCATGCTCTGAGGTCTTAAAACTACATATTTGCATTTATCTGTTTGCTTCTACTTGTTTCAGTGAGACATTTTGGGAACCAGCGACAACAGTCCCTTTCTCTGTTTTGCTGTCTGCCAACACCTCATATTCTCAATTGTGTTAAGCTCTTGTGACCCTCCTCAAGACAACTTTGTAAGCAAACAAATTGCACAGAGCTCTGTGCTTTTATCAGGTATGCAATGTGACAGTTTTGATGATAAAACCCCAGAAGGGAAAACAGCCTGCAGGTCTTTGTGCTATTCTAAAATGACAGGAAAAATATAATTAGGTTAAAGAGTCTAAAACATCACCCACAGCATTGTGTAGGAAAACTTCACAAGCCTTAGGAGTGCCATATTTGATGGTAGTTCTATACAGAGGATTTATAACAGATACACCTTCACATTTGAGGTTAAAAAAATAGTTTCAAAACTCAAATATAATAAGTGTTAACTTGGTCAAAACACTATTTAGAGATGTAATTTTACATGTTTGAACATATTGGCCTCCCTCTATATTTTTCCCCATCTACATTAAAACAATTTACTTTTGCTTATGTCTAACTTAAGAAGAACAATAGTGTATTATGACTAATATAGCACAATAATGAACAGTTCAAATAAAGTGAATAACTCAAGAATTCTTTAACTACTATATATTTGCAGTATTTTTGCAGAAATAGAAAATAGATTTGAGGAATTCAATCTCAACTTTAACAGAAAACAAGCAATTCCAAATCAAGCTTCCCAGGGCCATTGTAATTCCCTAAATATTCAGGCTCACAAAAAGGACTCCTTGGTGTTTGAAGGACTCTTTGGTATTTGATGGAAGACATGGCCTTTTACATCAAACAAAAGATTAAAACCCAAAGTCTTCAGATCTCAGGATTAGTAATCAGTGCAATACGAGCGGGAACACTCTGGCTGGAGGAAGGATCGATCACTCATCTCTGTGGGAATAGGCTTTTTCCAGCTGGGGCTGCCTATTTTCTCAGGTAGCAGCAGTGAACATGCAGCAGCCAAGAGATGTGGCCAACAAACCACTGCTGGAAAATATGTTCAGTGTGCAGTGTGTAGGGCCACTAAGACTACACATGAGCAAAAGCACTTAGATACCATTGCTTAAACTACATGTGTCCCGTGCTGTGTAAGCCTAAGTCAGCTCAGACTTCTGCTCTAGCCGTCTTTCAGAAATGGTGACTGTGTAATACTACTGAAAAAGGCAGCAGTTTAAAAAATGTGAAATATCTTTCCACGTAAAATAAATTTCAGTGCAATAAATGCAAAAATATTGAATATATTTGCAATCTGATCTTTTACACTTTGTCCAGACATGCAGAAAATGAGATGTGGCTAGATCCACACCCTTTTCTTCATCCTAGGAAATAGGTAGTCTCAGATATTGTGTATCTCCAGTGGTGTTATGTGACCCAAGTGAAAATATGCAAAGACCATCTGAAGAATGTTGGATTTCAAAAATTACTAAACTTCATTACTGGAGAAATTTAGAATATACATAGACTTGAGAATGCACAACAATCATATTATTAAATAATATACACATCAAATTCAGACATAGGAAATTATGTATCAAATAGTAATTCATTTTTCACGAGGTATGCCACGTTGACTGTGCTCTAGTTAGGGGACTAAATACGCCTGAGTTCATTCTCCAGTGCTGAGGCCAGCTGCCTCAGCCTGGATACATAATATTAAACTTTCTCATCCTTTGAAACAGGTTCACACACTAGCTTCCAGTTGGGAATGCTTCCTGGAAACAATCACTCTAGCTTGCAGACTGCACCCACAAATGACCTGAGGGACAGGCTAGAAGCAGACAAGATATTGTCCTAACAGTTTGGTGATCCTGGTCACTATTTAATTTACAATTATAGATGCAGCTTACAGATCCTCTGTTTTCAGTATCTAAAGTATAAATAGCAAAAAAATATTATATTACAAGACTAATTCAAATATAAAATTTGAAAATTAGGTGAGTTACATCTGGTTATTTTGCATAAGTATGCACAAAGCTTGGTATAACAGGGTGAATATAAAGAGCAACATCAGCTCACCAAGAAAATCCACCACACTGGACTTTAAGAGTACTATTTCAAAGTGAAAAGAATTAGGTAACAAGTTTCTATAGGAACTTTTAAAAATTCTGATAAAAGTGCCTTAAGTAAATGGTCTATATGTCAAATATACACCTCAATTTACCTGGGTTGTGTTTATATGAACTTTTGCTTGCATTTCCAGATCACAGTCATCACACTATTAAGTCAAATATTCTATCTTTAGCAGAGACTGTTCTCAAAGTTTCAGACTTTAAAATAACACAGAAAATAATTGCAGAAAGTTACAACATAACTCTCTTAGATGACTGTTATGATTGGCATTTAGCCAGACATCTAAGATGCAAGTGTGCAAATAATTGGTTTGCACTACCAAAAAAAAAAATTAAACCCAACAAAACCCAACCAAACAAAACAAGCAAACAACCAGAAAAAAAAAAACAAAACCACTAAACTTCCATGGAGAATGGAATTTAAAAAATATCTTCTGCTTAATTTGGCATAAAAACTTCAAAGGAGGTGCTGTTTTGAAGGCAAAAACAAAACAAAAAGAAGAAAATTTGCCAAATGTTTCAGGTATCTGTATTTGTATGTATCTGTATTTGGAGGAAAAAATATTTTGAACAATGATTCTTGCTCAGCACTTACTTTGTTTATTTTATTGAACACTTCTACTCTTAGAAGATATCACATTAATTTTTCTAAACTTACAGTTCCACACCTGTTTAATCTAAGCTAGAGATGCTTCCCAACCCCTGTCTTCTTTATGCTAGTACTAGGAACTATGCAGCCAGATGGTTCAAAATGAGTTAAATTGTCCTAATTTTCCTTCACCTGGGTGAGATCCTGGAC